>CM074496.1:30954782-31106886 GCA_037389245.1 Oryzias sinensis | reverse complement strand
CCCCCCCCCAGCAGCTAACCAGGTTACGTCTGAATCGGATTATCAATTTCTGGGCTAAGTTGAAATCCGCAGATTGTGGTCAGGAGGCGGAGTGACGGCGGAGGAGCGGCGCTGTCAGGCTGATTGATGGAGCTGCTCATTCCCAGCGACACCTGCCCCATTTATAAAGCAGTAATTGCTGCTGTCAGATCCACACTCTTCCTGCATCGACCTGAACCCCCGGCCCCCCCACCCTTATTCAGACTCGTCCAGGAGGAGCATCTTGTAAATCAAACTGTTGGTTTTTGCTTTCCTCTGCTGGTCGTTAGAGCAGCGGCTCCAAACTTCTGCAGACTTTTGTTTCTGTCCGTCTTGAAGCCCAAAGTCTGGCTGACCCGGTTCAGAGGCAGAGCTCTCTGATGTAGAGCTGAGTCTGCTGTGATAGTCCAGGGTTTACAGGAAATGTGACTCCACGCCATGTGGAAGGAAAACGAGGCGCAAACATCCCAGACTGTAAACAACCACAGCCATCGCCCGTTTCCATGGAAACATGCCTTCCTGCGATCGGACACATCTCATATGTGACGTTTCTCGACCTCCTGGGCTCCTGAAAACAGCCCAGAATTCACAGTTTCTGTTTGACGGATGGGAGGAAATGATGTCAGAGCCTTTTAAAGTCAAACAAAGTGTCGCTTTCATTTAATGTTTTCTGTAAAAGAACAAAAAACGTCATCAGAAAAAGGCTGTTTGCAGCTGAAACACGTCAACATGCATGTTTTCATGCAGCTTTTCTTATTTGCCCTTTTTCCTTTTTTAATCTGTACGTTTGGCTCAAATTGAATGGATTTGGTTTTACTGGTGGACACCACAAATACCCTGGAAGAGTTTTATTCTGAAGTGGATCCAATCTTTTACTCCTCCTTCCAACTGAAAAAGAAAACAGCATTTATCCAGGAACAGTGTCCAGCATGTCTAACTAAGCTGCCGCTGCAGCTTCTTCTTGGCCAAACACACCTGATCCAGGTAACGGCAGCACACAGGGCTTTCTTAAAAACCAGCAGGAGGACGGATCTCCAGGCCACAGAGTTACGGTTGTTTGAAGGACGTCAACACTGAGCCAAAGCTTGGTCTTCACGGGTAAACCAGTCAGTTAACGCCCCTCCATGGTGCTCCTTCCTCTGGAGTCGCTCCATCAACCAGAGACAAACACCTGAGTCACCTGCAGCAGCACCCAGAGCAGGTAAACGTGCAGTAAGAGTCCGTTTTTGAAGGGCTTCTCACCAACTGCAGACCGCTGGTGTTTGTGGAGGCAGAGCAGATGCACAGCCACGTGCACGCTCTCTGGTCATGCAGTTTCTCCTCCGTATTTCCTGAATCTGCTCTGTTGCGTTCGTCACGTCACATGTTGTGGATGCAGGCGTTTCTGCGGTGCGGGGCATGAACGTGCATGAACGTGCATGAACGTGCATGAACGTGCATGAACGTGCATGAACGTGCTGCTGCGGCGTGCAGCGCTGCATGAAGCATGGAGGCGGTGGTGCCTCAGGATCAGAAATCCCTCATTTCTGTTCGTCTGCAACATGACAACAACAAAAAAACTCTCCTTCCTGTTTGACCCCTGAATGACCCCCCCCCCCGTTGAAAATGAGCCTTTTAGAGGCCAATAAAAGCCTGAATGGAGAGAAGGAGCTTTTTCTGTGTTTGAAGCAGCTGATGAGATGAGTTGAGCCAGAGGGAGGAATAAGAGTGGGGGGTGGGGGGTGGATATTACTGCTGTACCTCTGAGCAACACACACGCACACACACACACACACGCGCACGCACGCACGCACGCACACACACGTTTAGCATTCCAATGCCACGCTGCTCAGATCAGACGTGTTATCAAACGCTGCAGTGCAGATGATGGGATGCTAATAACCAACTCTGCAAGGGGAGGGGGGGGGGGGTTATCATTCAGGATTATTTCATAAACACCAGTTCAACTCTTTGGACATGAGTGGATGAAAGGTTCTGAGTGAAAGGGCATCAGCTGACGTTACATAAGGGAGGGAATAATTGGGTGTTAACCCTTTAGCAGCTGAGCTTTAGGACCAGAGGCGTCGTTCTTCGGTCGAGTCCAAGTAAAAAGTCAAACTAGAGATCCAAACTCAACATCTGCCGATCTTCTTCTCAGACTCTGCAGGCTGTGCAGAGGCTCCTCCTTTAAAGTTCCACTCAGATCATCTTTTAGTCACTTTTCAAAGTGTTCTGCTGCTCTTTTTACGATGATGACGACGTTTTCAGCCAAAATCTAAACTCCTGTGTTTTCTAGGTCATAGTTTCTGCAGAGCAGCAGGAGTTCATCAGAAATTCACATCTGAGCTGTGGGTAAGACTGTTGGCAGGGAGTTAGCCTGCACTGATTTCCCATCATCCCTTTGTTTACACTCTCCTGCTAGCTTACAGCCCCTCACACCCCCAACTAACATTAGCATTACAACAAAAACAGCAGCAGCATCAGATCCGTCCATCCGTCCGGTTCTGATCCAGATTCCAGCTCAGACCAGGAAAACAAAGACGTTCATGGATCTGTCTGAGAGTGTATGATCAGAAAGGGGCGGAGCATGGAGACTTTGGCCCCGCCCAGAGTATTTTCTACATCATAAATACACTTCTTTTCAAACTGCATTTTTCATCTGCTCCTGATTCCCAATTTAAATACAGAAAAAGTCAGAAAAACTATTTAGAGCTTCATGTTCTTCATGTCATAAATGTCGTCATCAGAACACATTAAAAACACCAAAATCACCATTTTCATCAGAGTGGGGTTTTAAGAAAAAGATCCAGCCGGTCTCAGTCTGCTGGAGTGACTGCTGAGCCTCTGTGTTCCCTCTGTTCTGAACTCCGTTTAACCCTTTAATGCCAGAGCCGATGGGGGCGACACCAAATAACTCGCTCTACGATCGACCGAAACTCTTCAACCGATTACACAAATAGTGCAACAGCGTTGTTAGCGTAAGCTAACACTCCAGAAGAGTTCACACAGGGGCTTGAAGACAGCAGACATGGAGAACAGACGAGGCTGAGGCCCCACAGAGAACCAAACGCCTTCACTAATGTGGAAATGGAGGTTCGATGGCTTCACCACCACAAATGCATGCAGACTGCAGCGCCGCCACTCCTCAGCACCACTGCAGACCAGCACTTCACGCCCCCGAGGACACGGACAGACTAAAACCTGCAGCCTCAAACATGCAGCCATTAACAGCAGTGCCCCCCCCCTGAAGGAGTGGATGCTGACCACTTCCCGTCTGCGGCAGGATGAGCGATTCTCCAGGAAGACAAACATGCTCATTACTGAGAGCTCAATAAAACAGCTCCATCCAAAGCGCCCCCTCATCAGGCTCATTTCTGAGCGGTGATGGCGAGGGCGGGGGCCAAGGTGGCAGGAGAGACTCTCGCTTTTGTTTCCTCCATTCCTGCTGAAAGGAAAAATGAAATCAGGAGTGGAATCAAGCAAACAGACCCTCGGAGCGGGACGGCCCCGACCGTTAACTGCCGGCTGATTGCTTTGTGCTAAAGGTGCTGGAGAAGCCAGGAGGAGGAAATCAGGGAATTATGGGTGGGGGTGGGGGGGGGAGTAATGAAAGAGAATGAAAACGGTTAGATCAGCTCAACCGGAGAAGAGGAGAAGAGTTTTTGAGTTTTTGTAAACGTCACTTTAATCAAGGATCACAGATAACAAGAAAAAGTACAATTACTCATAAAAAGGAGCCAAACATAGTTTACCATTTGACAAACGACATAGAACATTGTACCAGATTTTTTTAAAACAGGACAAACGGTTCGACAGTCAGAAAAAGGAGAATTCTAATTTTAGTCTGGAACGGACATTACAGCGGCAGATACGAACCGCATCAGCCAGAGGTTCGCCCGCTATTTTGTGCTTCCTGCTCATGTGAATCACAAGTTTCGCACCAACAATAAAATTAAGCAGTTGCCACTTTTCCTTGCCTTACTTCTTGTTCCCGGACCCATAAATAAAACATGGAACAGAAGACATCACATCAAAAAGAGCAAATACAGATGTTAGAAGAGTGAAGAGACCTGAAAGAAGAAGAAGAAACAGACAAGACGTCAGAGCAGCAGCTCCTTCAGCACCAGCATGAAGAAAAAGCTTCTTCATCTGAACCTCGCTCTGCTCTGTGTGTGTGTGTGTGTGTGTGTGTGTATGTGTGTGTATGTGTGTGTGTGTGTTTATTGTCTTTGTATTAACTTTTTAAAGTTTAAATTAATGAAAAACCCAAAGCTGTTGTCTTTACTCAGAGGCATCCCAGAGCCTTGCAGTCTGCTGACATGGCGCCGTTACACTTTATAACCAATAAGGCGACATGTTCAGGGTTAACCCCGCCGTCACCCAACAGTAGCTGGGATAGGCTCCAGCAACCCAGTAGCGGTGACAGAAATTAAACAGGTTTGGATGGATGGATGGATGGATGGATGGATGGATGGATGGATGGATGATGGATGGATGGATGGATGGATGGATGGAGGATGGATGGATGGATGGATGGATGGATGGATGATGGTTGATGGATGGATTGATGGATGGATGGATGATGGACGGATGGATGCTGGATGGATGATGGATGGATGGATGGATGATGGTTGATGGATGGATGGATGGATGGATGATGGATGGATCGATGCTGGATGGATGATGGATGGATGATGGTTGATGGATGGATGGATGGATGATGGATGCTGGATGGATGATGGATGGATGGATGGATGATGGTTGATGGATGGATGGATGATGGATGGATGGATGGATCGATGGATGGATGATGGATGGATGATGGTTGATGGATGGATGGATGGATGGATGGATGGTTGATGGATAGATGGATGATGGATGGATGATGGATGGATGATGGATGGATGAATGGTTGATGGATGGATGGATGGTTGATGGATGGATGGATGGATGGATGGATGGATGATGGATGGATGATGGATGGATGATGGATGGATGGATGCTGGATGGATGATGGATGGATGGATGGATGATGGATGGATGGATGGTTGATGGATGATGGATGGTTGATAGATGGATGGATGATGGATGGATGGATGGATGAATGATGGATGGATGATGGATGGATGGATGGATGGATGGATGAATGATGGATGGATGATGGATGGTTGATGGATGGATGGATGGATGGATGAATGATGGATGGATGATGGATGGATGGATGGATGGATGGATGAATGATGGATGGATGATGGATGGATGGATGGATGAATGATGGATGAATGATGGATGGTTGATGGATGGATGGATGGATGAATGATGGATGGATGATGGATGGTTGATGGATGCGTTCTACACATCCTGTCAGGATTCCTTCTCCTGATGATCTGAACTCAGTTCAAATCCTAAACTTTGGGTTTATTTTACAACTTGAAACGTCATAAAACACTTGATATGTTTGAAACGTGGAGCTGACTGCTGGAGGTCTGCTCAGTACTTTTAACCCTTGTTCTATCCTAGACAATATAACATTGGGAGGTGGGTCATCTAGACCCACTAGACAGAGCTCTGAACCTTTTTTCTTCAATGATTTGTGATCTTCACTGGTGTCCATGGATTACATGAAATCTTTCCACCTTTATCCACCTTTGTCATGGTAGGGAGAACACCTCAATGGAAGGGGGGGTCATAGGATCGGACAAGGGTTAAACAAATGCTGCAGCAGAATCCACACAGAGATGAAGGAGCTGCAGCTTTGACCTCTGACCTCCAACCGACATTCAAATCTAGTCTGAGAGAATCTGATGTTTGTTACTTTCTGGAGGTAGAACCAGCCCACTCTGTCCTTTCTGAAGTGACAGAACTAACGGGGGAAACTGGGTTTAATCTGCAGATGAGCTTTGAACATTTGTAAAACTTTGATGCAATTTGAAGCTTTTCAGTTTTATGAGTGACAAAGAGCCTAAAGGGCCATTTAGAGGCCAACGCTGCTGAAGCTCCACAGAGGAGCCTCAAGTCATTCTGAGTCTTCAGAAGTGCTGCTTTCTCAGACGTTCTGCACTTTGAAGACCAAAACACTCTTCATCTGCCACTGAGCCCAGCGAGGGGGGGGGGGGGGCAGAAACAACAGCTTCAAAGCCTCATGAAGCAGCTCTGATGTTGTGTCTGCTGTTGATCACACTCTTCTTTTCAATTTGTGGATATTTATGGCGGCATTAGTCTTCTGTGGGAAGGGGGCGTGTCCTAAGGCCTGCGGGTCCTTCCAGATCACTCTGGATCATTCGTTATCATTATCCTTCCTCCTCCTTTGCAGCCGCTCCCATTTCTAATCCTCGCCGTTATTGTGGCCACGTTTTCATTATGGGTGAGGGCCGCGTGCGCACGGCGCTTTGATGAGTTTAGGAGCAGTGGCACCTCGGTTCTGGAGGAGGAGGCTCCTGAGAGCGCGGCCATCACGGCGCCTGCAGCCTGGGGACGAGCTGATGCGATTTTACATTTGGAATAATAATCATGGAAGTCTTTAATGTGATTCAAAGACTGGCTTGTCGACAGTCGTGTTGCAGAGTTAATATGAGGCGAGGGACGGCGGCGGCGGCAGAAGCGCACGGTCACAGATTGGAAGTGTTCTGGCAGTAATTGAGGGCTTTGTTGTTGCCTTGTCGACAAATGGATTTCACATTTTAGTCAGCGCGGGCCGCCGCAGGTTCTCTGCACAAACGGTTGCCATAGGAGCCACAGTGACACGTAATGCTGCACGACCCCGGCTGGTCCTACTGAGGGCAGCCAGAGCCCGCAGGGCGCCGTGCACGTTACACACGTTAATACAACATGTGCACGTGACGGGTAAACACGGCGTCTGGAGTCTCCATCAGGAGGTTCAGCAGCAGCTGCTGCTGCCTCTGCTTCTGCTCTGCTATTAAAGCCCAGAAATAGCTGAATCAAAGAGCCCCCCCCCCCCCCTCATCACTTATGACTTTCGCCTCCAAAAGAAACACTTTTGCCCCAAATTGCCCTCCATAATGAAATATGTCTGAGGGCAGTAATCAGAGGGGAGGAAACGGGAAAAGCAGCGCCGTCCTGTTCCCATTATTGTCAGGAAACGACAGCGAAGGACCCAAAACGCAGGAGACCCTCAACCGGGTCATGAAGAAACAAAAGAGCAGCAGCAGAGCGACGACCAAACGATCTGACACCCACAGCAGAGCCTAAATAGACTGAGGGTCATTAAGCCAAATGAGAACAGCTGAGGAGGATCGTCCAGCTGAACCTGAGACTAAGAAACCTCACTTCCTGTTTTTGTTTGCAGGTCAACAATGTGAGGAATTTCTCATAAAGAATTGTTTATTTGCACAGACATGCGTAAAGGACCATTTACACATTTCTATTGTTTCTATCTTTTCTATCTGTGCTTCACTTTTCTCTTTTCTGATCATCTTCATTTCTTTATGTAAAAACCAACAAACTGCAGCTTCAGGAGCTACAGGAACAGAAAAGACAGAGAAGAGACTGAAATGATCCAAATTAATTCAGATAACTCCAATATTGCTTTCTGTTTTTTTCTAGGTTGATGAAGACGAGCAGAAAAGAATAAAGAAGCAAAGAAGACCTTGAGTCCAGATGTCATGGCTCATCGTCTGGTTCTCTCTGTGTTCTAATTCCAGCCTGGGACCCACAGAATCCTCCTACAAAGAGAGGAAGAAAACTCTTAGATTGAAGATTATGAAAGAAAATAACAAGAATTAAAGCAGAGAGCAGCATTGTATGGCTCGCAGGTGCAGCCTGCCCTCGCCGCCTGCCTCTATGCGCCACTGCCGCTCTGACCACCAGGGTCTAGGCGCCACCGCCACTCTCCACCCCCACCTTTGACCTGACCTCACTGGCTGAGCAGCCACTACGTGCATCCAACTCGCCCTTTACTTTCTGCGAGGCTGTCTGGGCTGCATGTGGCTAAAGGTGCTAGCATTGCTATCAGCTTCTTTAACTGTCTCAGGGCATTAGGATGCTAACTATGCTAGTTATGCTAATGGTGGCTAAAGGTGCTAGCATTGCTAGCAGCTTCTTCAACTGTCTCAGGGCATTAGGATGCTAACTATGCTAGTTATGCTAATGTGGTTAAAAGTGCTAGCATTGCTAGCAGCTTCTTCAACTGTCTCAGGGCATTAGGATGCTAACTATGCTAGTTATGCTAATGTGGCTAAAGGTGCTAGCATTGCTATCAACATCTATCTATACTAATATAGTGCGACTGCATGAGACATGTTGATAGGAAATCCACTCTTTTCTAAATGGCAGCTTTTCTGTTGGGGATAACGAACAGATTGAAAAAGTAAACCCTTTTTTTTGCTAACCACACTTACATTCCTTATATGTTCATATCCAAAATTACATCGGTTTGTTCAGTTCTAGACATGGAATGCATTACATTTTTGCAGTATTCGGTTAAAAATATTGCTGAAAGTAGAAAAACGCGTTTGTGGCTTCGCCACGCGCCGCATAGATTCAAAATCTACAAATTCTGATTTACCTTTTTTTTGTTTCATAATTGCTTCCTAATGACGGCTGAGAAGTTAGGAAATAAAATAATCAATTAATGTAATATTTTTGTCACAGTTTTTTTTTAAATACGTACAGTAAAGAGTTTGATTACTAACAGAGTTCATCCAAGCGCAGCGTCTATCTGTCTCCATTGTTGCCAGATTGGGCAACAAACAGACTAATTTAAGTAAATACTCCCCAATCTAGCAACATTGTCTGGGTTAAAACAGAGCACTTCCTCCTCTGTCACCTCCTCTCTCACCTCCTCCTCCTCCTCCTCTCCCTCCTCCTCCTCACTCACTCACCTCCTCACTCACTCACCTCCTCCTCTCCAC
Organism: Oryzias sinensis; assembly: GCA_037389245.1. Classification (NCBI taxonomy): domain Eukaryota; kingdom Metazoa; phylum Chordata; class Actinopteri; order Beloniformes; family Adrianichthyidae; genus Oryzias; species Oryzias sinensis. The sequence continues at coordinate 31,098,019 of CM074496.1, read as the reverse complement.
CTTGCCCTCCCCTTCCTCTTCATCAGAGAAGCTGAGTCATTAAATATCCTATATTTGCTCCAAAAGACACTGAATGTGCCTTTTTTTGCCAAAGAAATCTCTGTCCTGTGTTTTATTGTATATTTAATCACCAAATATGTATTTCTTTGATACAGCAACAAAACATTTTTGGTGAGACTAGGCCTGAAATCATTAGGTATCAGAATCGATCCTCAAATCCCCAGAATCAGCTTATAAAACCACAAACCTGCAAGAAACTAAGTGGAAGGTTTGATTTAAATGAAGGGTCACAACGTGTTCACTGCTTCACCATCCAGTGACCTCCACGTAAACCGGCTCTTCTTCCAAACAAACTAGTTTTTCCTGATCATTGATTGAACTTTTTGACCCATTCAGAGAAGATGCTGATGCAGGAGAGCAGGACGCCACCACCAAGCCAGAGTTTGTGTCTGGAAGTCGTCTGGCAGATCTTGGGGCTATGAGGATGTTAAAGTCTGATTTCAAAGGTTTATATTCTGCTTTTCTCCGGCTTTAGGTAAACTATGTCCCTCTATGATAATATATCACCTTTAGCTCACTAAAGAACGGTTTAAAAAAACGAGTTATTTTCTCAGCTCCAGGCACCTCGATCTCTGAGGCTCCGCCCTTTTCTCCATGTGGGTGATGCCCATTTCATGACATCATCCTCTGCAGCATGTCTGTGTTTCTCCCACTAAACAAACAACATCATGGATTTTTGCAAAGATGGATAACGTGCATCTCAAAGAAAAGCGTTTAGCCGAGATTAAAGATATTTGAGCATAAAACGTCGTTCTGAAGATTTGTTCACGTCTCTGAGGACAAACACTTCTCCTCTTATGACCAATAATGAAATGTGAATTAACTTGACTAGAATGCAGTGAACAGTCATCAGCTTCCATGCCTCTACGGGTATAATAGCTTAAAATACTGTTGATTTCTCTGGTGATCAGTGCTCTGAAATGCTGCTTAACCGGATCTCAACGAGTCTTTGGATCCAAAACCAATAAGACTGAACGATGACAGAGAAATCTGCAGAGTGACCTGCACGCCGTCGGGCTGCTGTTTCCGACGCGCCAGCCTCTTAAATATCTTATCTCTGCCATCCCATTCACACTCTGTGATTTCCATTGAAGTGGGGAATCCATTTCCATGCTGTGCTATTGTGTCGTTGTGCAAGATGAATATAAATTGCATCAATTTCCAGTGATAAATGCAGAGACATTGTGCTGTGGATGCAGCATTAGTGTATAATGGGAAGGAAATGTCAGGGACACATTACAATATGCAGCTGTATACTAATGTGCTGCTGTTGTGTTGGGGGCTGAGCGCCGCCTCATGCTGATGCTGAGATGCAGGAGCGCAGCGGCAGAATGCGACACCGGAAACTTTGTTTCTTCACTGTTGAAGGACTTTACTGTGTTGATGTGAGATGATTGACAGCTCTCTGTTTCAGCTGGGAAGGATTCATTTCAAACACTAGACAGACGTGGATCCATTCAGGCTGCAGAGCTTCATCTCTGTGTGCTCGCTGTGCAGCAGCTGCTTTCAGCTCTGAGGAGAATAGAAATAACCGGACCTGGAAACGTCCCTCAGTAGAATGTCTGTAGAATCTCATGCATCCTGATTTTCCCCAAATGTTTCTTCACGACATGCAACGATCCTGCAGTCGTGTCTCTGCCCAAAAATCTGACCAAGAAGACGTCTGCATTCTGACAGAAGAGAGGCTCAGACAGCTAACGTGTCGTTTTCCTCTCAGCTGGCTCCAAAACCGGAACCAGGACCAGAAAAACCCAAACCCTGATGAGGTTCCGGTGAAACCTGGAGAAGGACAGAATCGCTTCGATTGGCTTAGACCAATGTCGGTCAGGCTTTGGTCCAGCCAGCAGAGCTTCAGCACAGACTGGAGTAGGCCTGCGCAATATACCGCAAATTTATCGTTATCGCAATATCCAGCTCTGCAATATGCATATCGCAAAAGACGGCGAATATCGCAATAAATCGCAAACCCAAAATGTGTAAAAACAATCTTCTAGCATCTTGAAGCATTTAACGAATCAAATAAATCCCTTTATGCTTTGACCAATCAGATGGACGCCTTCCCACTGTTGACCAATCAGATGGAGGCCTATTATGTTAGATGTTTGTCCCCCATGTCGTTGAGGGTCATTTGGAGTATAATTTTTAAACTGTTGCAATGAAATGGGAATGATGTTTTTGTCTATTTTTCTATTTGTTTATTTACTGCAAATTTTATCGTTATCGCAATATTGATCACTAATATCGCAAGTTTCCCTCATATCGTGCAGCCCTAGTTCATACTAGGTCACGTTTAAGTTGTGGGCCTCTATCTTTTTTCTTCATTGTTCATTTATGTTTTGGCCACAGCTATAGGTCTTAACTTTTTCTCCTTTTTGAAAAAGACTTGGATTTTAAGTTATGTTGACTTATTTAATGACACTTGCAGTAAAATGGAAATGTAGGAGACACCAACCTATTTTATTCCTGGGCATCTATATAAATTTTTTGTAATCATTCATCATCGTTTTGGCAAGTTCTATGGTAAATATATTTTCTTCTTTTTAAATAAAACTTGCACGTTAATTTAAGTTGTGTTGAATTATTTGAATAAAACTCACACTGAAACCAAAATGTATTGGTATTTTTGCTTTTCTATTTTTCCATTTATCGCAAGTCATACCGTCATCGCAGTTTCAAACACTGATATCGCATATTGCAGATTTTTCTAATATCGTGCAGGCCTAGACTGGAGGTAAAACGGGTTTACAGGCAGGCAGGCGGGCGGGGCTTACATGATTGACAGATGTTGGGACACGCCCAGAAAGAAGCTCAGGCTTAACTCGTGTTTTGTGCAGATTTCTCACCTAGAAAAATTCACTGAACTGTTTCTCATCTAAAACCACAACCTGGCATCCCATCATTCATCACTGTCCTTTAATATTTTAGTCTGCTGCTGTTTTTCAGCTTCATTCTCCAGTTTTTGGTTGGATGAATGAAGACGTTCATATTTTCCAGCTTGTCTTTCTGCAGACGAGATCCGATCTAGAGTTCTCTGTCATTCAGAAACGACGGTGGCTCCACCGGATCGGAGCTTCAGGATAAAGAATGAAGAAGGGAGGTTTCTGTTCTCCATATCAGAGTCTGAAGCTCCGTGAGGAAGCAGGGCGTGCGACCCGGACGTCTTTATGCTCAGCTTCAAAGAGAAATTGTCAGAAGATCAAGCAGAAGATGAAGACTTTGGTTCAGGAGGATGAAGGTCTTTGTTCTCAGAAGCTGCAGATTAAAACCATTATGACACATTAGAAGGGGGGGGGGTGATCTTCCAGAGCAAAAATCATTAATGAATCCATTAAAACCTTGGGTGGGGGTCAGTGAACTGCTGGAGGCGGCGTGTCAGCAGAGCTCCGCCCATCAGTCCAGCCACCCAGAACAGGTTTTGGGGGGGCACAGCATGGCGAGAAGGGTGGGGGTCACGTGTGAAATGAACTGCAACTTCTCATTAAAATTAAAACGCTCATTAAAGCTAAAGGCCGATTGAAAGAGTCAGGACAGACTCTGAACGGTTCAGTCACGGCTCTGATCTCCACGCCAGTCATGCAGCAGAGACTCCGCCCACATCTGACTGAGCAACAGCGAACTGGACCAGAACCACCAGCTCGTCTACAGGAACCAGGCTGTTTGCTACAACACACGTCTAAAATGTTAATTCTCTGAACCGGTTCTCCTTTATGACGACGATCTGGAATGATGGAGTTTTTTTTCTGGACTGGGGGAGGAACCCAGAGAAAATCACACATGAGCCAGGAGAACATGGAAACTCCACACAGCCGGGATTTGAACCCTCTCGCCATGAGGGGAGAGTGCTGACCGCTAGACGTCTGTGCATGAAATAACTGCAGCGACGGCGAGGCTAAACATGCTGCTCTGCAGCTTCATCAGTACGGAGCGGCACAGCTGACCTAAAGCAGCAGCTCCATCGCTGCAAAACATTTTTAAGGAGGAATCTGTTGAAAGAAAAGATGAGAAAAGAATCAGAGGTTTCCCAAAACTCCTTCCTCACGTGGAGACGCAGAGCTGCAGCGTCACGGAGGAGGAGCGGATGCTGCTGGAAAGGCCGGAGCATCCCGGTAGTTTGTCCTGGAGGAAGGAGGCTCTCAGTAGAAGTTTTCTTTCTGCCGGTTCTCTTCCTTTCTGACAAAAATCTGCTGCTGGTCTGAAACCTTCAGCCGCACTGGAAGCTCTGCTGAGCTCCTGCCAAAGTATCTGCCTGCAGACAGACAGTACACATGCAGTATATGCTACACATGCACGCTCACATGCACACACACGTGCATTAATGCCTGAGGCGGAGTCTCGGTGGTGTGGAGAGCCGCTGAAGGTGAAACACCTGCAGTCAGCTCTTTCAAAACAAGAGCTCCTGGCGTGCACGGCGTGCACGTTGCTATGGCTCCTTTGATGAGCTGAAGGCTCTCAGGAGGTTCGTGTGGACGTCTGCCGGCGGGTGACCTTCATCACCTGCTGCTCCTCTCAGAACCAACAGGTGTGTTTAGAAAACTGGAGTTCAGCCGCTCTTTTTAGGGAAAAAGGAGGGAAACCACACCCACTCTCTGATGATGTCATCAGCCACCTTTGGAGCTGCGTCTTCTCTGGTGTGACCCCCCAGCCGACCCGGGCAGAAGAAGCACATCTGCTGTCACTCCAGGCCTCTGTCAGAACAGAGTCAGGTGTGGGCGGATGCAGCTGTGGCTCATCTCTGTGAAAAGAGGATTTCTCCGTTCAGTTTGGTGGTTCAGGCTCAGACGGAGCAGCAGCAGCTGTCACGATCAAACATGAGTGTTTCTTTATGCAGCCTTTTCATTTCATAACTGGGAAGGTGCAGCCCGTGACCTGAAGTTACGAGTGAAAACGTTTGGTTTGAATTTATTGAATCAAACTGCACAAAAGAGCAACTGAGAGACTTTAAGTGCCGCCGCCGCCGCCACCGCCGCCACCGCCGCCGCTGCCATCGCCACCGCCGCCGCTGATGCTGCATGAGAGAAAAATGAGACATGATCAGGAGAACAGGGCTCACAAAGACAGAAATGAACAGCAGCAGCTGAGACTTTGACTACAAAAACGGAGAAAGGTTTTCATTTCTGCGGGGTTGTCTTTGTTGGGGGGGGGGGGGGGTCAACTATGCTAGAGGGCATCAAGAAGGTCCAGGATGGAGAAGCCTGCAGCTCCAGCCAACAACATGATGATGATGACGATCATGAAGAGAAGGAGGTCAAAAGCTTTGAAGGATGGAGGACGTGTTTGGAAGGAGGAACAACTAACACTCGTTTATCAAGATGTAGAAGAATCTTCTCTTCTGCCGTAAATAAGAACCGAATGTTCAGAAAGTCTTCAGTAAAAACTCCACACCTGCACGCGTCCTCAGGCCCTGCAGGCCTAATGGGCTCAGAGCCGGATTAAACCTGAGTGTTTTTGGGATCTTAATTACTGTGTGTGTGTGTGTGTGTGTGTGTGTGTGTGTGTGTGTGTGTGTGTGTGTGTGTGTGTGTGTGTGTGTGTGTGTGTGTGTGTGTGAGTGTTCAATTTATAACAAGCTGCCGGCAGCTCCACTTTCCTCGGTGAGCTTTTGCTAAATTGGACGATTACTCACCCGGGTGGGTAAACATGACGTGCAATAATTGGCGCTCGCAGATTTTACTTATTAGTATGATGTATCGATCTGTCTGGAAACATAAACGCTGGCTAAAGCTGAAATCCATAACCTCTGCTTCCTTTGGTTATCGGAGGGGAAAGGTCAAGAGAAGAGGAGGAGGAGGAGGAGAGGATGAAGATTCACCCAAATAAATCTAAATGCAGATAAACGTGAAAGAGCTGAGAAACCAAAACCATCAACGGGAAACTGAGATAAACACAACAAGCATGTTCGGTGAAGGAGGTTCCCAAAGTCTGCAGAGGAACTAAAGTGATTCCTCAATTCTGAATGAGGAAAACTTCAAATCTGTTAAACAAAATAAAAATAAAGAAGTGACATTCTATCTTAGATGGACTGTTTTTCTCCACTCCACACATTTGTCAGCCAGCAGACGGTAAACATTAGAAAAACAAACTAAACAAGAACCCAGAATTAACAGACCTGCTCCTTTTTACCCCCAAAAAGGGATCAGAACCTCCTGATCCGGTCCGTCCTGCTGATCCCATCAGCTGATCCGGACTCCCAGCTGCCTGTTCTCCTTAAGGCTCCTCCTCATGGATGGGACTTCCTCCTCCGTGTTTTGACAGAACGATGGATTCTCCTGGACCCGGTTTTTACTCCTGACCCCCCCAGAGGAGGAGCCCTGCTCCCCCGTTCTCCCTCAGCTGCTCTGAGAGATGAATGAAGGCGAGGACAGAAGTGGAGCGCAGAGTTTGAGATGAGCGGCAGCTTCCAATGAATGTTAAATGATGAAGAGGAGCAGCAGGGACGGCTCGTCAGGGCCCCCGCCGCCTCCGCAGGAGCGCCCCAGGAGCTCCGGACAGGCTGATTCATGGCCCGGCAGGTGGGGGCTCTCCAAACAATTTAAGAACAGTGTCATCATTTTTTTCTCTCTGCTCTGCCTCTTTGGCGTCTGACTCCACGCTCTTCCTGCCGCCACTCGCTCTGCTCCTCTGTGGTGGTGAAGGACTTCCTGTGCGGCGCCTCATGACCTCGCCGTTTCATCACAGGTGAAAATGGAGTAGACGGCGGCGGGGGCGGTCTGTCTGCATGGAGCTGCCCTCGCTCTGGTGACCCAGAGGAAACAAGGAAAGAGACTGGAACAGACGCCGCCGTTGACATTTGACTGACGTTTGCTTCGTGTCAGAGGACACAGTAAAATATGATGAAGCTTCTGTTAGGGGTCAGAAGTCTGCAGGAAACAGAGAAACCCCAATCCTAATCCTAATCCTAATCCTAATCCTAATCCTTTGGCTTCTGCATCTATGAGAATAAATGAAAATACGTTTATTTCATTAAAAACAAGATGAATCCCAATCTCATCATTGTTGTACAGGAAATGCTAAACAATATTTCATCCTCATTTAATTCTGTTAATCCAGGGAGATAATTTTTTATCATTACAGTATTTTCCCACTAGTTACATTTACTCTTCTGAAATGTTAATGATGAGGACTGGAGGTAGTGTGACAGAGGTGAGCTCTGATCCACCCGCAGGAGGACGACACCATCAGAGACGATGAAGAGGAGGACGTGTTCATCCAGACTTTCACAGTAAAAGTGGATGGCTGACGTCCCTCCACCTGCTGGGGGTGGGGGGTGGAGTTGGAGATGGCTATCACAAGGCTTAAGCAGAACCACTTCAAAGCACAGCTGCAAGGCATGCTGGGATAGTGAGGGGTCTGTGCAGGGTGAGCATTTACACGAGGCTCCATCTGCAGCTGCTGCACTGGTGTCTGCACATGCTCAGTGTGAGTGCTGTCTGCTTCACCCACCACACACTGTCCTTGTGGGGGGGGGTCCATAAACTCCACTGGGGAGCGTTCATTTGGTTCATCCCAGCTCTGACAGGCTGACTGGCGTTTCCACCTGTCTGTGACCTGAGTTCACGTCTTTCTGAACCTTTACTTCTGTTCTAGATCAGATCAATCATTCCTAAAGATTCTCAGTTCCACTCTGATCATCTTCTGATCTGTTTCCAAAGAGTCATCAGTTCTTTTTTAATGGTGATGTCATTTTTAGGCTACATCTAAATACCCGAGTTGTTTCTTAGGACATAGTTTCTGCAGAGCAGCAGGAGTTAATCAGAATTCCCCCCTGAGTTGTGCACGGGACAGTTGACGTTGAGTAAGCCTGCCCTCACTTCTCCATCATGCATCTGTTTACACACTCTCCTGCTACCTTTCAGCCCCTCACATCCCAACTTAACAATCTCAGATCCATCCATCCATCCGTCCAGTTCTGATCCAGAGTCCAGGTCAGACCAGGAAAACAAAGAGGTTCATGGATCTGTTGGTCTGCAGGTGGATGATCAGAAAGAAGAGGCGTAGGGTCCGGTAGCCCCGTGACCCCGAAAGGGTCCAAACGGGTTTAGAAGATGAATGAGTGAATGTCCTTCGTTTTTAGGAAAATGCAACAAGAGCATGTTCAAAACACCAAAACCATCCGTTCCAAAGTGACCAGAAACCAGACAAAAGATTGCCAAACAGAATAAAAACAAAGTACACCAGTAAAATTAATAAAAATAAAATAAAAACCTAGATAAAAACCCAGAGGACCAAACAACTCACGCGGGATTTAAAACACTCCACAGAGGGCGCTGTTCTGACATGCAATGGCAGAGCGTTCCACAGCTTAGGGCCGACAACAGAGAACGCTCTGTCTCCCCTCGTTTTGAGCCTCGTCATGGGCTCCACAAGCTGGAGCTGACCTCTGACCTCAGAGCACGAGCTGGTTTATAAATCTGAATGAGGTCAGAGATGTATTTTGGAGCCAGTCCATGCAGAGCTTTAAAAACAAACAATACAATTTTAAAATTAATCCTAAAATTAACAGAAAGCCAAGGCAAAAACGCAAGGATAGCTGTGATGTGCTCCGATTATTTGGTTCCTGTTAACCCTTGTGCTATCTTAGATGACCCCCCCCCTTCCATTGACATGTTCTCCCTACCATGACAAAGGTGGATAAAGGTGGAAAGATTTCATGTAATCCATGGACACCAGTGAAGATCACAAATCATTGAAGAAAAAAGGTTCAGAGCACTGTCTAGTGGGTCTAGATGACCCACTGTCTAGTGGGTCTGGATGACCCACTGTCTAGTGGGTCTAGATGACCCCACTCCCAATGTTAAAGTGCCTAGGATAGAACAAGGGTTAAGAACGTCATATGAGACCTGCAGATGACCTGTTTCCATTTACGCTCTGCTCTACGGCACAGACGCCGAGCGTCCCGCAGGATTTCATTGAGCCAAGGCTCCTGCTTCCGTTTCTGGTGAGTGGCTTTTAATGGAGCAATGGAGTCTAAAACTTTGCTGCATGTTGAAATAAAATAATTCATCAACTCTTCTGTGCCTCTGACTGCATGAGGACAATCGTGAGACTGCCTTGATGCATTGATAGATAAGATAAAGATACTTTATTGATCCCAGCTTGGGAAATTCAGTTGTTGCAGCGTCGGCGTTAGGCTCAGATACAAACAAACACACAATAGACGACAACAGAGAATCAGAACAATCAATCGGAAAGGAACATCAGTGAAAAGAACAGTTGTATTGTTTGCCACATCAGGAGAGAAAAACAGACGGACCATAAATGATTATCTATTGCACATGGATGACAAGTTATGGACTCCAATGGAGTGAGGTATGAAAGATCTCCTGAAGCGGTTTGTGTGGCAGCTTCGCTGCACACTTAGTCTGTTGGAGAAGGAGCTCCTCTGACCATCCAGTACAGGATGGAGAGGATGCTCAGGATTATCCATGATGGATACCAGTTTATTTAAAGTCCTCCTCTCCATCACAGATTCAAATGTGTACATTTTACAACCAATTACAGAGCCAACTCTACGGATCAGTTTGTTCAGTCTATTACTGTCCCTGGCAGATATGCTGCCCCCCCAGCAGACCACCGAGAAGAACAGAGTGCTGGCCACAACAGACTGGTAGAAGATCTCAAGCATCTTGCTGCACACGTTGAAGGACCTTAGCCTCCTCAGGAAGTGGAGTCTGCTGCTGGCTTTCTCATTCACAGCAGTGCTGTTGCTCTTCCAGCTCAGTCTGTTGTCGATGGTTACTCCCAAGTACTTGTACTCCTCCACCTCTGCCACCTCTCTGCCAAAGATGCTGAGAGGCTGGGAAGCTGGTGGTTTCTTCCTGACGTCCATCACCATCTCTCTGGTCTTTGAAGAGAAGAGGGAAAGTAGAAGCGGTCTCAGTCCTAATGGAGCGACTCAGAAGAACGGGACCCGAGACTTTCACATTGTGATGCATATTAAAAGCAAACATAACAGGACTATGGTCTGATAATACATTAGCACCCACCAAGACATTGTCCACCGGAAAACCATACGATAACACAAGGTCCAAAGTATTTTCTACGTATGTGAGTGGGACCAGTGACATGACGTTATACATTAAAAGCCTCAACTAAGTCTTGAAAATCTTTGACCATTGGCTTCAAAGGGCAGCAAACATGCACATGCAGGTCCCCGACAACCAACCGTTTGTCATATAGAGTCAACACTTGGGCAGAAAAGTTTGAAAATTCCTCAATAAAGTTCCTGTTGGGCTTAGGTGGCCTGTACACGACAGCCCATAATATTGGGTCTGCCTGCCGTAGCTCAAAGTAGCTCAGTTCAAATGAGGAGAAAGACACAGGTGATAAAATCTTGAGATCAAAACCATTCTTCAGGACCATGGCTAGGCCTCCACCACGACCTGTGGTCCATGGAGCATTAATAAAAGTACAGTCATGGGTAAAAGCTTCAAAAAGGCGGCTGACTCACCGGTGTTGATCCACGTTTCCGTCAAAAACAACAAATCAAGTCCCTCGGACTTAAAAAAAAACTTGCAAAGCAAAAGTCTAATTTCCAATAGACCTTGCATTCAGAAGAGCACAGTTAATTGAAATCTTCCCCGTCGCTGAAGCTGCCCGGCTGAGCGAACAGAGGTTACCAGGGAGGACTCGACTGACCTGAGGCCTGGAAGGAGCGGTTTGGGCGCAGACCGCCTCCATCCGTCCAACTATGGGTTGCATCCAAACGCTGACAGGAAAAGATGTGCGCCGAGAGAGATACCGCTTATGGCAGTCCAGATAATCCAGAGGAACTGACGAGGGACACAACATGCCCACTGAACATGACAGCCAGGCTTTCAATTCCATAAATTGACCAGATCGTACTCCACGGCGTTTGAGCTTTTTGGGGATCAGCGCCTTGACGTGGAGGAAACAGTCTGGCACATCTGCCGACAGGTAGAATGAGTCTGACGTGGGCTTGGCGTTGTACAGTATGCATGAGTCATAGTTTCTTCTAATGTTTAACAACTCCTCACGATTATAAACCAGAAGAGAGTCGATGGTCCTTGAGAAAAAAGTAAAAAGCAATATATTATACAATAAACTGAGCAGAGCCTAGCGGCGAACCAGCCACCCTGCCGCCATCTTGGTTACATTGGAGTGGGCCTTTAAGCACATGTCTAAAATATCCTTTGACTTGTTTGGAAATGCCAACAAAATGTTCTTTTAGAACTTACTTTTGCACGTTTTTCCGTTTCATGTGGAGCACTTTGGTCCAGTCTGGTTTCCTTAAAGATTGGATTGAAGGCATTGACCACCAAAGCTTGGCGTCCAATGAGAACACACGATTGTAGATGAAGAACCGATGAAGAGGAAGAAGAACAAGAATAACCAGGACATGGACAGCCGAGCTGATTATTAACTCAGTCCCGGTTCAAACCCACACAGGAAGTACACTCAAACACAGGAAGTGGAGTTCCGCCCAACCAAAGCAAACTGCTGACCGAAGCGATCAACAGTAAACATCATTAAAATCTGAAAAGTAATCAAAAGATTTTTCTAAGTTCCAGTGAAAAACAAAGACCAGGATTAGCGTCAACATCCTTTTTGGGTGGATTCTGTACAGAAATGACTTCACATTCGATTCTTAGTTGTTTCTGCCTAACGTCTGATGAAGACGTAAACGGTCGGAGACGCCACGTGTCTGACGACAGCTCGGAGTGAAAGGCCAGATTCTGGAGAAACCTCATTCACAGCATCTCCTCAGAGAAGAAAGCAGATGTTTTGCAGACTTCTCCTGCTGCATTCAGTCCAATGATTAGCATTTCTTTATGGGTTCAGTAGTCTATTCTATTCTATTACTCTAATACTATATAATTGAATTTTAAAAGCAGGTAATAGATTATAAATGTGCATAATGAGAACTGCCACTTCATTTATGACATAAACCTCTGCCAGCATTATAATGTGCCTTCTCAATAAAACGTGTTCACAGCCGGCTGAATTAATTAAAATCAATTGAACCTTTGTATAAATTAAGGTAATTAATTAAAAATGCACGGTGTCACTTGGTGTCGACAAAGGCAGCGATTAATAACTTTTCTTGAGCGCAGCTTGAAGTGAGGCAGGAAAAGGTGAAGGAAGTCGCCTGTCATCCTCATCTGAATGAGGCGGCGCGGAAGGTGGCCTTGTGGTAGAGAGTCCGCCCTGTGACTGGAAGGTCGTGAGCCCAAATCCAGGCTGAGTCATACCAGAGACTCTAAAAATGGGACCCAGTGCCTCCCTGCTTGACACTCAGCGTTAAGGGGTTGGTCATGGAGGAGCGTGCACAGCTGTTCCAGAGCTGGGACGTGTCATGCTGAGTGCGTTTGGTAATGGCCCCGCCCACAGGCTCATCTTCCTCGTGAAGCAGAACATGGAGAGCGCCTGCAGATGCCCACTCAGCTCAGCAGCCAAAGACTGGTGGCGGATCCTGGTTGGGGGGCTCCAGATCTGCAGCCCATGCTGAAAGGGCCGCCAGAGGTGGTCCTGGCTAGTTTGGCGTCCTGGGGGAAACACTGGAAACACAGCAACAACATATATGATCTATGTTACCTTTTTGACTATATAAGTGAAACATACTTCAGTAGCTGAATTCCCAATGAAGATTTAGTCTGTAAGGTCGTTCCCACTTAGCATGCATCAGTTTGTGTTTTCTGTTTAACCCTTGTGCTATCTTAAATGACCCCCCCCTTCCATTGAGGTGTTCTCCCTACCATGACAAAGGTGGATAAAGGTGGAAAGATTTCATGTAATCCATGGACACCAGTGAAGATCACAAATCATTGAAGAAAAAAGGTTCAGAGCACTGTCTAGTGGGTCTAGATGACCCCACTGTCTAGTGCAGGGGTCGGCAACCCGCGGCTCAGGAGCTGCATGGGGCTCTTTGGCGCTGCCCTAGTGGCTCCCTGGAGCATTTTCAAAAATGTTTGAAAATGTAAAAAGATGGGGAAGAGAAATATATTTTTTGTTTTTAATATGGTTTATGTAGAAGGAAAAACAAGATACAAACATTATTAACATTTTCCAGTACTGTAAGAATGGGTAGAAAAAACTTTGTATCGTCAAGCAGGTTCATCAGTTGCAGAGGGTAAAACGGGAGCCAAGTATTCAAAAAGAAGAGCTATCAATCCCAAGGCTGCGCTGGAGAAATGTCCATGACCCATGAATGCCATGTCTCCAAACAGTTTCAGAGAGGAGCAGGCGGCAAGCTGAGCTGAGAGTATAGACTCATTTTAGGTATTACAAGACTATTTACTTATCACATGCACCACATTGAACATTGCACAGAAGTCATCAACCTCTCCCCCTCCCACACTCATGGTGCAACATAAAGAAACAACATAAGAGGAAGAATGAACTAAGGTGGAACAACAAAACTGCCATATGAAAAGAAACGTGGGCAAACAGAAACGGTCATGCTGAGCCCTAATTAGATCAGGAGACCGGGTCCCACAATCCCCTGCTGCTAACAGACCTGAAATGCACATGACTTTTTTTTTAAACTTTATTGTACAAAACAAAAGTACAATACAAAAAAAAAATTACAAATTAAACTTCAGATATGCCAGGGGAGCATTCTTTTGTTCGAATCCGCAAAATAAAAATGACATCAAAAATCGGATTTCTTTATTACATTTCTTTAATTTTATCAAAGCAATGAAACATAATTCATTGATATTGTAGCAACCTGGGGGTTAGCCCCGCCTTCAGCCCCTAAGGCTCATGGGAAGTGGGGAGTTTCGGGGTAAAACCTTGAGTGAGAGTGTTGTGAATTGAAGTCACTTCCATGATGTTTCGGCTGTTTCAGTGCTTGAAGAAACAGGCTTAATGCTGAAAAGGAATGTTGGTGCACTTCCTGATCATATTTGCTTGAGACTATTTGGGGTCGTGTGGTGTTTGAGATACGGATAGCTTTTCATTTAAGCACTACGCTATCAGTTTGGCGTTGTATTCCGCGCTAAAGAGACGTCCTGGCTGGGTCGTTACAATATTGTAATGAAGTTAAACTTGCACAACAGAGCAGTCACGTGACGCGTCGTTCTCCACTGAATGCACTGCAGGGCAAATAAACATTTAATCGTTAATAATCCTCATTATGTATTTGTAGCAACTTAGTCATTTTGATAGTAGGCTAAAATATCTAATATAAACACATATTGCATTGTTGCCTTCATTATAAGGCTTAAATAGGGCTTTTAATATTCTGCGGCTCCAGACATATTTGTCTTTTGTTTTGTTCGTCCAATTTGGCTCTTTCAACATTTTGGGTTGCCGACCCCTGGTCTAATGGGTCTAGATGACCCAACTCCCAACGTTACAGTGCCTAGGATAGGGTTACAGGCTGGCTGCTGGTAACATTTGCCACATTTGTTTTTTAGCTGAATGCATCCCTGATGTGACATATGAATGAACTGATGGTCATTTCCATTGGCTTTACGGATGAAAAACAATGGAAACTAAGGGACGTTTTCCCGGTTACGAGTGCTCAAGTGCCACATAAAACGGAATCAAAAAGAATGACAGAGTACATTGCATGTGAATAGCAGAGGAGCATTGATAATCAACAACATGAGACTCAGCGGCAAGCATTTCCCCGCCATGTGGCAAATGGTCTTTACATGTTTGCTCCTCAAACGTAGGGGCGGCTCAAATTGACAATTGTTCTGTTTTTTTCTTGGGGGGGAACTTGTGTGCCCCCTACGAGATTCCGCCCACATTGACCATATGTGAAACCGGCTCTGGGGGCGGCTTTGTGTGGCCACCCTCTGACCTGCACCACAGCTGTTCGCCATGGCGGTTAAGCTTGGTCACGAGGACATTTCGATGTTCACGCTGAAAACGAAGGCATCTGCTCATCTATTGGTCGGCACCCGCCAAGAACCCCCATCTTTATGTCCACCTGCACGCTGGCAGAATCAGAACCAATCTGGCAACACAGAACTTTGCAGGTGTTTTCTGGATCTGCAGGATTTTCCTCTTGAATATCTTACTGGGATTGGACTTCCTCGATGTCTGCCGTCCCGCTCACCATGAGGTCTGCGGTTGTTCAGCAGCATAAAAACAAGGGCAGCGATGGTGATGACATCACTTTGAAGCATTAGGGTCACTGAACGACCTCTGGCTTTGACCAACCAGCTTTGATTCCAGCTTTCATCCTGCTGAGAAAGCGAAAACCAGAAATCTAACTGTGGCGCCGGCGGCCCGTGATCATTTACCCCGCAGTTTAATCGCAGACCCGTCGTCATGTCCAGCAGGAAGAGGAAGCAGGGGGAGGGGCCGGGGACAGTCAATCAGGATTGATTGCCGTGTAAAGTATGTCTCTCATGGAGCGCTTCAGCGTCCAGAAGAGCTGTTGTGTATTGATTTATTACTTTGTCTCAGTGTAATTACTGGGGAGGGAAAGGAAGACGCTTCTGCGAGGATCAGAGTGAAGACAGAAAAAGAAGTTAATTTCCTGTTTTGCCGCTTTGATGTTGAGGAAATGGGAACTTTGATTTGAAGATCCTTAAGCACCGGGAGAAACGTGGAACCCTTTCAACGTTCAGCACGGAACCGATCCTGAACCTGCTAATGAACGTCCACAACTCTGATCACAGCTGCCGTGCACTAAAGGGGGGAGGCTGAGGTTCCTGCTGACATCAGAAAGGGGCGGAGCATAAACAAGATCATATAAGTTAAGATTACCTGAAGATGGTGGAAAGAAACCAAACCTCATCACTGTCTCTGTTAGAATCAAGTGAATTTGGACACAAGCAGAGTTTTAATATAAAAAGTCCAGAAAAAATATGGTTATAAGATCACAAAAGGAAAAAAAGATCAATTTATAACATATTTAGTTTCATGAAAGATGGTTTAACTTCCTGAAATGTTAATTGTTGCCAAAGATATAAATAAATCCACACAGCGCTTCATCGCCTAATCTTTCATATTTTGTGCAGCACATCCATTTTTACGTTCCCCACACATTTCTGCTGGTGAGGAAAACTGCACCAACCTCAGCAGAGTTTCTGCCTCACATGCCTGCAGGCGCAGTTCTTCATCTACTGCACTTCAAACAGCTGCAGCTTCAAAAAGACTCTTTTGTTTTCCTTGAACTGCGTTTTTCAGTTTCACTTTTCTTTTCAAAATTGGCAGTATTGATGCGGATGAAAGATGATTGCACGTTTGTTTGGGATCTCTTGGGTGATCTCCTGAGTTACACGCATGTTTCCAACCTCAGGAGAATGAAGAAAGCAGCTGGTGAGCGGATGTCTCAGGGGGCGGGGCCACAGGGGGAGGCGAGCAACAAGCAGCAGCGTCTGATGAGATTCGGCACGGCTGCCCACTGCTCCGCTCACAGATGCACCGTCATGGCTGACCTGTCGTGATGGACACGCGTGTTCACCAAAAACTCCCTGAAACCGCGGTCTGGGGGGGGGCACAACACTTTCCTCGTTAAGCTGCCTGCAGCCAGCTGTCCGCCCCCCCAGGGGTGAACACCCAATTAACTTTACAAAAAAACAGGAGGCGTCACGTTCCTCCACAGTCATGTTTTTAACTTTTTTACTGAACTTTTCCATCATGAAGGAATCCTCCAGTGTTTCTGCAAAGCCTGTTTGTTCCCCTGGAACCAGAAACAGTCACATGACTTCAGCCCACAGGAGGATAGAGACACACCGTCTGCTGTGGGAGCTGAAGGTGCTCACCGCCAGACACCACCGGCTTTTTCAGAAGACTTCTGGAGCTGCACGGGGGTGTAGTGGTTAGCGCTCGCGCCTCACAGTAAGAAGGCCTGGGTTTGGATCCCTGCTGGGTCCTCTCTGAGTGCAGCAAACCCAAACTCAGATGCAGATTTTTTCTCTGGGTGCGCCGACTCCTCCCAGAGTCCAAAAACATGCTTCACAGGCTCAGTGGTAAATCTAAGTGTGCCCCCAGGTGTGCAGGTGAGGGTGTTGCCCTGCAACAGACTGGCAACATGTTCAGGGTGAATCCTACCTTCACCCAACAGAAGCTGGGATAGGCTCAAGCAACCCAGAGACCCCGAGAACAATTCAGTGGGTTCTGAAGATGGATGAATGATGGATAGATGGATGGATGGATGGATGAATGATGGATGGATGGATGGATGGATGGATGGATGGATGGATGGATGATGGATGGATGATGGATGGATGGTTGGATGATGGATGGACGGATGCATGGATGGATGGATGAATGGATGGATGGATGGATGATGGATGGATGATGGATGGATGGATGGATGGATGGATGGATGGATGGATGATGGATGGACGGATGCATGGATGATGGATGGATGGATGGATGATGGATGGATGGTTGGATGATGGATGGACGGATGCATGGATGGATGATGGATGGACGGATGCATGGATGGATGGATGGATGGATGGATGATGGATGGTGGAGGATCGAGGAGGAGGACGGATTGTTTCTAGCCATGGACGCCATCCCAGACTGCAGCTTCATTTTAATGCACCCCCCCTAAATAAAAAGGAAAAGTATTCCTGGCACTGAGGATACCCCCCCCCCCTCGGTCTTGGCTCGGATGTGTGGACGGGCAGATGTTTGTGTCTGCCCCCCCCGCCTTGCCTTCCCCCGCTGCAGAAGGAAAGCAGGAAGGGAAGTTAATGAGGCGATTTGCATCTGTCCAAACTGTTTGCTGCAGAGTTTGGAGAAAACACGGAGAAACAGAGAAACTACTCTTTTCTGTCGGAAAATAATAGAAAAAAGGAAAATGAGAGTTTTTTCTTCCAGCAGCAAATCCTTTGGGGTTAAATAAAAGACCAAAACAGACATTTCTCTCTCTCAACTATGTGGACATAATTAAAAAATGGAGATAGCATAAAGAGAACTTACTGAGTCTCCACTGGAATTCAAGCCACCATCAGAATTATTAAGAAACATTTGATAATTAATACAATTTTCCTGACGTTTGACGATGTTTGTGTCCTAAAAACATCTGAAAAATATTTCCTATGAGCTTTAGTCAATAGAAACATGATGCAAACATTCCTTAAATGTGGATAAAAGAGCATCAGGGTCAAATCCCACTACAGACATGGTATTCAAAATAGAGGTCTTAAGAAAATACTTTTGCTCCGTACCCGAGCTGGCAGAAGAAGCAGAACATCCGGACATAATAGTTTTAATGAATAATTTACCTGTGGAGCTCTCACCTGTCTGCCCTGATGACTGAAATTTGAAGCTCAATCTTCTAGTAGTAATTTATTTTGGTTGGACATTGTTTCTTATTCTCTCGCCAGTGGATGCTTCTTCTGAATGCTCTGCCAGGCCTTTACTGCAGCTCATTTGATGTTTTTCCAGTCAGGTTTAGACCATCCTGCTAGAAACTGCACTGTTATCAAGGTAACCAACGTATCTGCCTGAACACACAGTGATGGCAAAGTCTCTGTCTTAATCCTGCTAGACCTGAGTGCTGCCTTTGACACTGTTGATCATAGGATCCTTTTACACAGACTCCAAGACTGGGTTGGGATTTCTGGCTCTGCCCTAAGTTGGTTCAAGTCTTATCTAGAAGACAGGAAATATTTTGTTGAAATTGGGAGATTGTGTCTCCAGACTACATGGCCTTGACGTGGTGTGCCCAGGGATCGATCCTGGGACCCCTTCTGTTCAACCTCTTACATGTGCTGCCACTAGGGCGAGTGTCTGCCAGAAAATATGCTTTCCTCTCCTTATATACAACTATGCAGATGATACTCAGATCTATGTGTCACTGACAACAGGTGAATATGGGCCGGTGGATTCACTCAGCCACTGCCTCCAGCAGATCAGTGCGTGGATGCAGAACAACTTTCTCCAGCTAAACTCAAACAAGACCGAAGTTATTATTTTTGGCCCACAGAAACAAAGAGAAAGTGTCAGCAGCTACCTTCATTCTCTGTCTCTTAAACCCTCAAATCAAGTCAGAAAGCACAGGGGTATCATGGACTCTGACCTGAACTGCTGCCATATCAAGTCATTAACATCAGCAGCACACCATCCTGAAAAACATTGCCAAAATCAAAACATAGTGTCAAGCCAGACCTGCGGAGATATTCATACATTTGTCTCCAGTAGGTTAGACTTCTGTAGCAGCCTGCTCTGGCCTCTCCAAACCAGCTGTAAAACAGCTTCAGTACATCCAGAATGCTGCTGGGTCGTGCCAAACCAGGAAGTATGATCACATTAGTCCTGTGCTCAGGTCTCTGCACTAAACTCCTGTACCTCAAGATAAACTTCAAAAGAAGCAGCTCTGCTTGTGTGGAACTCTCCATGTGAACACCAAAAAGTACATCTCTGACATGTTGGTGCCATGAACCATCTGGTACTCTGAGGACCCACTCAGAGGCCGACCTCTGTGATTCCAAGTCAGAGACAAACAAGGGGAATCAGCGTTTCAATATTCTGCAGCTAAAATCTGGAACAGCCTCCCTGAAGCGTAGACAGGCCTCTTCTGTGTTCATGTTCCGTCTAGACTTAAAACATTTCTGTTTAACTGTGTATATGACTGAAAGGTCCTATCTGCACTTTTCTTTGCTTTCCTTCCTTTATTTTTAAATCATTTTCAAGTGCTTTTCTTTTAAAGTAAATTTCGTTAGTTATTTTCAATGATGTATTGTGATTTTAATGCATTTTTCTGTTTTGTGAAACACCTTGAATTACTTGTATGCAATTGTGCTATACAAATAAACTTGCCTTGCCTTGCCTTGCCTTGCACAAGTTGGACTTCCTCGATGTCTGCCGTCCCGCTCACCATGAGGTCTGCGGTTGTTCAGCAGCATAAAAACAAGGGCAGCGATGGTGATGACATCACTTTGAAGCATTAGGGTCACTGAACGACCTCTGGCTTTGATTCAGCTTTGATTCCAGCTCATCCTGCTGGCGAAAGCCAAATCTAACTGGCAGCGACCGATCATTACCATGGTTTAATCCCAGACCCGTCGTCATGTCCAGCAGGAAGAGGAAGCAGGGGGAGGGGCCGGGGACAGTCAATCAGGATTGATTGCCGTGTAAAGTATGTCTCTCATGGAGCGCTTCAGCGTCCAGAAGAGCTGTTGTGTATTGATTTATTACTTTGTCTCAGTGTAATTACTGGGGAGGGAAAGGAAGACGCTTCTGCAAGGATCAGAGTGAAGACAGAAAAAGAAGTTAATTTCCTGTTTTGCCGCTTTGATGTTGAGGAAATGGGAACTTTGATTTGAAGATCCTTAAGCACACGGGAGCTTGTGGAACCCTTTCAGCGTTCAGCCTGCCGAACACGATCCTGAACCTGTAATGAGCGTCCACAACTCTGATCACAGCTGCCGGTACTAAAGGGAGGCTGAGGTTCCTCTTTGACATCCAGAAAGGCGGCGGAGCATAAGCAAGATCATAAGTTAAGATTACCTGAAGATGGTGGAAAGAAAGCCAAACCTCATCACTGTCTCTGTTAGAATCAAGTGAATTTGGACACAAGCAGAGTTTTAATATAAAAAGTCCAGAAAAAATATGGTTATAAGATCACAAAAGGAAAAAAAGATCAATTTATAACATATTTAGTTTCATGAAAGATGGTTTAACTTCCTGAAATGTTAATTGTTGCAAAGATATAAATAAATCCACACAATAGCTTCATCGCCTAATCTTTCATATTTTTATTATAGCACATCCATTTTTACGTTCCCCACACATTTCTGCTGGTGAGGAAAACTGCACCAACCTCAGCAGAGTTTCTGCCTCACATGCCTGCAGGCGCAGTTCTTCATCTACTGCACTTCAAGCAGCTGCAGCTTCAAAAGACTCTTTTGTTTTTCCTTGAACTGCGTTTTCAGTTCTCACTTTTCTCGCTGAAATTGGCAGTATTGATGCGGATGAAAGATGATTGCACGTTTGTTTGGGATCTCTTGGGTGATCTCCTGAGTTACACGCATGTTTCCAACCTCAGGAGAATGAAGAAAGCAGCTGGTGAGCGGATGTCTCAGGGGGCGGGGCCACAGGGGGAGGCGAGCAACAAGCAGCAGCGTCTGATGAGATTCAGCACGGCTGCCCACAGCTCCGGCTCACAGATGCACCGTCATGGCTGACCGCAATGGTGATGGACCACCAATGATGTTCTCAAAAACTCTGGCAAATTGTGAGATCATGGGGGCACAACACTCCTCGTTAAGCTGCGTGCAGCCAGCTGTCACTTAGGGGTGAACACTAATTCTTTACAAAAAAAAACAGGAGGAGTCTGTTTCCTCCACAGTGTATTTTAACTTTTATGAACTTTTCCATCATGAAGGAATCCTCCCAGTGTTTCTGCAAAGCCTGTTTGTTCCCCTGGAACCAGAAGCAGTCTGTGACTTCAGCCCACAGGAGGATAGAGACACACCGTCTGCTGTGGGAGCTGAAGGTGCTCACCGCCAGACACCACCGGCTTTTTCAGAAGACTTCTGGAGCTGCACGGGGGTGTGGTGGTTAGCGCTCGCGCCTCACAGTAAGAAGGCCTGGGTTTGGATCCCTGCTGGGTCCTCTCTGAGTGCAGCAAACCCAAACTTTCTCTGGGCGCGCCGACTCCTCCCAGAGTCCAAAAACATGCTTCACAGGCTCAGTGGTAAATCTAAGTGTGCCCCCAGGTGTGCAGGTGAGAGTGTGGCCTGCAGCAGACGGCAACATGTTCAGGGTGAATCTACCTTCACCCAACAGAGAAGCTGGGAGATAGGCTCAGAAAGCAACCCAGAGACCCCAAGAACAATTCGGTGGGTTCTGAAGATGGATGAATGATGGATGGATGGATGGATGGATGGATGGATGGATGATGGATGGATGGATGGATGGATGGATGGATGGATGGATGGATGCATGCATGAATGGATTGATGGATGGATAATGGATGGATGGATGGATTGATGGATGATGGATGGAGGAGGATCGAGGAGGAGGACGGATTGTTTCTAGCCGTGGACGCCATCCCAGACTGCAGCTTCATTTTAATGCACCCCCCCTAAATAAAAAGGAAAAGTATTCCTGGCACTGAGGATACCCCCCTCCCCTCGGTCTTGGCTCGGATGTGTGGACGGGCAGATGTTTGTGTCTGCCCCCCCCATGCTACCTTCCAGCTGCATAAGAAAGCAGGAAGGGGAAGTTAATGAAGCGATTTGCATCTGTCCAAACTGTTTGCTGCAGAAGTTTGGAGAAAACACGGAGAAACAGAAACTACTCTTTCTTTTGAAAATAGAAAAAAGGAAAATGAGAGTTTTCTTCAGCAGCAAATCTTTGTGAGGTTAAATAAAAAGACCAAACAGACATTTCTCTCTCTCAACTTCTTCTTGGACATAATTAAAAAATGGAGATAGCATAAAGAAGACACTGAGTCTCACTGGAATTCAAGCCACCATCGAATTATTAGAAGCATTTGATAATTAATACAATTTCCTGACGTTGGCGGTGTTTATTGTCCTAAAAACATCTGAAAAATATTTCCTATGAGCTTTAGTCAATAGAAACATGATGCAAACATTCCTTAAATGTGGATAAAAGAGCATCAGGGTCCAAATCCACTACAGACATGGTATTCAAAATAGAGGTCTTAAGAAAATACTTTTGCTCCGTAGCCGAGCTGGCAGAAGAAGCATAACATCCGGACATATGGGTTTTAATGAATAATTTACCTGTGGAGCTCTCACCCATCTGCCCTGATGACTGAAATTTGAAGCTCAATCTTCTAGTAGTAATTTATTTCGGTTGGACATTGTTTCTTATTCTCTCGCCAGTGGATGCTTCTTCTGAATGCTCTGCCAGGCCTTTACTGCAGCGGCAAACAGTTGCTGTGTTGTAGGAGGCCTTTCTGTCTGAAGTTTAGTCTTCAACAAGTGAAATGCTGCTCAGTTGAGTTCAGATCAGGTGACTGACTTGGACATTCAAGAATATTCCACTTCTTTGCTTTAATAAACTCCTGAGTTGCTTTGGCTGGATGTTTTGGCTCGTTGTCCATCTGGATTATGAATCAGTTTGGCTGCATTCACCTGGATCTGCATGAACAGGGCTGCATTCACCTGGATCTGCGCCAGACAGGGCTGCATTCACCTGGATCTCTTGAACAGTCTGTCTCTGAACACCTCAGGAATTCATTGGGCTGCTTCTGTCCTGTGTCACGTCATCAATAAACACTAGTGTCCCAGTGCCACTAGCAGCCATGCACGCCCAGACCATCACACTGCCTCCACCGTGTTTTACTGATGATGCTTTGGATCAGGAGCTTCTCCACGCCTTCTCCATACTTTTCTCTAGCCATCATTCTGGTAGAGGTTGATTTTGGTTTCATCTGTAAGTATGTTTTTCAGGACTTTTCAGATATGCTTTTGCAAGGTCAATCTGGCCTTCTATTCTTGAGGCTAATGAGTGGCTTGCATCTTGCAGTGTTCCCTCTGTTTGACGATACTGTCTCTTTACATTTTGGATAGCTTCATTTATCCGAGGACTTCTTTTTCTTTGATAAATTGGATTGACAGGAGCCACCTGATCTAGGATTGTGACACAGTGATCACTAAAATGATCAATCAGATTGTTAACATCAAAACATTCCTTATATAAGTGGGGTCAAACAGCACTGAAAAACCTCCATCAGTGTTGGCAGTGATAATGCGCCTTTGAGACAATATGCCTGAAGGTTCAGGAGTGATGTTTAACTCAAAGAAGACACTACTATGAGTCACTCATATGTACATCCTCCACATAGAGATTAGTAATGCTCAGGCCAAGAGAAAAAACTAAGTCCAAAGTGTTGCCCTTTTGATGGGTGGGGTCAGAGACGTGCTGCTCAAAATTAAAAGTTTCAGTCAAAAATAAAAAATCCATTGCTGGGCAGGATGAACAATCATTTACATGAAGGTTAAAATCATAATAAAATGGATCAAGGAGATCAACCTTGAGCGACAGAATTCAAAGAAGAAAGTTCTTTGCATGTAAAGTTGTCCTTGGCACACAGCACACCCCCACCACGGCGAGAGGGGCGGGGCTTCCCGATGACTGAACAGCCCTCCAGACAGAGTTCTTTTAAATGAATAAACTCCTCCTCTTTTTGCCAAGTCTCAGTCAGAAACATAAAATCAAGGTTTTGTCTTGAAAAGAGATCATTCAGACTTCTTCCGGTCGCATAGATGCGTGTGCCGAAAGGACCAGCTCCGAGCTTGATTAAAATTTATCATACTTCCCAGAGTTACACTCTTCTAGTAAGCCGACTACTACGTGACTGGAACTTAAAAATGGATACAAGGAAAGGAAAGAAATATACGCAGACGACGATAGAGGCGGGCGCGCAGCTTTCAACTGAGGAGAAAAGCAATACAGCTGACGCTGGCGCCTGAAGGAGGAAGGGACAATTTCACTCGCAATGCTGCGTGCTGAGCTGAAAAATCACTTTGAAGTATATAGAGAAGATATGAAAAGTGACATTAAAGCCCAAATAGAACTCTGCGAAATGCAGATGATATTGCTTCTGGAGATCAGACTGAAGCGCAACATGGAAACTATCCGGGCTGAATTCAATGGCAATTAGACAAACTAACAGCAGCACAGAAAGAAGCTTAAAAACACAAGACATGGAAAAATCTTTAAATGACATGTCTGACAGAGTGGTGGCCCTTGAAAAATCATATCAAGTGCTGGTAGATGATAATAAGGCTGACGGGTTCAAATGCTCTGACGGAGAACAGAAGCAGGCAGAACATTCAGTGTCGGGATCGCAGAGAGCATTGAAGCAAATGATGCAAATAGAATTTGTGGCTAGATTTCTCGGGAAATTAGCGGAGAAGAATTTCAACGGACTATTCTGATTGATAAAGCTCACAGAAGCCTACTTGCAAAACCATAGGAGAAAAACCTCGAGCCATAATTGCCCGGCTCCACTACCTCTCTGACAAAGAAAATTATGTCTCTGTCGGGCAAAGGGGTAAATTAAGCAGAGGATCTGATTCACATCTTCCCAAGCGTGACCGGAGGTTGAACGACGAGCAGCGTTCAACCAGGTGAAGGCAAAGCTTTATGGCCAGCGGAATCCTATACAGTATGCAGTTCCAGCCAGGCTTGTGGTAACAGTGGGCATGCGTGCCGTCTTCAAAGATCCACCATCTGCAGAAAGATTCATCAGGTCCAACTCCTGTGCCCACAAGGAGAGCTGAAAGTCTGCCAGAGTCAAGCCAGTCAAAAACTTTATGAGCTGGGAAGTAAATATTATGCTTATTAAAAAGTTATGTTGTTCACAGGAGCTTAGTGGTAAGTCATATGTTCTCATACTTCTCTGAGTTTATATACTCAGATTTTTCTCTTTGTAGTTGTACTCTTTGGTTAGGTTCTGGCGGAACTGATTGTTTAAAGTTCAGAGAAGGAACATTGTGTTTTCTTTTTTGTTTATATTTTCACCTGCAATTAATCAAGAATATTGTTATTGATAGAGGTTGTCTGTAAAATACTGAAAATGTGTTCATTTTGTCCTTATAATCGAAATGTCTACTGATAACAGAACAGGTTCTACTGTAGAAAGGGGGGTGAAATGAGTGTGGGTAGGTGCAAAGTTAAATGGAGCAGTAAAGCGAGGAAAGGTTTTGTCACATCTCAGAAAATTAGGAACTGACATTTGAGTTCTTACAAAGCTCATTTAAGAGAAGAAAATAAATATTTAAGTGCAAATGGATAAGGACAAACTTTTCATTCCAACTTTACAGCTAAGAGCAGAGGAAGTATGTAATTATCAGAAAATCTATCCTTTTTTGTTTCCCTCTACAGTAATATCAGACCACTCCTTAGGCGGTATGTTATGATCACAGGAAAATTACATAATGATTATGTTACTTTAGCTATATCCCCAACATAATATTGATGATGAGAATTTTATTAACACTTTTTTTTCATTACTTCCAAATATAAATTCTCATAAGTTGATTATTGGAGAGACTTGCTCTAGTTATGGATCAATGATGGATAAATCATCTCAAGAATTACCACTTCATCTCAAAATCAACAAAAGCTATAAAAACATTTATGAAAAATATAAATTGTTTGATCCATTATGCGTTGTCACCAAACTTAAAAAATATTCTTTCTTCTCTCCGTCCATCACTCCTGTTCTAGAATAGATTTTTGGTGGACATGCGTATTTATCAAAAGATCTAGCAATTGTATTCTGGTGATCATAATATCTGATCACAGCCCAGTAACTCTGAAATTGCAATAGATCAGAACCAACAAACAAAAATTTGGAGACTTAATAATACACTTTTTTAGGAGACATAAAATTATGTAGAAGATATTAAAAGAAATGAAGATGTTCTTGATATAAATGACAAACCAATCAAAAGATCACAGCCTATGGGAAGCTTTTAAAAGTGATGTACATTCGAACCAGATGTTCATTAAGTGATCACGTAAACAAACAACAAAAGGAAAAGAATTAAAACTAACCAGAGTGTCACAATTGATGAGACAATATACCATATCTCCCCACCTGATATTTACAACAAAGGTTGTCACAGAGTGAACTTAATTTGCTCTATACAACTAGAACAGTAAAACTAATAACACAACTGAAACACAAATGTATGAACATGGTGAAAAGACTGGAAAATTATTATTTAACAAATTAAAGAAAATACAGCATCAAGACTGGTACTGAAATGCAAATAAATTCAGGGCAAACCACCACAGATTCAAAAGTAATTAAATGTGTTTAGCAGTTTTACTCCAAACTTTTACTCTTTAGAATCTAAAAAAGATGAAATCTGTGACAATTTCTTTGAAAATATTCATATGCCCACAATCAGCTTAGAAAGGTGTTAGACGAACAAATAACAAAAGAAGAAATAAAACTTGCAATTCACAGCATGCAAAGTTCCAAATGCCCAGGTCTGATGGGTATAACGCGAAGTTTTTATAAAATGTTTAAAGGATCAGCTTGCCCCTCTTAACTTCAGGTCTATAATGGCTTTATCAACAGAGACATTTACCACCAACTTTATATGATGCTAATATCTCATTAATCCATAAGTTGGCAAGACCCAACGAACAGGATCTTACAGACCAATTAGCCTTTTAAATGTAGACAATAAAATAATGGCTAAAATGATATGAAGCGTTTACAAGAAAGCATTCTGCCGACTGTTGTGTCTCCAGACTAGCGGGATTTGTGGGATAGACAAGTGTTTTTAACATCAGGAGGTTGTTTAATAGTATTTACACCATTAACTCTAAAAATGAAGGGTTGGAGATGCTGTACTCTCATTGGATGCGGAAAAGTTTGACAGAAGGGTTGAATGGGTTTTCTCTTTCCAACCCTCTCTAGGTTTGGCTTTGGACCTAATTATATCTCTATGATAAAGTTACTTTATGCCGATCCCGAGGCGTCAGTACAAACAAACAACATTTGTTCAAGTCCTTTTTCTCTCCAATTCCAACAAGACAGGGCTGCCCTTTATCTCCCCTTTGTTTTCTTTGGTCCATTGAACCCCTACTTCATATCCTTGCGTTCTTCTAGCACCTATAAAGGGGATTATGAGAAATACAGAGCATAGAGTGTCTTTATACTTAGATGATCTGCTTTGTACATTCAGATCCTCTCCGTCTAATACCTCATATTATGACTATCCTTTCTAAGAATTTAGTGACATATCAGGATGAATTAATATTTCAAAGAGCATATTGTTTCCCATAAATTTCCAACAATACAAACTTGAAAATACTGGCACCTTTTCCTTTGTTTTTCGAACAATTTCAGATACATGGCATTAATATAACAAAAGATATATCTGGACTTTTTTTTTAAACAAAATTTTCTGGTCTTTACCAACAAACAGACAAACAATTCGCGTCTAGGTAATCTACCCATCTCATTAGCTGGTGGGTGTAAATATAGTTGAAATGAGCGTGATATTGCCAAAATATTTATTCCTTTCCAATGCATCCCTATTATAATTCCATAAAAGTTTTTTTAAAATCGATTCTCTTATCTCATCATTTATTTGGAATAACACCCAGAATTAAAGTTTTTGCAAAGACCAAAATTCTTGGGAGGATTAGGACTACCAGCTTTAGTCTGTATTGGATGTAATATTGATGTATGTCCTTCTGGGACGGAAAAACCAGACCTGACGCTGGGAGCGGTTGGAAAATCAAGCTTTCTTCCCAAACACAACAAGAAGTCACTGCTATATTGTATCAGATCTTTCTAAATTTAAATGCAGAACTTGGTTGTATCTCGGTCTAAAATTTGGTCCCATATAAAGAAAACATTTTAAATGGAATTTTTGTTCAGTACAAATGGTTGACCAACAATCAAACACAGTACCTCCCATGATACATTTAAACAATGGGGCTCTAAAGGGATCCATGGTAGCAGATTTGTTCATAAGTAAGACCTTCTCTACATTTGACCAATTAAAACAAAAATAATCTTGATAACAGGCACCAATGTTACAGATTCAGCGACCTTATTAGGGCAATCTTTCCCCTTTCCCAGTCAACCAGAAGAGAAAATGGATAAGATTTTACTTAATGACCCATTGAAAAAGGGCTCAATTTCTATAATATATCATAACCTTTTTAACATTGAATGTATCGCTACATTGGATCATCTGAAGAAGAAGCCTGGGTTGGACTTAGAAAACAACAATTACTGGAAGAACAGTGGATAAAAACACAGCAACTTGAGTTCCTCCTCATCCATATGCAACAGACATGGTTTAATCAGTTCAAAATCCTTCATGAACTTCTTGTCAGGAAAAACTATCAAAAGAATGTTCTCAGGAGTGGACCCTTCGTATGAGCGATTATTGGACAACGCTTCTGCCTCACTGTCCCACACACATTCTGGGACTGCAACAAAATCATTCATATTGGACCAAAATATTTGACATGTTGTCTCTAATATTTAAGGTTAAGTTAGCATTGGACCCTATAACAGGATTATTTGGAGTACCAACTACTGGAATTTGTAAACAGTAAACAAAAAATGTGAACTATGTTGCCTATTGGCTAGGCGTCTAATCCTACTTAATTGGAAAAGCAAATTTCCCCAACAATCTTCATTTGATAGAAAACATAATGCAATATTTAAATTTAGAAAAGATTAAATTTGTTGAAACAGCAAAAACTTCTTTTTACAAACATGGCAACCATTTTAATGACTATTTCAACAGTATAGACAAGTCAACACTTGTTAACAATACAATAGTAAAATAGCAGGGTTTTTGTTTTCCTCTTTTTTTCTTTTTTTTCCTTCTCTATCTTTTTTTTTTTTTGTTGTTTGTTTGTTTTTTTGTTATGATATTGTACTGTCATATCGTTTGCTGAAAAAAAGGCAAAAAAAAAAAAAAAAAGAATCATTCAATCAGAAGAAGTTGTTGGCAATAGGCGAGTGTTCAACAGCCAGTAGTATTGGAGGGTGGTGGCGTCACTATCGGACGACGCGGTGGTAGAGTCATCGGTGGTGAAAGCTAACATTCTAGGCTCCAGGACAGTAACCCGACATAATCCGAGCAGAAAGCGATGTCAGCGGCAGGATGTGCGCTTCTGACCTCCTGAAGAATGAGACTGACATCTTCGTTTATAAGGTCTGACGATAAATTCCAAGTGCGGGAAACATCTGCACTTTACCTGAAGTCCAGCCTAAGAACTCCTCCTCTGCTGCCTTCACAAGAGTCGAGGCAGATTCGGTGCATCTGACAGGCCAGCGCACAAACAAATGGTGGAGAAATGTTTGTTTGTAGTCCCGCGATTCAAGAAGCTCCATTTGCTCTTGGTTGAGGAAAGAGATCGTATAGTCACCAAAACAGTATATATCCATTTTGTTAATCGATTCGACATGATCGCACCGCGTGCGGTAAAAACAGTCACTGTTAATCATTTGCTAAAATTGGGGCGGCAGAGGCATTTTTGCCGAACAAGAAGCCATCTTTGGTGCTCACAGCATCAGGATTGTTAACAATATTGACCCAATGCATAGGCAAAAAGCCTATGGGGGCAGTTAACTAACAGCAGAAGAGCTGGCTTAGGAAAAATGAAGCAACGCTTCTTTTTCTGTTCAGAGATTTTCATGTTTATTGCCTCAAACTGGAGAAAACTGTGCAGACTCAGGTCTGCTTCAGATTAAGATAAATGAAAGAGTTTTTAAAAAATCAACTGGAAAAAATTCCTGACTTGAGGCATTTGTCTCTCATCCGAGTGGCAGATACTTATCCTCACGTCCGTCAGGACCCCCTGGAGCTCCACGACTCGCTTCAGCTGCAGCCAGAAAGATAACCTCCAGTTCTGACTCTGCGTGATCTGAATCCAAGTCTGTTGAAGAGAACAGCTGTGTAGAAACTGCTAGATTCTGCTGTTGCTGCTGTGCTGCAGATTCTCACTGGGCGGCGAGGATTACATTCCGTGGTCTAACAGTTGTAATCCAAACTGTTGTCACTGGTGTGCTAACAGTTGGTTAGTTAGAGTTTGATTCTGGAGAAAATGACAATGCACTATGGAAATGTCTTTTCCATGGACACACACTCATGGATGGATCGTCTGTGATGTCACCTGGAGGATTCTGAACGCCAAAAATGTTGACTGGCATTTGCTCCGCCCACCACAAGTATCTTGCAGAAATGGGCGCTGGGGCAGAACAAATGAAGTCCGTCTCTTTTCTGAAACCAGCCTTCAGTGGTCATTTGAGGAACTGCAACCTTTGGCCCAAGGATTTGTGTCAACTTCAGGACCAGACTGTGCAGGGGGTTGTTTTTTTCAAAGCTCGATCTAGATCAGGATCTGAACAGAAGGCTAGAAATTGGTGTTTTGGATGGAACCTGTTCTGTCTTTTTGATTTTTCTTCAGACATTTTTGGACAAATGTTTCTCCAGTTTCTCCAGTTTTTCTGGACCTGGCCTGAACCTGGATTCTTGTTTACAGAGTTTGTCTCACGTACACATCAGCTTGGAGCATCAGTGCAGGTGAACACAAAGGTTTTCCATTTCTGTACACGACGGCATCAAACCTTTGACTCGGTGGGTTCGACTGGAGGAAATGCACAAGTCTCCAACTTTGGAGAAATGTGTGTTACGTGTGCAAATATTACAGAAAACCCCAAAATATTTCCCTTTTTTTTAACTTAAAATTGGCAACATGATCCCAAAACATGGGAAATGAAATCCAGACGTCTTTCCATCCTAATGGAGGGATTTTGTTTCAGCCTAACGCTATAATTAGTCCGGTAAATAAAGGAGTGTTCTCTGACTTTGTGTTTGTTTTCCTGTAGAGGAAGCTCAGCGGCCGCTGCAGCACAAATACTAAAGCAGCTGATTAGCTGATAATTCCCACTGACTCTGTTTACAGGCCGCCGACGGCTGAGCCTCTCATCGTGACCAAGTGGCATTTTAGTGTGGCGGATAGAAATCAAAATGGCTAATGTTGTATTTGCAGCCTGCCAGCGGCTGCAGGTAAAAGCTGCTTTTATTAAAGCCCTTCTTGCTCTGCTGGCACTCTGCAGAAATAAATGAAGGTATTAGCATTAAGTAGCCTTCAACATCCAGGCAGCAGCTCCTCACAGTCCCATCAGTTATGTCCTCCAGTCAGAACAGTCTCACTCAGATGCCAGCCAATCAAAGCAGTCCTCACTCCCAGCTCCAGCTGATGGGACTGCATTTTTCTCATGGGTGATATTCAGCTTTTATTCAGCGGGTAATAGTATTCCCTGCATCTATGGCCTCCCAAAAATCCACAAGGAAGGAATACCACTTTGACCCATTGTCAGCAGCACTGACTCCATCACTTACAACAAGGCTAAACACCTGGCTACAATCCTGGCCCCTCTGGTTGGCAACACAGACCATCATGTCAGGAATTCACAAGATTTTATGAACAAAGTCAACATCTTCAGCTGGATTCTGACAAGACTATCGTGTCTCATGATGTAACTTCCCTCTTCACCTGCATTCCCACCACGAGGCAGTGATTGCAGTGAGGACGAGATTACTGCAGGACTCTAAGCTACAAGAAAGAACCAATTTGACACCAGAACACATCTGCAATCTTGATCATTATTCATCATTTAGTTCCCTTTGTTTGGTGCAGTCATTCATGTATTGTCCCTCTTTTCCTCTCCCCTCCTGGGGAGTGGGAGTGCTTCCAGATTCCAGTTGGTTCATCCGTGCTCCTGTTCCTGACCGAGTACCTCGTCTCTGCTCCTACACCTGGCTGTGGATCCTGTCTCCGGCTCAACTCGCCCCCCCGACTGTCCCCCCAACTCCATCTGGATGAAGCTCGTCTGCTGGACTTTATATATGTAGTTGTAGATTTAGATAAGTTAATTCTTCTCTATAAGTTCTGGTAAATGGCCTGTCCGTCCTGGGGGAGGATCCCTCCTTCATGTGGGCACCCCTGAGGTTTCTTTGTTTTTTCCGGAATCTGTTTTTTTAGGAGTTTTTCCTTACCGTGAAGGGGGGTCTAAGGGCATGAATGTCAAGTTTAGCTTAGTCAGTTTGTTAGTTCATTTTAGTATTTTCCTATTGAATTCTATGTATCTATGATCCTTTTGAGTTTACGTTTTACTTTTTCAATAGTACTGATACGAAGCCCATCGAGACGATGTGAATTTGGGCTATACAAATAAAATTGAATTGCAAACTGCTGGAAGTGTGCCTCATCTCCACATATTTCCGATTCAGGGGAAACTTCTACAGGCAGAGGCACAGCTGTGCTATGGGCTCTCCAATCTCACCTATTGAGGCCAATTTGTACATGGAAGAAGTCGAGAGAAGAGCCCTGGACTCTTTCCCAGGAACTACTCCAAGCCACTGGTTCAGATATGTGGACGACACTTGGGTCAAGATCAAAATCCAGGAAGTGGAGACTTTCACAGATCATATCAACGCAATCGACAAGAACATCAAGTTCACCAGGGAAGACACAAAGGAGAACACCCTAGCCTTTCTAGACTGTGCTGTGATCATTGGAGAGGACAGACAGCTCCAGGTTGAAGTATACAGGAAGCCGACTCACACAGATCAGTACCTGTTATTTGACTCAAACCACCCTTTACAGCACAAACTAGGCGTGATCAGGACACCACAACACAGAGCTCAGGAGGTGTCCACAAGCTCTGAAGAGAAGGAAGAAAGAAGAAGAAGTAGAGCAACATATCAAGCCCTCAGAACCTGTGGATATCCCAAGTGGGCTTTCACCAAATCGCAACGTACAAGAAAACAAGACCACAGAGAACAAGAGCCTAAAGGGAACAGTATTTCCATTCCTTATATCTCAGGCCCCTCTGAAAAACTAAAAAGGATTTTCAGACAACATAACATCCCAGTTCATCTCAAACCAGTTAATACTCTCAGACAAAAACTGGTTCATCCAAAGGACAAAATTCCCAGCTACAAACAGAGTAATGTTGTGTACTCTATCCACTGCAAAGAGAACTGCAATGAACAGTATATAGGAGAAACCAAACAACCTCTACACAAGCGGCTTTACCAACATCGCAGGCCAACCCAAGTGGACCTGAGTCTGCAGTGCATCTCCACCTGAAGGCCACAAACCACTCGTTACAGGACAGTGGAGTCCTAATTCTAGCCAGAGAGAAAGGATGGTTTGAGTGAGGAGTGAAAGAAGCCATCTTTGTCAAGAAGGATAAACCTGTGGTCTCAGGTTTATTCTTCCATCCATCTCCGGCAGTGTTCTGAAACCCAAACAAACTGAACCGGTTCTACCTGGGTCGTTAACAGCTGAAAGAGATGACCAGTTTGGGGAGGGAGTCACTGGCTCCCCAACACCCAGCTGAGGACAAAGGACTCTTAAGGACCCGAAACCATGTGGGCTAAGTTGACAATGCCATCCAGTTTCAGGTCTGACCCCTCCCCCATGAGTTCATAAATACCAGCTCTTTTACCAGCTATTTCAGAATTGACAAAGCCTTTTGGATAAGAGGTGAAACGTCTTCAACTTGAAAAACTAAGTCCAGAGGACAACCTTTAAACCTACTACTATTATCTAACTCTACAACTCCATGTTTGAATAGTCCAGCAGATGAGCTTCATCCCGATGGACTTGGGGAACGGCTGGGGGCGCCAGACGAGCCGGAGACAGAATCCACAGCCAGGGGTAGGAGCAGAGAGGAGGTCCACGGCCAGGTACAGGAGCACAGCAAAGAAAACAGAAAACACACAAACAGTGCAAAACATTTAACTTCCACAAACCTTCCAGACTCATTTCTGTGGTTTGATACACTTGAATTAGTACACACACCCCTCCCCTCTCAAAATATACATTCAAACATAAACACACATGCACACCCTCACAAACACACACGCATTTCGCAAGGAAGGTGGGACCTTGGACCATCTGTCCCCTACCCCATCCCTGGTAGGGAGTACTGGACAATTGGAAACGGCGGCTGTGTCCCCTGGGTGCTGGTTTCCTGGGCCCGGCGGCCCTCTCTCCACGCAGGGAGAGGGATCCCTGAGCCTTCTGGCAAGACCAGAAGCCGGCGATCACATCACACCTGAGTCTGTGTCCCTGTGGTTGGGTTCTGGCCCTTGTCCTCGAGTGCTGGGCCTCGCCAAATTTCCAACTGTGGCTGAGCCTGGTCGGGCCATGTTTACAACACCCCTCGTGGGCCCCCCTTTTCCCCGGGCTGCCCCCCTCCTGGGTGGGGACGGCTGGCCCCTGGCCCCTCCTTTCTGGACCAACCGTGGGACAGGTGGATGGCTGCCTGGAGCGCTGAGCGGGTCTCCCTTGGGGGGGTCCTAGTTCGTACCTGGGTTTGGGGCGGGGGGATGCCCAGAACTCCTGGGTGGTGATGAGGTGCTCGTCTGGGGCCCTGCATTGGGCCCTCCCGGGGCGGCGGCTGCTCTCCTGGTTGGGCTGGGACGGCACTCTCTTTCCACCCTTGCCTCCCTGCTCTCTGGCTCTGGGGGCCTCACGGCGGTCCTGCTGGCCCTGGCCTGGGTGGCGGATGTGGTCACCCGGGGGGCGGTTGTTCTCTGCCTGCTGCCGTTTGGCGTTGGGGGGGTTCCGGCTGCCGCTGCGGCGGGGGTCTGGGTGTGGGGATGGCTGGGCACTCCTCATCCTTCTTTTCACATTCCACCATCCATTTTAGAAGAACATAAACACTCACCTGAGCACAGGTGTTAGCTCACCTTTGCACTAATATTTTGCGTGATTGAATGAAATATTTCACACTAGTTGGTTTTAAGGCATAAGTATGCGTGTGAACACTATCTGTTTTGTGTACATGTTGACGTGGACATTTTTGCAGCTAGCAGGTATGTTGATAACATTTGAGTGTGTGTGTGGACAGGCCCCACCCTTTTTGTACTACATTTGAACCTTACCGTAATGATAAACATCCACCAACTTGTCGCTCTATGCTGCTTCATGGTTTTACCCCCCCCCTCCTATTATCACCCTCCTATCCCCCTCTCTCTCTAACATTCCTCTCTCTTCTTCCCTCCTTTCCTTTTCCGTCCGGTCCAACACCAAAGATTTTCAAACATGGTTGAAATTAATAAAGTTTGGCCTCAATTCCAAAAGGGGTTTATTCAGACATACCTTTGGTTTGTCTGAAGATTAATAACCCCTCTTGTTAAAGTAAAATATGTCCAACACAAAAGGCCTTCAGCTCTCATCTATCTGCCCAGCTGTTGGACAGGACAAGTTTAAAAAAATAAATACCTGTTCAGAGGTGCGGCTGGTTTGCTGAGTAAGTCAGAAAATGTGATCAGGGCCGGCTGCACTGAGCGAGGAGTCTCCTCGTTTTACAGCAGCATGAAATGGAACATCTACTTTGCTGAGGCGCTCGGATGCACAGCAGCAGAGGGAAGTGGAGGAAAGCCTGAGAACTCAGAGAAGTTGATGACATGTTGGGTTGGCTCGTCTGCCAGAGTGACAGCTGTGAATGTGAAGCTGTCAGGCGTTCCTGTGACAAGCAGCCCCACTCTGGCTGATGGCCGCTTTGATTCCCTCTGAGTTTAGATCACAACGCTTTCACTCCCCCACTTACAGGTGGCATCAGCTGTTTGGTCGGAGGCAGACACAATTACACCAACACAGCAGTACGTCCTGCTGCTGGTGCAGGACTCTGAGGAGGTCGATCCCACTTTTAAGATGCCGTCACAGCGACCCCATCATTTCACCAATCTGATGCTCAGTTATGTAAAACCAGTCATTCTCTAATTTTACACACATAAGGGATCTTTTTTTAAACTTATTTCCATTTTGTATACTTTAAAAAGGGCTTTTCATTTTAGCAATTCAAATCTTGTATTGAGTTTATCAGGACTAAAAAAAACATATATACCAACTACATAGCTGAATCCAAAGAAACCGTCCAGAATGCTGGCAGTGAGGACAATGAAATGTTTTTGGTCCTGGTGAATCCTGCATTCTGATCACGTGATACAGAGTTAAAGTGTGTTTATATATAATTCTATTATTAATCAATGAAACACGTCGATTGTTTGTTGATCCACATTTACTGATCAGACTTAACGGAGGATGTCTCTTCAATCTAAGCTCTAGGAAACTACGACGGACTTTGTTTCTTTGAAACAAACTTTATCTTCATCATCTGGACGGAAACAAGCATGAAGATTAAGTCAAATGAGATCAAGCTTTATTTATGAAAAAGCACTTCTCATGCCTTGAAACAAAAATATACTCAATATTACAATAAAAACCCAACCGACCCTCCCCACTACCCTACGTTCACGCATACGACCGATGACCCAAAAACAATGAATACTTAAAAAAGTAACTTCTAAAAGAAACTTGAGGCTTGGCTCTGCTGTGAGGAAACAGTATTTGGGAATCTCTTCACACCAGGAGCAGGAACATAACCACAGCGTCCAAGCAGACCGGGA
Organism: Oryzias sinensis; assembly: GCA_037389245.1. Lineage (NCBI taxonomy): Eukaryota > Metazoa > Chordata > Actinopteri > Beloniformes > Adrianichthyidae > Oryzias > Oryzias sinensis. The sequence continues at coordinate 31,061,117 of CM074496.1, read as the reverse complement.
CGGCAACGGGGTCCAATTCACAGCCTTGAGGCTGCGATGTTAAACTCCAACTGCGCCAGCAAGGGCAACAACCACCGACCAAGCTTGCATGCCCTGCTTGACCATGATATAAGCAGGACATTGAACTTCTGGGGTGTCCATTAGAAATGAAAGGACACCTTGCTGGGCATTAGCCTTTATAAAATCCTTGTGTAAGGCCCCAGAAACAGCACTTTAATCGTCTGAACTGGTCATGAGATGCAGGAAGACATGACCACCTTACAGTTTCTGATTCAGACTTTACTCCCAGAAACCTCTGCACCTCTTCCATCCATTTTCGCTGCTTTTTAAGGAAGTGGGGGTCTACAGCAATCCCATTGAGATGTGTGACTCTTCTCAGCAGGACTCTGAATGTTCTTTTAGCAGCAGAGGTACGGAGGAGACCATCTGTGGTAGTTGGGGGTTTTTCTGTGCTGACGTAAAGCTCGGTTCTTCTCCGTAATGACTCCTCCGATGCTTTAACGATAAGCTTCATGTAAATGCGCAAAAGGTTCAGTGAGTTTAGATTTTCCTGTATAAGCAGCGGTTCCATAAAAGAAGACGGATTCCTTCTGAGATACAGATCTGACGCGCTGTAATAAAGCGAGCGCAGTCACATCCACGGCCACGTTAATCCATAAACTTGTTCAGTGTGTAATTTAACGCTTCAGAGTAATGTCATGTCTCCATGACTTTAATGGCTCTCAGAGATAAACAGAAGTGAACGTCACTTTTCTCTGAGCTCACGGGGGCTGTTGGAGGATGCAAATTCCCATCTGAAGCTTTGCTTAAGATGCAGAGAGATACGAGCGCAGGGACGATCAGGGATTTTCCTTTTTGGTAATTAAGCAACCTCATTACTCTGAGGATCAGATTAAGCCAAGGACTTTTCACTCCTCTTGTGTGATGGTGTACCCGTCGTTCAGATCTCGGATGTTGGATGTAAATGTGTCAAAGGTGAGAGAATGCTAAAAATTTCAGTTCCTCTTTGTTTCTTTTGCTTTAATTAGGTGAAAAATGACAGATAATGTCAGATATCAGCTCATCCCGGCACGAGTCTCACCTGCAACCCTTATAGAGAAGAGGGAACCGCCACTTCCACGGCCATCCTTTTGTCCTCATGGTTTTCATTAATGACATGTTTTCCAGGAGCAAAAAAGCCAGATTTAATGAAAACTATTGCTAAGGAATAAAACTTTAAAGAGGTACAGACACCTCCATTAACAAACAAAACAAGACATCCACTCTGATGATGAATCTCAAATCATGAGAAGAGCTAAGACTCTTCCCATGAATGTTTAACATATGGGAAATAAAACTAAAAAATCGACGCACTTAAGTTATGGTTCTCTTAGTAACTAGTATTCATTTATGTGAAGACAACAACAACAATCTGTCTGTTGGTGATGCAGATGCGGATGTAGATGCAGATATAGATGCAGATATAGATGCAGATTAAGATGTAAATATAGATGTAGATATAGGTTCAGATATAGATGCAGATATAGATGTGGATATAGATGCGGATATAGATGTAGATATAGATGCGGATATAGATGTAGATGCAGATATAAATTCAGATATTGATGCAGATATAGACGCAGATGGAGATGCGGATGTAGATGCAGATATAGATAAATATTTGTGATGGAAAAACAGATGCGGATATAGGATTGCAGATAGAGATGCGGATATAGATGTAGATATAGCTGCAGATATAGATGTAGATATAGCTGCAGATATAGATGTAGATGCAGATATAAATTCAGATATTGATGCAGATATAGAAGCAGATGGAGATGCGGATGTAGATGCAGATATAGATGCAGATATAGATGTAGATATAGATGCGGATATAGATGTAGATGAAGTAGATGCAGATGCCGATATAGATGCAGATATAGATGTAGATATAGATGCAGATGTAGATATAGATGTGGATGTAGAAGTGTATGTGGATGTGGATGTAGATATAGATGCAGATGTAGATATAGATGTAGATATAGATACAGATGTAGAAGTGTATGTGGATGTGGATGTAGATGTAGATATAGATTCAGATATAGATGCAGATATAGATGTAGATATAGATTCAGATATAGACAGATATAGATGTGGGATATAGATGTTATAGATGTAGATATAGCTGCAGGTATAGATGTAGATGCAGATATAAATTCAGATATTGATGCAGATATATATGCAGATGCAGATATAGCTGCAGATATAGATGTAGATATAGATGTAGATATAGATATGGATGCAGATATAGATGCAGATAGAGATGTAGATATATATGCGATATAGATGTAGATATAAATGCAGATATAGCTGTAGATGCAGATATAGACGTGGATATAGATGTAGATATAGCTATGAGAAAAGTGATGATATAGATGCGGATATAGATGTGGATATAGATGCGATATGATATAGATGCAGATATAGATGCAGATATAGATGCAGATATAGATGTGGATATAGATGCGGATATAGATGCAGATATAGCTGCAGATATAGATGCAGATATAGATGTAGATATAGATGCAGATATAGATGATGCAGATGCGGATGCAGATGTGGATATAGATGATATAGATGCAGATATAGATGTGGATATAGATGTAGATATAGATGCAGATATAGATGCAGATATAGATGTAGATATAGATGTAGATATAGATGTAGATGCAGACGTAGATATAGATGCGGATGCAGATGATATGCAGATGTAGACTTGATGCTGATCTTATTGTGTTGGTTTTTGTGCTTCTGATACTCCTGACTTAAAAATAGTTTCATTTCCTTAAACCTCAGAAATGAAACATCTGTTTGATACAAATGAATCCCATAAATCCTTGTTTCTCCCTGTTGGCTCAGTTTAATTGGTTTTGCTGTTCGTCTTTTTAAAAGTCCTCGTCCCCGATTCGCCATGTGGTCACATGGCAGGCGCCGGCAGCTGAGCAAGAAACCTGATAGAAGCAGCTTTATCCGTCTGACTGACTGAGTGGAAAAAGCAGAGCTGAAGCTGTGTGAACATTTGTTTGAACACTGTTTTGACTAAGCTGCCGCCAAACTGATGCACCGCCCATCCAAAGCCAGTTTTTCCATTAGCGCTGGAAGTTAGCGAGGCATTGCCGGCGGCAACCCATGCTGTTGGCATCCCCATGCGTCCACTTGCTGTTTCCCATCCACGCAGACCAAAACAGGATATGCAACAGGGAGTAATGTGGAACAGATTCGATGAGTTTGGAGCCAACTGCCTCGCTGTGCCAAACACAACGGCTGACCAACACGCCGTCCAGGATACAGTTTCATCAAGAGGGAGGGGATGTCCAGCTGGACGGCAGTGGAGCCAGCAGCTCCGCAGGAGCTCCCAACAAGGAGAGATGCTGCTGCAGATTAGACTCGCAGAGACAGGGGTGGAAAACGGGGGGAAAATCTGCTAAATGCCACCACTGACTGATCGTGGCGTCTGGAGGGACGGCAGGAGACAAATGGCGATGTATCAGGCAGGAAGAAAATGATAGATAAAGATAAATTAGAAAAGAAAGATGGTGCAGTTTTTGTCCAAACTCCGTGGTTGTTTATCTACTCGCTCTTAACATGCTGCTTCTACCAAAAGTGAATGCTACAAGCCTGGTTATGCCTTCCTCTCTGCAGAGGTCGCATGGGTCCTAACTAGGCAGTTGGATGCTACGAGAAGAGCTCTGCATTCGCCTTCATTGATTGAATTTCCACCAGCTTCAAAAGCCGGCGCTGAGCATGGCAGACGCAGCAGACGCACAGGCATCCTGCAGCTGGAGGCCTCAAGCACTCACAGACCTTCCTGTTTGTGAGCAAACGTGGACAACGCTGCAGGGACGGAGGACGAGTGGTGACAGCAGGGAGGACAGCAGCTGACCGACCCCTGACTATTTCCTCATGATGAGATAATTCTATGGACATTCTGGGCTTGTTCTGTCGTTGGGTCACACATAGAGCATTAGGTCCATCAAAGGATACGTCCATCTGTGAGGAGCAGAATCTAAAAGACCAAGAAAGAGCTGACAGACCTACAGGAACAGTGCAGCTGCTCAGCTGATGGTGGAGGTAGAAGGCAGGAGCAGGATGGGCCTGAACAGGAGGAGAAAACGGGACAAACTTTCTAAGCTGCCATGTGTATGTTCTGGCTCATGTAGTACCTGTTTGTGTGTGTTTGTGTACTTGTGTGGAGATCAGTCCTCATTTTTTATGTTCAGAATAAAACTTGTCTCTGAGCAGAAAAATTCAGCCAAATAGGGTTTTTAACCGACATGTTGTTGCAGATGAGAGTCGTTTCATTTTCCTGAGCTGCAGGGATGTTCCAATGCAGAATTACACAACATGGATTCAGACAAGAAAAACATTGACTGCAATGCGTGGCCTGCACGCACTCAGAACCGGAGCTTTGTCAGAATTTACGCATAAAGTCTTTTGTGCATAAATTCATTTCTATTTTTTGTCACAGCTCAGAACTGCTTCATCCAGAACGGATGACCATCAAATCATTTATTGGAAACACATTAAATATGAAGAATATGTCGTTACCACATACAATGGAGTCCTTCCTGAATTATGAGCTGACTATCGTCTCAGATCAGCCTCATCTTTACTCTTTCATGCAGTGAGGTCAATGCAGCTGATGCATGCTACATCATGTTCAGTGAGGAGCAGCTGTGTGGCGCGAGTATTGTAGCAATGATGGCAAAGCTCCATCGGTTTTGGATAAAGTGTACACACTAACAGTGTTAAAGTACACACTAACAGTGTTAAAGTACACACTAACAGTATTAAAGTACACACTAAAAGTGTTAAAGTACACACTAAAAGTGTTAAAGTACACACTAACACAGTGTTAAAGCACACTCAACAGAGTGTTAAAGTACACACTAACAGAGTGTTAAAGTACACACTAACAGTAAAGTACAATTAAAAGTGCAAGTACACACTCAACATAGTGTTAGCACACTAACAGAGTGTTAAAGTACACACTAACAGAGTGTTAAAGTACACAAACAGTGTTAAAGTACACACTAACAGTGTTAAAGTACACACTAACAGTGTTAGCAGGACATGGTTCATTTTAATAAGCCAAAAATATAGTAAATAGCCCTCATTTCATGTTACATTGTTTTTAATATTTTTCGAAAAAGAATAAATAGCGAAAACTAATATAAACAACGAGGATTTGCCGCTTCACGTGATTCACGAATTTGTTTCGCCTCTGTTTAGACGAACGGAAGGAGGACAAGGTAGACAACATGGCTAGCACCGAGAAGCTTAAGCACAGAGTGATGCTACTGCCTCTATTAGCGATTTATCATCAGATGAACAGAAAGATGAAGAGGAAAGTTATGAGATTATCATGATATGATGAGTCACTTTTGCAACCGCACGATTCGAACCCTTTAAGTAAAGTGAGAGGATATAGCAGAAAGTAGTAGGTCTAGTGATGCCGAAGACGATAGCCAGCATGAAGATTCAAGACTCAGTAAGTCTAAAAATGTATAAAATTAAATTAATTCACTTACCCTAAAATATACCAAAATGTCCCCTTTGGCCTAATCTAAACAAAGGTAAACACTGGTTTTCAACCCAATTTACAAAATAAATGTCACAAAATAAAAGTTTCCAGATATTACTACTTAGTTAACAAAGTCACTGTATACCATTAACAACTGCAGAACATTAACAGTTTTACCTGTTTGAACCAGTTTGAAACATTTTCTTGTGCGAGAGCGCTCAAACACACACAGTTCAGTTTACTCACGGTACCGCACCCAAAAGCAAAAGAAAAAATGTTGCAGAACTGTTGCTTCTCTTGCAAACATTGAGTATGCTTGAAATACCCAGTTGGATCCATGATCAACAGAAACACTCACTACTTCGCCAATGTGTGATCCATCGTGATGCACACCAGCTCAGCTTAGCAGCCTTCTCTCCCGACCGACTCCAGCCCTGTCCGAATTGGCAGGCACGCTCGCCGCTCCAGCTCACCCGCTCTTCTCTAATTCAGAAGCCGATCCTCCTCCCAACTCCCCTCGCTCAAAATTCTTCGTTTGTGTCCCGTTTTGTCCTTCGGAAAACGCAGACTTCTCCTGCAGATCTGGAGGGGAAAATCCTTCGCCCACCTTCTTAAATTTTTCCCTTTTCAGCATGCTTGTTTTGGGAATCGTATACACAGATACACTTTCACCAGATGTATTGCTACATCCAGCTGCCACACAAACGATTTGGCATGTTGATGATTAACAGATGAAACACGAGAGAAAACGAAGACTACCGTTTTGTTTACATGTTCTGTTAAGAATCATAAAGGCAACGCCATACAGCCACAGGTCATATCGGTTCACTTCCAGCCTGCGCCTAGCGGCAGATCCAAATCTCTGATTCCTTCGAAAGACTATTTTTCATGCTTCGGATTTTTCGACGCAAACCATTGGTATCAATAGAATCAGCGCTTAAAGGGCTTTTTATTTGACAAAGTTGTTCCAGCATGGCATCCACACTTAAAGTACACACTAACAGTGTTAAAGTGTTACACTAACAGAGTGTTAAAGCACATACTAACAGTGTTAAAGTACACACTAACAGTGTTAAAGTACAGCATTTGTAGGTTCCACACAAACAGAACCTTTTCTCCACAGTTTCAGCAGCAGCTCTTCTTTGTGGTCTGAAGCTGCCGCGTGCTTCACAGAAGCGTCTCCCAGCTTCTTTACGCTGACTGTTACCAACAGTCAGGAAGGTTTGTTCTTCAAACTGCACGGAGCAGCGAGCCGTGTGGCGTTGAGAAGCGTGACAGGAGCAGACGCCAACAGGTGTCAGCTACATTAGCCCGGTTAGCGGGTGACAGCCTGTGGGTGACACGTCCTCCAGCGCCCACAACTAATCCCTGCTCCAATCCAGCTGTCACACAAATCAGCCCATGTTTTATTCATGAGAACGGCATGAATAGATGTCCTCTCTGCTTCTGAAGCTCATAAATCCAGGAACGTCCTCAGAGGCTCTGTATCGTCCATCAGAAGCGTGGCTCTACTGCTTGGTTCAGAGAGGTCAGCGTTACCGTAGAAACGATACTTAACATCAGAAAATAAAAAGGTGCACAAAGCCAGGGTGAAAATGTATGCGGGAAAAGCTCTGTTTGGGCAATTTTGTCACCCTGACAGGTGTGACAACCAGGAAATGGTCCTGTGCAGAAAAGTGCGAAGTAAGCATCATCTCAACGGAGAGCGGCAAGGCTCCCGGCAGCACGGCGGAGCCAGGGACCAGCACACAAACACAACAGGGAGCCAGACAACAACTGCAGTTGTTTATTGCATTTGCCACACTTCCTCAATGAGCAGCTACTTATTTTGACAGCCACATATGAGAAGGAAAACAGCCTAAGAAGAAGACAAAAACACCTTCATCCGTGGATTTATATGGACTTCAGCCTCTTTCATCCTTTTAGAGAATGCAGTGAAAAATAAACATGTTTGGATCCACAAAAACAGATGAAACGTTTCTCAAATCCAGGTATGTTTGCTGAAAAAGGACTAGAAACGTCAAAACCACGTTGCCTTCTGCAGAGTACAAACTAAGCAGAAATGGTAAAAGCGAAGTGAAAGGAACTTTTCAGATTTGGTTCAAATTTCTGCTGCGTTTGAAGAAAAATCCACTTCCTGCGGCAGCGAGCGACAGACCAGGCAGCAGCTCCTCAAACCGCAGTCTGACCTTCTTCTAATGAAGTTCATTGACAGGCTGCGGAACGGCACCAGTGATCAATTGCACGTCCGTCCTTCCGTCCGCCTGCCCGCATGGACACAACCATGGACGCAACCATGGACACAATCATGGACACAACCATGAGCACAACCATGGATGCAACCATGGACAAAAACATGGACACAAACATGGACACAAACATGGACACAATCGTGGACACAAACATGGACACAACCATGAGCACAAACATGGACACAATCGTGGACACAACTGTGGACACAAACTCGGGACAGTCTCCGTCTCTGATAGAGTTGAATGGTTTCCAGAAGAGCTTCAGCCTGGATGATGGTGAGAAACAAGATGCCGTCTGGAAAGTCAGTGGCATGGAGGCGTGACCATATGAATACAGACTAAGAGGTGGTGTTTCTGTAAGAGTGAAGCAAAGAGATAAAAAACCAGGAAGACTGGGCTCATAGAAAAAACGGATTAGGGAAAAGACTCAGTAGGAAGTTCTATGGACACACTTAGAGTTGCTCTTGATTCTGGTCTACAAGACCTGAATCGAGGGAGAATAAGGCTCTATTCCCAAAAGATTACAGGAGCCCAACATTTGGAAACCTGCTGACCTGAGGCACAAAGTCGTCAGAGACAGAAGATCTCTGGACGTCAGGGTCCAAGATGGCGGCTCTCATTTCCTCTTGATCTCTATGAGCTGCGATGCCTCACGAAACTCAGGTGAGTCATGATTGTAACTTTGGAGTCAGACTTGATTGATTCACACGAAGACGTCCAGTTTCTCATTCACGTCTCCGGTTAGCGAGAACTCGGTCTCCGAGTCCTAAAGCGGGCTCACTGTTGTTGGACAGTTGGATTCGGAGGCTTGGGTCAGCTGGGAGATGGTTGTGAAAACACTTTCAAAGCCCTTCGATCAGAAACAAAAACGTGTGGTCATCAGAAAACTTTCATTTGTGGAACATATTCATCCAGAGTCTTCATCGGTGTCTGCAGGTCCTGTACAGCTGCACTGAGGTTCCCAGGTGTTTCTGTTTGTTAGCAGCCTTATTTCAAACTGCAGATAATCTTCATCACCCATCGGTCCAACATCAATGTGTATGAAGAAGACTCTGTGTTAAACATGATTGGGTTCGTCAGAAGTGCGTTCCTCCGTGAAGTGAACGTGGTTTGATCAATAATTGTTTCCTTCAGTGGATGACAGGAAAAGAGCCGATCTCTTCATGTGTCTGATGTTTCATTTCTTGCAGGATGTTCAAGAAAAACTTTCAGAAATGATTTGTTTTGCTTTTAAAGTAACTCCCCTCCATCAGAGGGTATGAATAAATCAGACTCTCAGCAGTAAATAATGTCCCGGCAGCAGAACACGCTGGTAGAAGTACGGTGGCAGGAAGCGGCAGAGTGCGTCTCTCTGAGTGACGGCCGTCCTTCTGCTGAGTCTCGGAGACGAAGGACGGCCGTCTTCGTTTGGGGATTTGTGACAGCGATATGTGATTACTGCTCTTTTATTTATGGACGCCTGTTTTTCTTATTTTCCAGCTTCCTTGTTTCTCCCCCCGTGGAGGATTCCGGCGGCTGCCAAAGGCTGCGTCCCGGTCATCCATCATTCATTGGCGCCGGTCAATAAATGATGGGAGTGAATGATTCATGCAGGTTCTAAGTGCAAGCAAATAACCGAGTAAGCTGTTGTTCATGTTCAGAAGAAGAGCCTCCTCCTTAATGCATCCGTTTGTTTCTGACAGAAAACATCCCAGGACCCCCCCCCCCCCATGTCCCACATGGTGGGACGTCCCACCATGTGACTTACCTGACCTGTGAGCAGCTCAGACTTGGTAAATGGCGAATACTTATATAGTGCTTTTCTACCTACAAGGCCCAAAGCGCTTTGCAGTCACAGACACATTCACCCATTCACACACTGGTGGCGGCACTGCTGCTGAACACTGGCGCCAACCAACCACCAATGGCAAGGTGGGGTTCGGTGTCTTGCTCAAGGACACTTCGACTCATGGGCGTCCAAGGCCGGAATCGAACCTGCAATCTTACGATCATGGGTCGACCGCCCTTCTGCTGCCTACGGCCGCCCTGTCATCACACGATGCAGTTTCTGCTTAGCATCATCGTCTTTGTGAAGATGCTGCAGGAAGGAGGAAGACAGCTATGGGGTCCCACCATAGCCACACCAGAGTCCCACCAGGGTCAGACAAGGGCCACACCAGGGTCAGACAAGGGCCACACCAGAGTCCCACCAGGGCCACACCAAGGTCCCACCAGGGCCACACCAGGGTCCCACCAGGGCCACACCAGGGTCCCACCAAGGCCACACCAGGGTCCAACCAGGGTCCCACCAGGGTCAGATCAGGGTCACATCAGGGTCACATCAGGGCCCCACCAGGGTCCCACCAGAGTCACAGATTATTTAAATACCCCCCAACTCATGCCTGAACCCCAGACTGGCGTCAGTCTCCATGCCGGTGCTGGGAACAGCTCTTTGTTCTATCAGACGGTGAGCTTGACAACAGAGGATTCCTCATCTGAGAACCTATGATTTGACTCTTTCAGGAGGGAATGGCCTCCTTAGGTCTGTTTTTGAATCCAGTCCAAACGTTTGCAGCCGCACCAGGCCTCATGCCAACAGTGAGAGATTTCATTTAGGGATGCACGTGTGTGTGCTCGCTCTGTCACGCTCACACGCACATGCACAGTCGGTGGAACACTCACCGTCTTTTTCCTGTACCTGATCCAACTCCAGAAGGGAACTGCAATCTTCACAGAGACTTTTGGAGGTTTTAAGGTGTTGATGTATCTGGTTTACAGAGCCAGTTCTGCTGAAGGGGATTCTCCTCATCCTCATCCTCATCCAGACGCATCTGCTGACCAGTCTGCAGAGGAGGAAAATCCAGACTTAAAGGGAACATGTTTTCATACTTCTTCCTCAGGTCCTGTCCTGACAGGATTCTGTTCTTCTGGACTTTAGCAGAGGATCTAAAGAGGTTCCTCTGATCTTCAGATGATCTTCATTTCCAGGAGCAGATGGAGGATTCAGCTTTTTCCTGCTCTGAATGCTGCAGAGGTTTGGGAGGAAGGTCATGTGACCAGATCCAAACATAAAAGGTCCAGTGAACTGTCGGATAATGACCTGCTCCGGGGGGGGGGAGGGGGGGGGGTCCTGTGTGGCATCATATCTCTGGACTGCTGTTAAAACACAGTCAGTGAGATTTCAGTTTAAAGTGATCAGCTGATGGAATCATGAACCAGATTATGAATTTTTCCTGCTGGATTATTCTGATTTGAATCCAAACAGGGCTGAGCTCCAATGTGAGCTCCAATGTATTTCTAGTAATATGAAAGAACTGCATTACCCAGAAGCCCCCAGCATTTCTATTCACTGTTTCCCTCACCTGAATTTAAAGTGCAGTGATGGAGAGAGTAAGAACTAAAGAAGACACGTCTATTAAGTTCTAAGCCCTCCGGGTCCCACAGGATCCAGAGTTAAAGGACAAACAACAGCCTCGTCTGAACGGAGTGGAGGAAGAGTCGTCCTGGTCCAACCAGGGTCCCACCAGGGTCAGATCAGGGTCACATCAGGGCCCCACCAGGGTCCCACCAGAGTCACAGATTATTTAAATACCCCCCAACTCATGCCTGAACCCCAGACTGGCGTCAGTCTCCATGCCGGTGCTGGGAACGGCTGGAGCGGCTCATGTGGTCTGGACCATCTACCTATTTATTCATGACATCACTGAGGAGGACAGAAGGAACTCTCCTGGTGCTGGTATGGATTTGTCATGTGATGACAGTCCTTTGGCGTGAGCTTGTCCCGCCTCCTTCCTCTTCCTCTTCCTCCCCACAGTAGTTCCTGGGTGCTCCATACAACAAGCAGCAGATTCTGTACCATCATTTCTTTTATTTAGACTCAGCTTTTGCAATAATTTGCATATCTTTTATTTTGTCTCCTTTCATCTGCTTCCAGCCAACACTCCACTGTTCCAAGTCCACATGATTGACTGGTATGTAGAGACGGAGCCGGCAGTTCCAGTGCTCTGCCTAAATGTCAGGAGAATATTTAGAAAATAAAATGCACATCTAAAAATGTAGATGTCTGGAATATTAAAAGGTGGCGCTTCAGCAGAAGAGCAAGAAGGGGTGAAGAGCTCTTTGTGTTTTCTGTGGGTAAAGAGAAGCTGGGCAGCATTCAGATGGTTTACTACACAAAGTGTCACCACACGTTTGTGTATCTACAACAGACTGAATGCAGCAGCTTTGGGTTGAGGATTATTTGGAGGATGGATTTTCTTTAACACGCCAGGGATGCTCTGGAAGAGGTTCAGGTGGAACCAAAGCCACATTTCCATCAGCAGCTTGGACTTAGCAGAAGCAGTTTCTCACACTTAAGTTAAACCAAAGTTGTGTTACGTTGATGAAGTGCAGACCTCTAGAACTCCCTCCAGGTGAACCTGAAAGGTCACTTTGTCTTTTCCATCAGTTTAAGGTCTTGTTTCAGATGATAGTGGAGGACAGGAGCTTTTGCTCTACAGCTGAGTGTGTGACAGCCCTGTGACCTTTGACCTCGTCTGTGGTTTCTGTTCAGACCTGCTCACTCCCTGCTGGAGACTCTTCATCGCTCAGCTTTAGCTTTAATTAACGGCAGCAGCTCTTAGCTGTCTGAGCCTGAATGAGTTCAGTGAGTCTGAAGTAAAATCAGACAAAGAATCCTGACAGATCAAACATTGATCTGATGGCAGTTTATTAGCTCACTCTTTAAAAAACACTGCTGTGATGTAAATCACACCTTTGCGTTACCATGGAAACCAATGATAACACTTAAGAACAAAGAGCATTGTGGGAGCTTCCTGAAAAGAAACAGTTTGAACGGTACAGATTTCATGGAGACGAAACAACAGGAGAAAACCGAACTCTGCGTTTGGAGCGACGGCGGTTCAAGTGTCTGAGGGAGGAGGGTTAGCGGTGAATATTCAGCTAATGATCTCTGGGGAGGACAGACACAATTAACTAATCCTATTAATTACCAGACTATCACAACTGATTAGACATTGTCTGCCTGTTTTTCTCACTACACCCACACTTTCTGCACAATGGAAAACATTTCCAGGAAGCACAAAAAACTGAGGACCACCATGAGGATGGAGACGGTGCGTTTTCAGGCAAAAGGTGTGGCCGCTGAACATGAGTCACAAGTTAAAGTAGTGGAATTTTGACCAATAAGGGACTCGGATTTGGTTGTGACATACGGATAGCGTCCTGTTCATAACAAGAAAGTGTCAACCGTTTGAAAACTGATGATGGAGGAGAAATAATTACCTGTGTTTGTGTCCGGCTGGAATTCTGACACCAAGTCTATCACCAGAATAGAGCTGTGAAAGAAAACCTTGGAGCAAGAGTCATCAGATTTACACTGCTTTATTTTACACCAAGACTCTTCCAGCTGTGAGTACGTGTGCTGCTATCGGGTAGTGACAGTCCGGCGTGAACTCCATATGCTAAAGGCGTGTTCAAAAACCTGAGCTTTTCAACGAGTATCACAGTCCTGGTTTATGTGTAGCTCCAGTAAGTCCAACCCAATGTTTGAAAGAAGTTATACGACATCTTCATGCATTTAGTCATTCCCTAAGAGGTTTTGCACCAGGCAGCAGTGGATGCAGTTTATTTTCCTGTACAGAATTGAGGCCATGGAGGTTTGGCATGTCTGAGTTACTTCATAAACGACATCTTCATGATTCAAAGCTGCTTTCATGTCAGCAGAAAACCTTTAAAGTGAAGACGATTGCTGCTCATCTACGGACCCCCCCCCCCCCCCCGACACTTGTTTCTGCCTCATACCGTTTCCTCTTTCAAACTGCTGTTTGGGAAACCAAATACTGTCAACCAAAACCGATTTTAGGGCCACAACAGAGAATCAAACGAGTTAAACGAGGCTGGATTTTACAAATGTACCCATCCTCCACTGTTGATACTAAGAACTCTGAAGCTTAATGACATTTATGTTCAAACTACATTTTACTGAAGAAAACTGAAAATGTTTCCTGAGATAGAAGGAGGGAATAACTTGAGGATATTGAATGTCTTAACAATGGAACTAACTCAATGTTCAAACTACAACATGTTTAAATCCAAAGATGTACATAAAGGTTTGTACAAGTACAAGTAAAGAGGTCACAGGCTTGAATCCCATTTTTTTTTATTCGTTTATTTAACAGGGACAGTGCACATTAAAAGCATCACTGCAATGCGCCAGAATTAGCCCAAAGGCTATTTTTCATCCGTAGTCCCCGGACAGGTGTTAAAAATTGTCAACCTAAAAACCTAAAATCAATACATTAATTAAATATATACATTTACAATTAAATCATCATCTAAAATACATATACTAATAAAAACATGCACATAGAGAAAACATAAAAAACAAGTATAAAAAACACAAAAGGTGATAGAGGGGAGAAGGAAGGGCAGGTGTTAATCCAGTTCAGTGTGAACATGTTTGCTGTGATATGAGCCAGTTTTTTAGGTTCTTTTTAAACAGAGTGTATGTGGTGATGTGTCTCATGATGTGAGGGACAGAGTTCCATTCTTGTGCTGCTGTTACAGAGAAGGCGCTCTGGCTGAAGGCACTTCTCCTCAGAGGAACTATACAGTCTTGTTGACCGGACCCTCGAGTCACTCTTTGGGAGGATCTTATTTTAACAAACTGACTGAGTGGAGGGGATGACAGACCGTTAATGATTTTATAGAATAGGCATAGTTTTGTATACTTAATGAAATTCTCCCAGCTTAACAGTTTGTGTTTTTGTAAAATGTCACAGTGATGATGTCTTATTAGTTTTCTATCCAGTACTTTAATTGTTTGTTTGTAAAGTGACTCCAGAGGTTTTAATGCTGATTTGTTTGCCTGTGACCATGTAGTGAGACAGTATGTCATGTGTGATAAAATCATTGCATGCATGAACATTGTGGCAGCTTGCAGTGACAAATTTGCCCTAATAAATCTAAAATTGGACAGGTTAAACCTCACACGGTTACAAACTTTTTGAATTTGTGATTTAAAATTGAATGTTGTATCCATTAAAATCCCAAGGTATTCAAACTTTTCAACAATGTCTATTTTCTTTCCTGCCACAAAAACATCAGCCAGAATATTTTTACGGTTTGTTTTGGAAAAGAACATTGCAACTGTTTTGTTTACATTGAGACATAGACTTGACTGCTCCAACCATTTTGCCACATGTCCCATCGTTTCAGTGAGCTTCTCTGCCACATCAGATGTGTTATTGCCATGTGAATAAATGACAGTATCATCAGCATACATCTGAGTGTAGACATTTGAACAAACAGAGGGCAGATCATTGATGGAGAGTGAAAAAAGTAAAGGCCCTAGAATAGAACCTTGCGGGACACCTGTAGAGATAGGGAGAGGTGAGGAATGACAGTGATTTATCCTAACTGACTGGAATCTATTTGACAAATATGATTCTATCCATTTTATGGTACTAGAGGAGAAATTGAATTTGGTTAGTTTAGTCAGTAGCTTTTTATGATTTATAGTGTCAAATGCTTTTTTTAGATCAAGAAACACAGCCCCAACTACACCCCCCTTATCCAACAGCTGTTTTATGTTTTCTGTGAAAAAGCAGTTGGCTGTCTCTGTTGAGTGCAGAGCTCTAAAACCAAACTGCATTGGATGAAGAGAAAAAGATGTATTGTTGAGGTGTTCAATGATTTGTTGGGCAATAAGTTTTTCTGTGATCTTGGACACTGTGGGTATGATACTGATGGGCCTGTAATTTGAGAGCAACATGGAGTCGCCATTTTTGTAGATTGGAATCACCACTGATGACTTCCATGCGCTTGGAAATATGGATTCAGAGATGGATTGATTGAGAATAGTGGTCAAGGGAGATGTTAAGGATGAGCAGAGTTCTTTGAGCACAAAAGTATCCATCCCGAATATGTCTTTTGTTCTGCTGGACTTAAGAGACATGATTGTTTGAGCGACTTCAGTTTCAGTGACAGTCATTAAGTTAAGTATAGGCTCTGTCTTATTTATGGGACAAACATGCAGATCATTAGCTTTAAAACGAGCAGCAATTAAGGAAACAGATTCAATGAAACCTCTGTTGAAGGCATCTGCAACTGTATCTGGATCATTAGTAGTTTGTCCATTTACCTTTATTTCTAAACCTTTTTTGCATTTTGTGTCCTTTCCTTCAAGTTTTTTCAATTGGCTCCATGTTTTTTTGGAATCCCCTTTGGCATTCTTAATTATTGTCAAGAAAAAATCTGCCTTGGCCTTCCGTATGCTTTTTACCACTTTATTTCTCAATGTTGTAAATAGATATCTTGAAGTATGAGATTTACTTTTGATTGCATTTTTCAGTGCTAAATCCCTCTCTTTCATCAATTTTGTAATGTCAGAATTCATCCAGGGTAGCTGGTTTTTATTTTGTTTGATTTTGATTCTTGAACTGAAGCTTTTAATTGTTTCTTTAAGTGTTTTTGTGAATAATTCACAGTCCCTTTCACAATCAGTTTTCTTTAATATCTGATTCCAGTCGGTTTGATCAACAGCATTCTTAAAATCCTCCTTTATTTTTTTTGGGATCCCAATGAAGTCGTGTTCTGTGGCAGTGAAATTAAATCTTTTCTTTGATAGCTTTCTAACTACCAGGAGGAGATTATGGTCAGAGAGGCCAGCTAACATGTTGTATGTCTTAGTTATTCTTTCTGGACGGTTGCTAAAAATTAAATCGATCTGAGTGCTGCTTGAGTTGGTAATTCTTGTTGGGCCCTTAATTAATTGCACAAGATCAAATTTGTCAGTCACCCGCTTTAGATTTTTTCTTGCTGATGTATCCTCCCAGTTTATATTAAAATCCCCCAAAATCACAATTTCCTTACTTAGGTTACAGTTTTTGAGTAGCCTTTCAAACTGTTCATAAAATGCACCATCTGATGAGGGGGGACGGTAAATCACAATAATTGTGAATGACATTTGTGGAGACAGTATACTATTAAGGCCTAGGCATTGCAGTGCATGGGCATCAGGCCAAACAATTTCCCTGCACTGAATACTGTCCTTAATATAAACCATGACTCCACCACCCTTTGCACCCTCCCTGTCTTTCCTGAACAGTTTGTAGCCCGGGATAGTAAGTGCTGCAGAGGGGGCATTTTCATGAAGCCAGCTCTCAGACAGACAGAGGTAATCAAGATTTGAATCAAGCAGTAAGTGTTTTATCTGTTCAGTTTTTGACATGATGCTTCTAATGTTTAAATGCCCACCTAAAATCCCTCTGGGCTTAGATCTAGAATCCCACACTATTTTGGAGTTACTGACAGTTCGAAAGAATGACCATTTCCGGTTTTTGGCGATCCCCGGATTCAGTTGCTTCCTGTTTTCATCGTGCGTTGCCATGGTGACTGAGTGACCGTGAAGTGAAGTTTGAGGAAAAGTTTGTTGTCGTTGCCAGTCTGGATCTTGTTTCTTGGTCCTATATAATATTGAGTTTGAAGCGCGCTGTTGAACCTTTGACTCCGGACTGCCGCGATGCTGCGATGCTCCGACACACGCCCCGGGATCCCGCGCTGCCACAAGCCTCCCGCCGCCGGACCACCCTGGCACCGCGCCTTCCAAGCCATCGCCCCCGGCTCCCCGGACAAGCAGCTCAAGCGCAGTTGATGTTGGTGGTAGAGGATTCAGCTGGTTAGCATGGCGTACCAAAGCACACGAGGGTGCAGAAGAGCATACCTGTAAGGTAGGAGCGATGCGTGTAGCCGCCGCTGCACGGTTAGCTTTTCCTGATGTCCCGGTGATCGGGCCTGGGCATGGGTGGATGTCCCCGGATAACATCAAGCAGATTGTAATGATAAGTCCAGTGGCAGATACAGATTTTGTTACCGCTGTTGTACTAGTCCGGTTGCTGATCTTGTAGAGTGACGGATAAACGAACGTCATAGCCAGTGCGTGGGTCCCAAAGCCAATACTTGTTTTCGCCATTACTAAATTCATTTGTTTACAGCTCACAGCCATATAATGTTTGGTCGAATTGTTTAGAGAATGGAACAATTGAGCTCTGTTGTCCACTCTCCATTGAGGTTCACTTAAAGGCTTCAACAAGTTTGAGAGTATACAGTAAATTAGGAGCGTCGTGATTATGCCTGTCCCTCCGGCCGCCATCTTCCTTTTTGCTTTTTGATTGCTTCTAACTCAGAAGCAGAAGGTTGACCTGTTCCTGACACTATCATCATATGATGATAGTGTCAGGAACAGGTGGTGTAGGACCCAACATGCAGGAGACTGACTTTGCTGACCAAACCTCAACATTTCATACGTTGAGCAGAGCATGACAAAAATATCGGAGCGACAAAAAGCAGAACAGATGACCTGAAAACCAGACACTCGTAGAATGAGGGTGATGAACTGAAATGTAGACAGTCGAGGAGGATGAGGGAACCTGAAACTGACTAAGGCAACTCAGAAGATGACCAAAAACAACTTCAAACCAAAGCTCAGAATTCTGACTTTAGACAGGAATGGAAACACATTTGAGTCTTTAGGGTTTCTCCCTTTGATTGGGTGGAGCTCCTCCTGGATGAACTTGATTGGAGGGTCTGCCTGCACCTTTCTGTTTCACCTTTTTTTTTCTTCCCATCATCATTTTGAATCATTTTGACATTGTTATTTTGATTTTGCACACTCGTTAGGGTTATTGTTTGAGAGTAGGAGACATGTATCGTCAGTTATGATGGGGAATACTGAAACTTCAGCTCCTCTAGAACAAATGTCTTTAGTAACAAACCAGCAGAGATCGTCTTTCACTTTTACACCACACCCCCCACAGGCTGAAAACAGGCTTCACTCCCCCCACCCCACCCGGACCAATGCCTGCTGGAAGCTGATGCCATGATCCAATAGAAATCCCAGCAGCCGGTCTCAGCCGTCACATTTAAACCCAGCAGAGGCTGAATGTGAGATCTGCAGCGAGTTGATAGTTCAGCATGGGAGGGGGGCAGGAAGGGCATCCTCAACCGACAAAACACACGCCATAATTACCCCGCCAGTAAGCCAATGAGAGCCTGAGTGTTTCTTTACTGAAGCTAAATCATTTTCATTATGAAGACAGTGGAAATCAATATGTTGTCTGTACATGCAATAACACCCCGCGGGAAGTCAAATATCCAATTATGCTTATCGTATTGCCGTGATTAACAGAGAGCAGCCTGACCACAGAGGGGGCCGCTGCAGTCTGGAGAGCTGATATGGAAGCTTGTGAACAAAAACAGGCTCATTGATTCACTGATGATGGGACGGATCCACTCAGAGGCTCATTTACATCTGCAGCCTGACTCCAGAGTTACCAAACTTTGCTTATTGTCATTCTTCTGATGGAGTCATAGATCTGAACCAATCTCTTTAGATTATTGGTTGAATGCTATAAATCCTTCAATCTTTGTTTTCCTGTTTCTCTTTTATTCTAGTATCTTCCTCCATTTTTTGTCTCTGAACTCCTTCTTCAATGTTTCAGCTACTTCAACCATCCAACTATTCAAATGTTCATCTGTTTCAGCTTTTCCAGCTTTGACTTTTGCTCCTTTAAATCCTTGAACTTTTCCAGATATTCCAGGATTTCCAGAATTTCTGCCTCCATTGAAATACATGGAGAATCCTTGGTGCAGGAGCTCGCTGGTTCGATACCCGGCTTGGCATTTTTCACAAACATATCTTTTTTGTTATTGTGCTGTTTTCACTTTATTAAAGGTCAACTTTGGTCATTTCTTTGTTTTTTTGGTGCCAAGTATTCCCTTTAAGTTTCATTTTTCATTCAGCACTATAGCATTCAACCCTGCATGTTCTTCTGGAAAGCAGCTCCTTCTAGTTTTAACTAAACTTTCAAAAGACAGGACAAACCCACAGAGAGTGATGGTTGAGCCTCTTCATAAATGGACCGGTCCAGCCGTTGCTGCTGCTCCCCCTGTAGTCCCCCGTTTCACCAGATCCTTCTCATTCGCCTCGACTGTTTTTGTAGTTCTGCTCCGACTCTGCAGGTTCTGTTGGACTGAACATGATTGACAGCAGGACGGCGGCGGATCTGCCAGCTGCTGGCAGGAAGTTCCAACTCTCCATTCTAACAATACTAATCCGGCTGGCCGAGCGGTCCGTCGACCCGGCTGCTCTGCATGGACTAACATTCAAAGATGTAATACATTTTTAATTGCAAGTGTGATTATACAGCATGAGGAACCTGCACTGGCTGATTAAATGCATTTGGCTTAATATTAGAGGCCAATCATTCCCAGTGACACAGCCTCTGGAGGGGGGGGGTAATTGCAGGAGGACAATTATAATCCTTCATATTGTAATGACGGGGAATAATGTCTTTCAGGGAGGTTCTTATTTTAGTGTGGAACCAGGCAGACAAAAGGACAAATGGTCGGTTCTCATTTAAAACCTGCTGGTAAAAAAAAGCTGGTCTCCACGGAAACCTCGTCTTTGCATCCCAAACAGCAAGTCCAGCAGGAGAGCTGCAGTTCTGCAGAGTTCTGGTTCGGTTCTGAAGACCTCGCCTGCTTGGAGCTTCTCTCCTGTTTTTCCCTTTTTTGGCCCGGGTCAGAAATGTTCATCCAAATGTTGAACCGACTCAAAGTGATGATAAAAACAAAGAACTGAACTCAAAGGAAGAAATTCAGACGGACCTCAAACATGACAGGAAACCATGAAATAGTGATGAGTCGGAGGATCTGACAGCACGCCGTTTTAAAAAAAGGACCCCCCCCAAACTAGACAAATGAAACCTTTTCTCCTTCAATTTCCAACAGCTTCTTTCAGGGGTCACCACAGTCCCTGCGTTTACCTTCAGCATCTCCCACAGAGGTGTCAACCCTGGAGGGCGGGGGCTTCTCAGATATCCGACTCTCATGGTTACATGGATCAGGTTCACTTTGTCAATAAGAAGCTGGAAGGAAGGTCTGTTCACAGTAAAACGGTCTTGAAGGACCGGAGGTTGACACCTGGACCACTCCTGCTGCCTGCCGCTCTGACCTCAGCCTCCTCTGGACCTGTTCCAACCCTCCCGGTCCAAAAGAACGGTGGGGGGGCGTGCTCTGACAGCCTCGATTCTGATCAGTTCCCTCCTGCTCCCAAAAACAACTGGAGTTTATTTCTGCAAACCTGTTAGAACTCAAAGTCTGACCGTTTTCAGAAACATCAGCATTCGGGCTAAAATCTGTCCTGCAGGCCAAAACCAACGAGTCACACTGGTTTGTCATGGAGGGGGGGTTCATGACAAACATCTACCTGCACTGAGGATCAGCTGTTGACTATATATGAGAACTGGACTGAGTCCCCCCCCCCTCTGCCAAACAGCTATTTCAGGGGTGTGGCCTTCCAACAAGCTTCGGACTCATCGCAGCTCACTAACGTCGTCTGGCCCCAACATGGCGGCATTCGTGTGGAGAAAATATGGACTTCATTTGGTTGGAGCCGGAGGAAACCACTTCCTGTGGGGGACGTCGCACGCGCTCAGTCGGTGGGTTCAGCACTCAAACACACAGGATTGTGTTTCCTCTTCCTACTGTCTGATTTTGTGGCTTTTTTTGTCAAACCCCCCTCCTTCCCCCCTCCCTCTGCCACTTCAGTGCCCTGAAAATCTGCCTTCATCCCCCTCCTCCTCCTCCTCCTGGGCTCCTGCAGGCAGAGCTGCCAAAGCCGTAAGCAAGCAGTCATGTTTTGGTCGGTAATTAAATTGGAGGAAGCGGCAGAGAGAGCGAGGGGGTCATCCCCACTTCATCAGGCCTCATTGCTGTGGTTTATTTCTCATGCATACCCAAACAAATGTATGCATTATTAAAGGCAGAGCATTAATAAAACAGCAGCCATGTGTGGAGGATTGCTTTACTTAATCCTCAGTGTGCAGCCTTTCATCACTTCCACTGCCCCCACTCTCCACAAAACACTTTCTCCACTTTGTTTAGAAGTGGCTGAATGTGCAACTTTAGAAATAATGAGCGCAATAACATCAACTTTATCATATTTCTAACAAAAAAAGGCTTTGCATCTTTGCTTTGAAAGGTTACTTTTTTATCCACCTCTGGAAGCATCTTCTCAGCGACCCCTCCATTCTTTGGGGGGAAAGGAGCCAACGCATTTCAAGAATCCAAACTGTTTTTGGGGGGCTGCACTGTGGCACAGTGGTTAGCGCTCTTACCTCACAGCAAGAAGGCCCCTGGTTCAAGTCCTGGCTGGGGGACCTGAACCAGAACACCAATGGGGGGTCTTTCTGTGTGGAGTTTGCATGTTCTCCCCATGCATGTTTTCTCCAGGGACTCCGGCTTCCTCCCACCATCCAAAAACATGCTTCATAGGTTAACTGGCAACTCTAAACTGTCCACAGATGTGAGTGTGAATGGGTGTGTGATTGCAGCCCTGCGACAGACTTGCAAAATGTCCAGGTGTCCCCTGCCTTCACCCAGGATAGGCTCCAGCAGCCCCGTGACCCCAAAAGGCACAAAATAGAAGATGAACGAACAAACTGTTTTACGGTTTTGGGGTATTTTTGAAAAAACTGAGAAGTTATCAAAGAAAAATTTGATCTGAAAAATGTGACAAACTTGTGAAAGTGACAACCGCTTAACAAACCATGACAAAGCAAAAAGCGCCTGGGCGGTGCCGCCACGACGCTGACGCCATGGCGTCCAGGCTCCAGAGCACATTTTGATGTGAAGCACTTCTTCATTTGAACTCAAAGGAATTCATCAACTTCAAACAGACCAACAGGCAGAACTGCGCTCATGTTTCAGTCAGAAACCGTCTGACTTCCAAGACAGACGCTCGAAAAAGCTTCTGAAGAAATGCTCAAATAAAAAGAAGCTTCAGAGAACAGAAGAACTTTAAAGCAAACAAAGACCTTGCAGCTCTGCTTAATAACAGAAGTCAAACGGTGGGGAACTATTTGCTGCTCAAAGGAGAGCAAACTGACTAAAGCTGGTCAAGAACGATCACATTCTATCAGCCGTTTATCATCAAACTGTTCCCTCTTCATCAGACAGATCAATGCAGAGCTAAGTGACCCCCAACTGAGCACTGGGGGGGTGATGGTTTGAGACTGAGAAGCTGAGCTGGAAGGGCCTCAGATGTGACTCTTCATCTGCTAAGTCAGCATCAGCGTTTCATGGGGCTGATCTTCCAGAAAGGCAGGAACCAAGAGGCAGGAGATCAGGGGTGATGGAGCAAACCAAAACCAGAAACCAATGAACTTAACATGAAGCCAACCATTGAACTCTTTGTATTCATGATCCTTTTGAGTTCATGTTTTACTTCGAAGCCCATCGAGACGACTGTTGTTGTGATTTTGGGCTATACAAATAAAATTAAATTGAATTGAATTGAACCATGAGGTGAAGGAGAAACAACAAACCAAGAACTGAAAACCTGACTCTTAAATACACTGAGGGTCATCAACAGAAATGAAGACAGCTGTGGAGGATCAACCTGAACCTGCTGTGACTGACAGGGAGAAGACCCAAGACATGACTTCAACTTTCAACTAAAATCCAAATCCAACAGAACCATCCTCAGACGCACACACTTCCTGCACTCATTTCTATACCTTTATTTTAACATACATACACACACACACACACGCACGCACGCACGCACGCACGCACACGCACACACGCACACACGCACACACGCACACACGCACACACGCCACAGGCTATGTCCCACCAAGGTGGGGTAGCCTAGACAGGGCACACAATTTTAACTCCCTCCTTCTTTTCCCCAAACCCTCCTCCTTCAGTGTGAGCAGTGTATATATATATATATATATATATATATATATATGTGCGCACGCACGCACACGCACACACGCACACACGCACACACGCACACACGCACACACGCACACACGCACACACACACACACACACACACACACACACACACACACGAGTATGTGTGTGTGTATGTATGTTTTTACAGTTTTTGTTGCAGCTTGAGACAACCTCAGTTGTCTGTCATAAAAAACGAAACTAAACTTACAGAACATCAATGGAAACAGAAACAAAAAAAAAACATCTAAAAAAACTGTTTGATTTTCAAAATAAAATGCAGCACACATATTTTAGCTTTGCCCACAGTGAACATTTCTATACTGCCTTCCTACAGTCACAGTCCCATCCACCCAGAAACACATTCCCACACTGATGGCGGCCCCCGTGTCGAAAGCTGGCGCTAACCTGTAACCACCAGGACCTGTGTGTGTGTGTGTGTGTGTGTGTGTGTGTGTGTCTAAAGCTGGCGCTAACCTGTAACCACCAGGACCAACGTAGGGTTCAGTGTCTTGTCCAAGGACACTGCGATTGACAAGGTGGGAACTGAACCTGCAATCTTTTTATCAGAGGTCGACCGCTCTCTTGTTGCACCTTTTTATGATTCTACCCCCTCCTATTTATTTAACCCATTTTTTCTGCCCTTTCTTTAGTACCCATACCCCCATCTTGAACTGTCACTCTCTTCTCTTTTTTACCACAAACTTCATCATTTTATATAAATAAAGTTTAGCCTCAAATCCAGAGGGGGTTTGTTTAAATATACACCTCAAAAGCTTCATAACCAGTGTTGTAACAGTAAGTCCAACACAAGAGGCCTTCAGCTGTGATCCGTTTGCTCAGCTGCTGGACAGAACAATTAAAGAATAAAAGGTTTGTAGATTTTCTACGGCGTTAGCGTGGCGAGCTCGCAAAAATGGCATTTCCCTACTGTTGACACATTTTACACCAAGATATTCTGAAATGTTACAGGAATCCTTTGATAAAACTAAACAAAGCAATATAGCATACAAAATGATCATATCAGGAATGTCAGCGTGGATAACATGGACAATCTGTTGCCAAGAAAATCCAAAAATGTACTTTAGCAGATTCTTCTAAAAATTTCATCGACCTGTCCGTCACCCCCAGGTGACCAAAACATGTAATGGTTGCTATGGAGATAAAACTAACAGAAAAGTGTTTTTCCCATTAATTTGCCACGTGGCTGCTGGGGTGACTGGAGCAGAGGGGGGAGTGAGGGGCATGAAGCAGCTAAGCCGGGTCAGAAGGGGCGGTGAGGATGAGGATGGGTCGCACCGCTTTGCTCTCAGCTCTAACTGCCTTTGAATAGTTTGGTTACATTTTCTGAATTTGACCTCGTAAAAGGTCACATGAGGATTTCTAAAAACGAAAACACGTCAGGTTCAACTGTGGCTTCAGGGAGGCCTTCGGTGGTCAGAGCAGCAGGTGGACGCAGGTGTTAAGGAGTTCTTCAGAGTTTGGACTCAGATCTGAGTCTGAAGGAGTCGGGCGTTCAGTGTCCAGGACGACCTTGGAGGACAAAAGTCCATTTGTCCAAGAGCAGCCCGGTAAGCTGACACGAGGTGAGAGGTCGGGTATGGCCCCGGCGGGCTGACCATGCGTGACGCTCCCGCTGCTCACGATGCCAGCAAAAGGATAATTGGACGGAGTCTTCATGTAAATCTCACCTGCCCTCTGAGTGCACACGGGATCTGTGCATCCATGCAGATGACAGTTTGAGCCCCCGGTTTGCCCGGACTCTGCACGAGCGAAGGAGAGCGAAGCGGCGCCAGAAAATGGGCCAGAAAACAGGAAGGTGACAGAATTTAAAGAGCCACATGCTAACTGAAGGAAAACAGACGGCTCTGACAACAAAAGAAAAAAACAGACGTCCCGATGTCTGCCGCTGACAGGAAGAGCAGAAGCCAGAGATGAAAAGATGAATAAGATATGCAACACAAATGAAAAGGAATAATTAGGCAATCATGGGAAACGGGTGATTGGAGATGATTGTTTTGTGAACCATGGAAGCTGTTAGACGCAGGAAGATCAGAGCAAAATGGAGAAAGGAAATGTTTGTGATGATCAGACGGAGGCTGACATGTTAGTCTCCACAATCCAGCTTGTCAGAATTCCACAAAAGAGCCTGATTTCTGAGAGAAACTCTTTCAAAGTTGTGCGCTTTCTTTCTTCTCTTAAGTGCTCCTTGGAGACGGCGGCCTGCAGAGCTCCGGCAGCACCAACACACCTGCCTCACATGTGCTGTTTCTCACAGCGCTAACAGCATGAGGGCAGAGGGAAGAGCTGAGGCGGCTTGTCCTTCACACTAAATTATGGAGAAGTGTTCTCCAAGTTTTTGAAGACTTTCTTTCGATCACATGACCTCCTGCTGGAGCGCTAACCTCTTTAACTCTGATTGGATGCAAACAAACGTGCACAAAAGGCTGCATTTAGCCTTGGAGAGCACCGATGAAGCTCTGAGGTCAGAGGAACGGTCTCAACTGAAAGGCTTCTGCCCAAACTCTGCATTCACTGCTGCAAACAGTCGAAAAGGCGGCAAATGTAAACTCAGCTGATATGCAGATGACGCAAACAAAGCTGCATCCTATGAAAATGAAAACGCTCTGCTGATTTAGCTGACAGTTTGGTCAACTTTCTAATATTTACTGCATTTTGATTTCCTCACCAAATGTAGGAATTTCCACGTGTTCTACATGTCACTAAATGGTGGATATGAACGCAAACAGAAACGATAAACACAAATGTAAAATTGAAATATTTGGAAATCATGGTAATTTGGCCACGCCCACATGGCAGTATCAGCCCCAGCAGGAGAACAACAAGCAATCCTACGTGCCATTCATTCATCCATCCATCCATCATCCGTCCGTCCGTCCGTCCAACCGTCCGTCCATCTAACCGTCCATCCATCCATCCATCCATCCATCTGTCCGTCCGTCCGTCCAACCGTCCATCCATCTATCCGTCCGTCCGTCCGTCCAACCGTCCGTCCGTCGTCTCTCCAGCGTGTCCTGGGTCTTCTCCGGGATCGTCCCTTTGACGGTGTTTGCCTGAATATCCTTGTCAGGGAGACGTCCTAAAGTTTTATGAAACAATTTTCAGAAGGAAAGTTTGACAAAACTAAGAGATGGTGAGTTTTAATTGAAGTGTCTTCCAGTCTCAGATGTCACATCTCCGCTTCTCTCCTCCGTCTCTCCGTCTGGTTTTGTGAGTTTGAACCCTGATGGAGTTTTAATGCTAATCAGTGTTTCCGACTCTGTCAGGGAGCCGTTTTCAGGGTGAAATGCAGCAACTGTGTCACAGAAAATGTTCAAGAGTGAGGCTTTGATCTCTGAGGATGAGAGCAGCGGCGTGATGGCGGCTGTGCAGGAACGACCTGCAACGTCTCCTGATGGATTTCCAATGATCCTTTTCTTGTTTGAAAAGGTTCTCGTCTGTGTTTCATCTCCTCTGACAGAAGTCATGATGAGGAGGTCTTCATCTGCCGTGTCGGATGTGCCTGTGAGGTCATCCACCTAAAAGTACCTTTCTGCAGGAGATCTTTCCAGGCCTGACCCTCTCTGTGTGCGTCTGCGCAGATGCAGACAGATGTACATGGAGAATAGGGAGGAGCTCTGCCTGACCTGCTGGAATCACAACAGTTAAACAAGCTGGAAAGTGTGTTTGTTTTGCGTGTTTTTGTGTCTGAGCATGTTTCTTCATGTGTGTGTGTGTGTGTGGTCAAAGTGCTGACTCAGCGCCGTGTGACTGAACCGTAACCCGGTCAGAGGTGGAGTGTGTGTGTTTGTTAATTTGCTGCAGCTTCTGCTTATGCAGCAGCCAGAGCTGCTGGTTTGAATCCGCAGTGATGGATGAGGTGCCGCTGCACACATGCTGGCAGTAATTAGCTTCAGAGGACGTGAGCCTGAGTAAGCGAGCTCGTCCCCGATCCGAACCCATTTCCAATATTTACCGTTTAAACGTGTCAAAGAACGCGGCGAGTAAATGAAGAGCTGATCAATAGCTGCAGCTTTCCCTCCAGTCGCTTTCTAAACACTGTCAGGACTTCCTGTAAGTCAGAGCTACAGCAGCTAGACCCGTTCTCCTCGGCTCAGGAGACAAAGAAGAGGACTTTTGAACATGTGATGTTCTGTAAGGTAACGGTGGAAGGTTCCTGGTTATTCAGGAATCTTTTCAGGTGAATGATTGATCTTCATCAGAACATCTGAAGTCCTGGGAATCGCCATTTCCACATTTCCTGTTCTGAAGTTCTGAAAATCATCAGGATGACAAACATGAATTAGTCAGTCAGGAAGAATGATGATGAAGGTGCTGAGGAAGACATGCTGCTGGAGGAAACTGATGGTTGTTGTGATGAAGACAAAGGTGACATTAGAGGAGATGATGGCGTTGATGAGATCAGTGAGATCATGGGGTCCTTCAGGTGTTTATCTGTGAATTGGCTTTGATTATTTTCCTGATTGTTCGTTCTTGAAGGTTTGGGGGGAGTTAAAGAACAACCAAACCTTTTTGTTTGTTTTTTTGATTTTCTGATGAAGATGACAAACTGGGATCAGATTCTCTCATTTGGTTCTGGTTCCCTCTGGAGCCTGCAGCTGTGAGCATCACATGTCTCCTTTTCTGCTCCTCAACTGTCATCAATTTCCATTTGACTCCTGATTGATTTCACTTCGGCTTCCTGTCGATGCCTCTCCTCCTCCTCATTCATCACATTTCTGATATTAAATCCTCCTCTGAGGTTTTCCATCAAACCCATTTAGAGGCAGAGCTTCATTTCGCCATTCTTAATGTTTGAGCCTGAACCAGAACTCGACACCCGTCTGTGGAAAGGATAAGTGCGTCGGGTTTCTAAAGCCTCCTCTCTGCAGACCTTTTTCCTATTCTCGTCCTTCAGACTTTGAGCTTCCATCCGCTCCTCATTTCTGATTGGTGCTCCGGTTTTCATCAGCGTCTGCAAACGTTCCTGAGACTCTCAGATGAAACTTAATCAGACCAGGCAGTGAAAAAGGAAACAGCTGAGCGTCACTCCCTTTAAAGAACAGATAACACTGGATGGCCACAATAGACCCCTCCCCCATTACGCCATGTGACGGCGGCATTCTGAACAAAACGAGGCCCAGCAGCTCTGCAGACTGACGTCTACATCCAGACGGAGGCCGGATCCCAAACCACAGCCACCCGGGAAGCAGACCAGCAGCCCTCCATGCAAGAAGTCCAGCAGAGACCAAAGGCAGGGGCCAGTCCCCCCGCCCACTGGTAAGGCCCCCGTGTGAGGTAGGGTCCCCGACATGGTTCATAAGGATGAACCAACTAGGCTTCTTTTGGTAAGTCGATATTGGAAAAGGTAGAGGCCAAGCAGACAAACCAGTCCCACACAGACACCAACACCCCCCCAGCTCAGACGCAAACCTCAGGGACCCCCCTCCCAGTGTGGACTCTGTGGGGGGGTAGAGGATTGGTGGGATCCCCCCTCTGCTGGTGTGTTTGTGCTGCAAACACAAAGAAAAGCTGAGATTTTAGGAAAAAAGGGCAAAGATAGAGACGAAGATCCATCGGCCTCCTCCTCCTCTGTCTGTGGAGCGAAGCTAAGAGCTCTTCAGCGACTCGCATCCACACACACCTCAGAGCAGCCCCCCCTCCCGCCAAGCTGCACTATAGAAAGCCTTCATGTAACACCCTCCGCCATGAGAGGCATTCTCTGTCGGGTTTGATTTGGCAATCAGACATAAGCCTGCAGTCAGCCTGCAAACAGGAAGCCTCAAGGTCGGGCGGTGAGGAACGTGACCTCTGAGAGGAGACAGGATTCAGTCTTCCATCCGAACGCGGTGAGTGACGGTGGTGTGATGCACACCGGGAGACACCGACAAGCAGAGCGGGAAGCAGACGAGCCGTCATCTTCGTTAACCAGAGCGGCAGCCGCTCACCTCAGCAGCTGGACAGCTCCGTCCAAGTTTTCCCTTCTTCTCTGGAAACAGATGTGAGGAGGAAGAGGAGGAAGACATTCACCCAGAAACGATGGAAATGAAGGTTTTACCCCAATGACCACCACCTGATCCAGATCCACTCTGGTTCTGTGGGAAAAGGAATCTGGTTTGAAGGAAACGACTTTGATACACAACAGAAAAAGGCGGATTTGATTAAAGCGTTATTAATTCAAGATGACATTTTCTTGTTCACACCTGCATCACATTTTTGATCATGTGATGATTAAGAATCAAACGTTTACAGAGTTTGGAAAGGATTTGTCCTCCTCTGTCTTCCTGAAGCATCACATCCACGGAAAAGCTGCAGACAGACGTCCGGTGACAGAATATCAACCATATCTGACAGCAAAAAGAAAACATGCATGTGGCGAGGATCATGATGGATTCACACGGGTCCTGTGTGGATTTGGATAGACTAAACCAAGGAGACAATCAGGTCAGATCAGACTGAAATATGCAGAGAACTCCAGAAGAACCACCTGAAACTCCTGGCATGTGATAGAAAATGGAAAAAAGGTCGACCAGCTGCAGATGCTGGAGGGAAAAGAGGAAACTCCATTCAGAATCACTAAGAACTCCCTCAAGCTCAAAGAGGACGGCGTTAAACTAAAACACAAAGAAAACCTGATCAATTAGAGGGTAATTCTGGGAGATTCCCTCTGACTGCCTGCTTGGGAGTTAGACAAACATGAAACTCGCCTTCTGAAGCTGAGATTCTGCTCCTTCAATTGGCCAAGGCGGCGTTTGGAGGCGTCCAGCATCACAGAGAGCTGGACTCAGACCTTCAGCAGAGCGTCTTCTGAGCTGGAGGATCATGCTTGGAAAGGTCGCTCTGTGGATGAGGAAACACATGTTTCCCTCAGCATGTGTGCTGCTGTAGATGAGGGGAAAGATGGCTGAAGGAGGATGAGTGCGGTTAGAGGACGGGGCGCCCTGGCACTGATCGGATGTGGCGCCCTGGCGCTGATCGGACGGGGCGCCCTGGCGCTGATCGGACGCTGTTTACATTCCAGCAGATGTCAGAAAGAGGCTGAAGGCTGTGATTCCTGCACTGTACAGCCTGACGGTTGTTGCTCACAGAGCATCCGGGTAGTGCGTGTGGCAGATAATGTGCAGGGAAATGGATGAACCTGTACACGTGTGTGTGTGCGCGTGGTGGAGCGGGACGGCACTGGGCTGCGTTTCAGTGATAAGTCGTGATGAGCTAGTGCAGAGGGACTGAGGTGGGGGCGAGAGCTCATGTGTGACATCCAGTCAGAGGCTTTTTCTGTGGTGGTGGGGAGCCAGCCACCCATCTCCCGCCCTGTCGCCCGCTGCACCCCTTCTCCAGCACCCCCATTCCCTGTCCATGTGCGAGCGTGGAAATGAAAGCCGCTCCACAGTGGCTGACTCTGTCTGGCGTTTGGCGTCTGGCCATGAACGCCATCGTCCTCCAACAGGACGAGAATCGAAACCGTCATCAGATACGCTTCCCGGCCCCCTCGGAGCTGGAATTGAACACCTCGCCTCTTGCAGATTGCAAAGGTCTAAGCGGCTGCCGCTGCACGCGTGGTTGGGCCGTGGCTGGATGGATCCAGCGTTGGGATTAAGGCGTTAACCTGCTTCCCGCTCCAACAGCGCCATCGTGGCTGAGCTGACAGCCGCAGGCTGGAGCGTCCAGGCGTGTTAGTGCTCGGACGGCCGCCGCGGCGTGGACACGGAGTCAAACAGATGTGAGTGGATGAGCAGCACGATGACTGCGCTCCACGGGGCTGACTTTGACCCCAGCACAAAGTCCAACTGCTTTAATCCTAATAAAGATTAGAAGCTGCAGGGCGGGAGTCCATCAGAAAAAGTGGAACTTCTTCTTGTTACTGCCTGATTTGAATGCAAGTCCAACTTTGACACATTTTTAATGATATTACATCCACCATGTCTGCAGTCAGAGAGAAACATGAAATCATGGACTCAACTTTACTAACAAGCACTGATGTTTTACTTAAATATTTAAAAAAAAAGAAAAAAACAATTTTAACACAATAGTTCTAGTTTATTTTATCAGCCTATCATGAACAAAAGTGGAAATTGTTTTTTTATTTTTAATTTTCATGATTTTAGGTGAGATAAAATAAAAAGCAAATGTTATTGTGAAACGTAATAAAAAGAGTTTTACTTTTTTGTAAGAAAGAGTTAAAATTATCCCTGAAAAGCATTAATAAGACAAATGATCCTTTTGAAATATTATTATCACAAAGATCTGAGTTGTTTTTTCTGCCTCATTCTGTCTTTTCACAGCAGCTTCATGTTACATGTGAAGTGAAATCCATGAAATATCATGTAGAAAGAAAGGACATGGAATAAAAATGTCTAGAATGTAATAAGCGTGACATTATTAGCATACGCTAAATGAACTAAAGGATCAATAAACCACACTTCACTCAGGATTGCGTAATCTCTCTGCAGAGCTCGCAGCCTTACGCTGAAATTAAACAGGAAATGCACAGAATAAAGTGATTTTGAGGATAAAAATTATTAGAAAGATTAAAGTCAAACCTATAAATTGCATTTACTTGTTGTTTGTAAATAGTCTTAGGGTTAGGGTTATTTAGGGTGATTTTTATGACAGAGTTAAATAATAATGACCGTAAAATTTATTTTAGACGCTTTTATTAAGTGTTCAGCTTGGGGCCCCTAGAGTGTTGGGGGCCACTAAAGTGATCGCCTACCTTTGCCTAATGGTAAGTCCGGCCCTGAAAATGAAAAACATTGATAATCAATATAGGACACCACACTTTTATTATAAAAAACAAACTTCTACTTTCAGAGAAGTTCTGATCACGTTTTCTGACTTTGCTCCATTAAGAAATGATAGAAATCTTTCTGCAGGTTCTCCTCACTAAAGTTTTGCAGCCCTGTTAGTCCCTCATCATTAGCAAGGGGGCTGAACGTCAGGGACGCTGAACATGGTTGGAGGTGGAATCTGCAGGTTTTAGCAGGTCAGTGTCTTTAAAACATTGAGAGAAAACACAGAATTTCCTTAAAATGCCTAAAGGGAAACACCACAAACAACTTTCCCACTGATTCTAGAGTGTTTCTGTCTGAGCTGAATCTTCAGATGATCACTTTTGAAATCACGCTGCGATAAAAGTAGGAGGAGACGAAGAAAAGAAAAGGCTGGACTTTACTTTGAACACGTCCTTGAAAACAATGAAGGTGAGACCAACATTAATGTTTTCATTCTCATCTGGAGTCCGTCTCACAAATCATCGGAATATTCAGATCTAACTGAACTGGAACAAGTGGACTTGGCTCCGTGTTAATGCCACTTTAGTCTTTATTGCCTTCTCTAAGCAGCAGTTTCAGGGGAAGATGATTGGAGCTGGATCTGAACGAAGGGGCTTCTGCCTCCATCCTTCTCTCCGTTCAGAGTTAAGAAGCTTCGCTTTCATCAGAAATGAACTCCGTGTGTCTGATTATCGGGCCGACAGGGTGGAACTTCATTTTATTAACCCTGATATCTGAAGGGAAGCTTCACTGCTTTCATGCTGCGGCTGCACGTGCACACCCGTGCACATACGTGCACACGCACACGCAGTGTCAAACACTGGAAGCTGGCGTATATCAGCGCGGACCGGATGGCACATTTGCAGCCAGAAAAAGGAACAAGGATTCAGCAAAGATCTATATGCAGCAGAAATCCCATAACGGAGACAGCAGCAGGAGGGAAGGGTGTCACCATCATCATCATCATTGTCTTCATCATCGTCAAAGGACGGGTAGGATGTTTGTGGCTAGCATGCAGAAAGGTTTAGCCTGCAGGAACGTCCTACGTTCAGAAGGAGGAGGTTCCTCTGAGCACAGCATCCTAGCAACTTTAAAACTTTCTGAAATCCGTCTCCTTCATTAGAGGTCC
Source organism: Oryzias sinensis (assembly GCA_037389245.1). Taxonomy (NCBI): domain Eukaryota; kingdom Metazoa; phylum Chordata; class Actinopteri; order Beloniformes; family Adrianichthyidae; genus Oryzias; species Oryzias sinensis. The sequence continues at coordinate 31,027,619 of CM074496.1, read as the reverse complement.
GTCTCTGTTTGTTTGAATGTAATCCCACTACAACACATGCACTGCTGCCCTGATGGACTCCATCCACTGTCTTTCTGACTTTAAAGGCAGACTGGAGTCTCAGATTAGAGCCTTAAAGGCCTCAGAGGAAGTGGCAGTGAATCCAGATTAGCATCTCTCTCCGCTGGAGAATGATTAACTGCTCTTTCCCGTGGCTTTCATGTCTGAAAGTCACGTTAATTCACTTCAAATATTCCAGATTTGCTTACATCTGAACAGCCGTCTGTGGGACTCTAATTCTATTTCTGCAGTGGTTCATGTGGTTGATCCAGGAGCCCGGATAGTCGGCTCATCTCACGCACGCCAACATGATAATTAGATTGGAGAAAGATTAAGCAGAAACGCTGAGTGAAGACTTTAATCTGATTATGTGGATGTTATAGAGGTTATAGTCGGATTAACGTGGTGATGCGTCTCTGCTCAGCCTCCTGTGAGACCATCGTGGTCGCGCCGGTCAGGATTACTACAGCGATGGAAACAGACTGAGGAGAAAGACAAGGAGGAGGCAGAAAAGTCTCCTGAACCCGCTAAGGGGTTGCTGGAGCCTATCCCAGCTAATATGTCGTTTTTTTACATGTCTGTTTTCATCAGGATCAGCTGGCAGCGGCACTCATGGCAGTTCAGGACTTTCTGAGTCTAAACGAAGACAAAAACATTCTTCATGGTCCATAAATGGACTCAAAGCTCTGACTGCAGGATCACATCTTACACCTGCACAGGGGGGTGTAGTGGGAGGAGCCAACAGCAGCAGCGCCTAATTCCAAGGCCTATTCCTAAGGAGGCATGGAAAAATGGACGCTTTAAAAAAGCCTCCTGTCTGTGTTCAGGTCTGTGACGACTTTAAGCCTAACTCTGATTCACAGCTGTGGGACAACTTTAAGTTAAGAGTTTCTAAGTCAATGAACCTTTAGGATGACAAGGAATCTGTTTCAGTTTTAGCTACACATTCATAAATAAATAAATAAATAAATGAACTACAGCAGGGAAAAGGGTTTGGACGTGTCACGTCACCATGCTTCATTCAGAAACCTAAGACATACCATAGGCAAACTTAAACATGACACAACCCAGAGAGCAAAAGAAGAGTGAGAAAGCAGAGACGGACAGAGCAGACCAACTCCAAACCAGACGCTTAAATAGACTGAAGGTGATGGACAAAGTGAAAGCAGCTGTGGATGATCAACACGACCCTGGAGGGACTGATGGGAGAAAAGCTGCATGCAGCCCGTCTGTGGGGACCTGCTCATGTGGGATTACAGGAACCTGCAGACAGAAATGCTAAAATCCAGTCAAAGAGGGAAAATATTGATGCAACGTCGAGCAAAGCAGATTTCAAAAGTCTAATCAAAGAAACGGTAACGGCAAAAGCAGTGGGAGGAGGGTAGAACGGGAAAGCGGTTCTATGGACTGTAGGAAGACCAGGTAATATCCAGACTTTAGAGAACTTCTGTGGAGTCCATGAAGCAGTAGAACATGTGATACATGCAACAGACAGAGAGACATTTTCATAGAACATTTACAAACACTCCAGATGAACTGGCATTTACAAAACATATTACGTAGTTGAGCTGCTTATGACTTTATTTATTTATTTTGAGAACAACCACGTTGTTAGGTGAAGGACTAAATAAGTTTCATAGTGCTTAGTATGATGTACAGTTCATCTGTAGAATAGGATTTGGTCTAGTACCCTGATCCACACTCCAGACCAGCTGGTGGCGGTATATAGACCACAAAAAATGCTACAAAGAAGTGGAAAAATCCTCAAAAACGACACCAAGAACACAACTGAGACCAAACTAAAACACAGAATCCTTTAAAATAAGGGGATTTCTAAAAGACCGACTGACAAACTATTTCCCCCGGATGCTCCCAACAAACAGAGAAATCAGAACATTTAAAAGTGAAGTTATAATAAACCAAATCCAATGAGGGTGAATCTGTATTTAACACTCTTTAATACTTTGTTGTTTGTTGGTGGTTTCAGCCTCTAGACGTCTCCTTTATGGAGAGACCGCCACCTGGATTCTGGATTTCATCTCCAGGACTCTGTTGCAAAAGAGTTTTGTAATGTCAGTGGGAATATTCTGGTAAAAAAAGGTAAAGGAAAAAAAAAATGTTGCGTCTGTCGCTCAGGACAGATTGTGAAGCCCCAAGGTTCCCTTGATCTTCAGTTCTCTCCATACATTGTCTCTCTTGACAGAAGCCTCTGTGGTCTGAAAATACCGGTACCACACTGATGCTGGCTCCGGTGATGAACACTGGCGCCAACCTGTTTCCACCAGAGGCAATGTCGGGGGGAGTGTCTTCTCCAAGGACACTTTGAAAGATGGCAGGCAAGGTGGGAATAGAACCTGCAATGTTCCAACCTACTGCTGCACCACAACTGCCCCCCCAACTCAAGAAAGCAGATTTATATCCAGAAAACTAAAAGCAAAACCTTGATGATGTGTAACTTGATTTTGAGAAGTTCCTCTTAAATTCTGGACTTTAACGTTAAAGTATATCTGCTTCTCACATCGACAACCGTTTCTTCTACAGTTGAGACAAGAAGAACTGCTGCTTCCTGTCTAAAGCAGGAAGTCCTGACCTGATGGAGCCAGAAGGACCACGTCACAAACTGGATTTCACCTCAGATTCCAACTCAGAGACCTGTCTGACTCAACCATAAACATAGCTGCTGTGTGGAGGCCCAATGCCCCCCCCAGGGGCAACAAGTGACCAGAAGACCCAGCGGGTTGAGCTTCTGGATGTCGGTAGAGTTTTGTTTCAGCAGAATCTGCTGCTTCTTCTGAAAACGACATAAAGCCTCAGTAAACTCACAGATTCACGTGTTGTTGTATGTTTGGATGGATGTTTGGATGAATGGATTGATGGATGGATGTTTGGATGGATGGATGTTTGGATGAATGGATGGATGTTTGGATGGATGGATGGATGGATGGATGTTTGGATGAATGGATGGATGGATGTTTGGATGGATGGATGGATGGATGTTTGGATGAATGGATGGATGGATGAATGGATGGATGGATGTTTGGATGGATGGATGGATGTTTGGATGAATGGATGGACAGATGGATGGATGTTTGGATGAATGGATGGATGGATGGATGGATGGATGTTGGATGTATGGATGGATATTATTGATCCTGAAAGAAGTGGTCATCTGCCTACACCTAAATAATACATTAATTCCTAAAACCAATGACAACAAAATAAATAGATAAAAAGAGAAAACACAAACAGGATCAATGACCTGAAATCAAGTTTCCCAGAACATTTCCGTCTGCTCAAATAAAAGAATATAGTTTAGCTGTGAAGGCGCGGCAGCATCTGTTGACGAGGCTGCAGTTTTAGGAGGAGGCCGCCAGGTTACGGCTCACAGCGTACGCCGCTCGGGGAGACGAGAACAGGTAAGATGGAGCGGATGTGTGTAAACAGATGGATGTAAACAAAGTAATGATAAGTAACTAAACTCAAGGCTCAATCAACAGCTGATCGTTGCTCTGTTCGGCGTCTCAGAGGAAATCTGCTAAAAGAATGGCTCCTGGCATCTCGTATGTGTGTCTAAGACGTCTTCTCCAAACTCTCCAGGGCTTTCCGTCTTCTTCTCCACCTTTTCTGGGGAGGGTGACACCCGCCTGCTGCCGTGGAGCTCAGAAAAAATAAAAAGAAAGTGAGGTTGCTGCCGCTGTTGTTGCTGCTTGTTGGGTGGAATCGATCCCCAGTGAGATGTGGACTTTCTTCCATCTGCTCACTGCTAATTAACAGAGAAGAGCTTCCCAGAAGAGAAGCATGCAGCGCTCCACCTCCTCCTCCCTCTCCTCCTCATTTTCAGTGGCGGATCTGCAGGGAAACAACATGGCAGCCTCAGCAGACACTTCAGCCTGTGAGGTGAGACAGCCAATCAACAAGCAGCATCACTTTAATCAGCAGGAACTCACACTGACATCAGGAAAAAATCCTGTGAAGTAAAAATCTATTGGTGTTGGTCTCAGTGGGGAACGATCTATTCTGATGCAGCAAATGGGAGAAAGAATCTCCAGTTTTCCAGTTGAGAGGGAGGGAGCCCAGTTTAGAACGTGAAGTGTTTGCACGAGGATTTCTATGCATGTGCCGTAACGAGCAATGATGAAGATTATACCGATGATGATGTGTTCTATGTTTACAGTCTGAGCCGCTTTAGACACCATTTGATGGTTAAAACCCCCATTTAAGCCTCACCGTCAGACATGTCAAAGAAATAACACTGTTTGACCCACTGCAACAGCTGAAGAGTTAAGGTGGAACAGATTTAAGGTGGAACAGAGTCAAGGTGGAATAGAGTTAAGGTGGAATTAAGTTAAGGTGGAATTGAGTTAAGGTGGAATTGCGTTAAGGAGGAATGGAGTTAATGTGGAATAGAGTTAAGGTGGAATTGAGTTACGGTGGAATGGAGTTAATGTGGAATAGAGTTAAGGAGGAATGGAGTTAATGTGGAATAGAGTTAAGGTGGAATTGAGTTTACCCGCCAATTTTAACCACACCTTAGACATTTAGGGCCCCTTGGTGGGGAGGGTGAGGGGACATAACTGTGAGTAATCAGGAGATGTCCCCTTAGTGCCCTACTCGCCAATTTTAACTGCACCCCCCTTAGTACAAACACCCCTCCCCCTTCAATATATACATTTCAACATAAACACACACACATGCACACACATTTTGCAAGGAAGGTGGGACCTGGGTCCATCTGTCCCCTACCCCTTCCCTGGTGGGGGGTCTGGCCCCCTTGGCAACGGCCGCCATGCCCCCTGGGTGCCGGTTTCCTGGGCCCGGCGGTGCTCTCTCCGCGCAGTGGGGGGGTTCACATTACACCTGAGCCGGGGGTGTTCGTGTCCCTTGGGGGTGGGTTCTGGTCCTTGCCCCTGAGCGCTGGGCCCCGCCAAACTTCCAACTGTGGCCGAGCCTGGTCAGGCCATGTTTACAACACCCCTTGTGGGCCCTCTGTTTTCCCCCGGGGTCCCCCCCTCCTGGGCGGGGGCAGCGGGCCCCTGCCTTGCTCCTCCCTGGACCAACCGTGGGCCGGGTGGGTGGCTGCCTGGAGTGCGGAGCGGGTCTCCCTTGGGGGGTCCTGGCCTGTACCTGGGGTTGGGGCGGGGGGATGCCCGGAAGTCCTGGGTGGTGAAGGGGTGCTCGTCTGGGGCGGTGGGTGTCCTTCTCCGGTGGGGCCCTGCGTTGGGATCTCCCGGCGCGGCGGGGGGGCTGCTCTCCTGGTTGGGCTGGGGCGACGCTCTCTTTCCCTCCGTGCCTCCCTGCTCTCTGGCTCTGGGGGCCTCGCGGCGGTCCTGCTGGCCCTGGCCTGGGTGGCGGGCTTGGTCGCCCGGGCGGCGGTTGTCCCCTGCTGTTTCCGTGTGGCGTTGGGGCTGCCGTTGCTGCTGCCGCGGAGGTCTGGGTGTGGGGGTGGCTGGGCGCTCTCCCTCCTTCTTTACACATTCCACCATCCATTTTAGAAGAACATGAGCACTCACCTGAGCACGGGTGTTGGCTCACCTTTGCACTGGCGGTTTGCGTGACTGAATGACTGAAATATTTCACACTAGTTGGTTTTAAGGCATAAGTATGCGTGTGAACACTATCTGTTTAGTGTGCATGTTGACATGTGGACATTTTCTTTGCAGCTAGCAGGTATGTTTATAACATTTCAGTGTGTGTGGACAGGCCCCGCCCTTTTTGTACTACATTTGAACCTTACCGTAATGATAAACAACCAGTAAACTTGTTGCTTTATGCTGCTTCATGGTCTTATCCCCCTCTCACTATCAACACCCCATCTCTCTATCGTCCCTCTCTCTTCTTCCCTTCTTTCCTTTTCCGTCCGGTCCAACACCAAAGATTTTCAGACATGATTGAAATTAATAAAGTTTGGCCTCAATTCCAAAAGGGGTATATCCAGACATACCTTTGGTTTGCCTGAAGATTAATAACCCCTCTTGTTAAAGTAAAATATGTCCAACCCAAGAGGCCCTCAGCTCTCATCTGTCTGCCCAGCTGTTGGACAGGACAAGTTAAAAAAAAAAAAAAAGGTGGAATTGAGTTAAGATGGACTAGAGCAGTGTTTTTCAACCAGTGTGCCGTGGGAGATGGTCAAGTGTGCTGTGGTAAATTGCCCTCATTAACTGATTTAACATTAACATTTTCCATCTCCAGGATTTCAGTTCTTTGTTCATCCTTACAGGCCCTGATAAAACACTACGAAATTAGGAATATGAAAGATCATAAAATACATTGTCTTTGTGTTTATTTGATTCTATCAAATACATTTTGATAAGAATGACGGTACCGCGATTTACCCGCAGCTTCAGCTGTTAGGAAAAGTCCCGCCCCTTTAACTGTCTCCACCAATCATTCTTGGATTCTTAATCACATGTCATCAGTCTGACCAATCAGAAGTGGTTAAAGTCTTCACTTCCTTGTTCTAAATTCTGCTGAAAACATTGCTCAGTTCTAAGAAAAACACCAGCTAAACTCGTTTTTAGAGGTGTATCTTTCCACAGCATCCGGTGTCAGACCGTGGAACAAGAGAACAAAACAATGAAGCTCAGAGACGAGAGTATGTCTGCATTCGGCGGATTATTGAACTACATCTCCCATGATGCATTGGGTGACAGCGTGACACTCTCTCCTCTTAACGTTGTCAAACCACAACGACCACAAATCAGTTTTTAAGTATTTTAACTTAACTTTTATTACATGTTAAAAATAAAACAGCTGCAGCTTCCAGCTTTTTCTGCCAAAATTATCACAAAAATGCACGTGAGATCGTGGAGGGACTGTAGATCAATACAGACCGAGTTTCTCCTTTTTTTTTTTTGAATGCCGGTGTGCCGCGGGATTTTTGTCAAGGTTTAAGTGTGCCGTGGCTCAAAATAGGTTGAAAATCACTGGACTAGAGTTAATGTGGCCCTTAAGAATGTAAACACTGGAGCCAAAGCTCCGGCATGAAAGATTAAAACTAGAGATGATTAGTGTCAAACAAGAAAGCACTAAATACTGTTTTGGTAAAAATGTTTGTGTGAGTCCTACTTTTGGCGTTTTATTTTGAAAATTAGGCAAACACAGAAACACTGGAACATCTGTAGAGAGACACGCAGGTCACTGCACTTTTTTTCTTTGGGAGACTGGTTACTGTGGTGAACAGCTACAGCACGTTCCAAAGTATTGAGCAAAGGCTACTTTTCTATGATTCTTCTAAATCCTCAATGTAAATGGCAGTCAGCGTATCTTCAAGTCACCAACCATTAGAGTATTAAATGTTACTAAACAAACCTCCTAAATGTAACAGTATTTCTTCAAAGTCTCTTTCCACATTACTACACAACAGTGTAACATTTGACAGATACTAAACTACTAAAAATTGTCATTGGTTGAATTTTCTGCATCAGGAGGTCATATTTACTGAAATCAAAACTTTTCCGATCAAAAAAATCTTGGTAGGCCAAGTTCAATTTGAACATAGGAGCCCTTATTTTGAATCAGCTTCATCATTCTTGCATCCATTGAAGTTGTGAGTTTTTGGAATTTCTGCTTTCATTTCTTTGCAGGATGTCAGAATACCTCCCAGAGCTGCTGTTTGGACGTGAACTGCCCCCCACCCTCAGAGATGTTTGGCTTGAAGATGCTCCAAAAGTTCTCAATAGGGTGGAGGTCAGAGGAGGATGGGGGCCACAGCATCAGTTTATCTCCTTTTTTCTGCTCATCAGCCAATGATGCAGAGGTATCCCTGCAGTATTAGATGGGGCATCGTCATGTAAAAAGACGATATTGCTATGGAAACCACGGTTCTTCCTTCTGCTCCACGGAGGAAAGTGGTCAGTCAGAAACTCCGCCTACTTTTCAGGTTATTTTCACACCCCAGGGATCCTAAAGGGACTGAAATCAGAGTTTTCCGTAGAACTGCAGGCCTCTGGAGGATCCTACACCTTGATGTTGGTGGGACTCCAGAGAAACCAGCAGCTTCAAATCTGTCCTCTCTGCTTTGTGATGGTAATTCAGCAGCTGCTCTCCTGATCGGATGGATTGGTCTGGCAGAAACCTTCCTCATTCTGCCTTTACCTGCACCAACAAGTGTGTCTCTGAATCAGCCACAGATCTCTTAATGCTACGATGATCATGCTTATGTTTTCTGGATATATCCATGGTTTTCATTCCTTGTCCAAGGCATTTAACTATTTCAGGCTTTCCAGCAGCAGCGATCCCTTTTCTTTCCATACTGCTTGAAATTGTTGGTCTGCGTAATAATGTGGAACGCCCATCTTTAGAGCATTTTCCTTTGATTGAACTCACCTGGCAAACTAATTATCACAGGTGTCTGAGATTGCTTTCAGTGATCCAAAGAGCCCAGGGACACAAAATCATCCGTGGGTTTAAATGTAAAGCAAAGACTTTTACTTTTTTGACACTTGAATACAATTTAATCAATAATTTGGAAGTCACTGTAGTTTCTGACCAAAGTTACTTTTCTTGGGTCCAAATCTAAAAACACTAAGAAACAACAGTTTAAAATAGTTTTAAAAATACCAAATATATCTGGAGTAGCCCCTAAAATGACATTTTTCTGCTGTCCCACCGCCTGATGTCCAAAACAATTCTTCAATAAAGCAGTTAAAACTGAAGTTTCAATTGAAGTTCATGGTTTTATTTCTGTCATGGGTGTTTCTTGTGACTGTGGGGACATTTGTCTCAATAAAGTATTTTTTCTAATATTGATTATTAACATGCATGTAGCCATATTACCATAACCCTTTCAGTGAGATAGAAGAAGAATCTAACAGAGAATCACATGACCTGCTGTGACATCATCATTCAGTTTTCCAGTAGAATGGGCGGAGCTAAGGGATCTCCTCTCTTCTATTGGTCGTATCTTTGCCGCCTTAGCCGAGATCGACGCCATGCAACCCGGTTACACATATGATCAGAATAAGACAAATATTATTATTATTTTATAACTTTGAACTATTTTTTAACTAAGTTTTGTAATCATTAAAAATATAGAATAATAAAATTGTAAAAATGATCTGTAAGCTGAACTAACTGAGCCTTTGACAGTTTATCACCTATTATTAATGAATATCTAGCTTCATGTTCTGAGTGACCCAGACCAAACTCTAAACTCTGAATCTGGTCCTCTGGCCAGATAAAGTATCAAACCTGGAATTTCCAAGGACCAGTTTGTTGCATTTGCTGATCCGTCTGCTTCATGGAACCACATGGATAAAAAAGACATTTGTTCTAGAGGGCCGTAGATCAACTCCTGTATTTATAGCCTTGTTACCCGTTTCCCATCTGTATTTATGTGCAGCTCCCTGTACTTACAGCAGAGTAATGCTAAGTCAGGCCCGTGGGTGTGTGGCGCTCTGTCAAATCTGCAGAACATGCCGAGTTTGGAAATCAGCATTTATGAAAGAGCTGCTGATTCAGGCAGAGCTGCTGTGATTTGCAGTCCGGCTTCATTTGCAGAAATCCTAACCGGAGCAGCTGGCGGAGAGAAAGTCTGTGGTCAGAGGGAAAGGCGGGCTGAATTACAGCGTCCACCACAGCCCCATGCTTCATATGTGGCTGAACTAATTCAAGCTGACATGTAGTTATTAAGGCCAAACAATCCTGTTAATACCTTTGATCAGCATTTGTTTGATTGGCTGTTATGTGAGTGCACTAAGGTGGAAATGCCCTGGGCGTGCTCTGCTGCCACGCGTCTGCCGCTCGGCGCAGAAACTGTTCATCATCTCGTTATCTGGAGGAGGTGAACTGATAAATACAAACGACTTCCTCTGAAAAGACCGGAGCTTCATGCAAAAACATTTCAATCATGAACTGGGTCCAGGTAATACTTTCCTGAGCAGCCTAAACTCCTCAGTTCCTTCCTGCATTTTTCTATTCCCATCATCAAACATTAAACACCCACTGAGTGTCAGCATGCAGGCCGACATTCTGAGCCCAAAGGAAAAACCAAACTTCCCCGACCTCCTCACAGTCTCAACGAGAGAACTGCAAAGACGCAACTAAAATGTTTGTGTGTCTATATTAGTATGTTGGTGTGTCAATCCTTTGTCAGGAGCAGTAGAATTCAGTTCAATTCAATTTTATTGCTACAGCCCATTATTACAACAGTAGTCGTCTAAATGGGCTTCATACCAGTAATTGTATAACAAACATGAAATCATAAAGAGCAGGAATTCATAGAATATAGTTGGTGATGTGATCTCTTCTGCTAGTTCCTGCTAACAATCTAGCTGCTGCGTTCTGAACAAGCTGGAGACTTCTTAAGGAACTCTTAGGACACGCTGCTAACAAGGAGTTACAGTAATCCAGCCTCCACATAACAAATGCATGGATGAGTTTTTCAGCATCACTCTTAGAAAGTAGATTTCTGATCTTAGCAATATTCCACAGGTGAAAAAAGGCAGTTCTACACGCCTGAGAAAAGTGAGCCTTAAATGATAAATCCTGGTCAAATAAAACATTGGTGGCTATACTTACACCATCCACATGGTGTATCATCATCATGGGCTATCATCACCAAGTATGAATGAATAATGGACACATTGTAAGCACTTTGAGTGTCTGGAAAAGCACAGAAAAATCCAATCCATTATTATTTTTATTGTTCTTATTAACTCTTTCTAGGATTTTAGAAATAAAGGGCAGGTTTGATATTGGTCTATAGTTGGCCAAGATGCTAGGATCCAAACTGGGCTTTTTCAGAAGAGGTTTAACAACTGCATATTTAAAAGACTGTGGCACGTAACCCGTTTCCAGAGAGGCATTTATCATTGTTAATATGGGATCATTGATTAGGGGAAAAGTTTCTTTAAAAAGTCTAGTGGGAATTGGGTCTAACAGACACGTTGAGGATTTGGAGGACGTAATAATTGATGTTATTTCCGCTTGATCCACAGCAGTAAAGCAGTCCAATGTTACAGAAGTTTCTATGTATGCCTCCATTTCTACCACTTCAGCCTGTTCTGGGCTGATTGTAGGAATAACTTGATTTAACTTATGTCTAATATTTGAGATTTTACTATAGAAAAATGTAAGAAAATCATCAGAGCTGAGAGAAACAGGAACATGTGGTTCTACTGAGCTCTGACTGCGAGTTAATTTAGCAATAGTGCTAAAAAGAAATCTTGGATTGTTTCCATTCTCTGATATTAAGGTTGAATAGTACTGGCTCCTAGCTCTACGCAGAGCTTTTTTATAATTTAATAGGCTATGTTTCCAGATATCCAGAGACTGATCTGAACCGGAGCGGCGCCATTTTCTTTCCAACTTACTACAGTTTGCTCCACTGGTTTTTGGCTGCATAAGTCGCTGAAGTGGAACATTTTTTAGTCTTGGTTCCTATTTTTACTCAGCAAATGTAGACGCTGCAGAAACAAGGACAACAGCTGTCTGGATCCCTCTGAAAATGTCTTAAAAATACTCCCATGAAGTAAAAATAGCTGAACCTTTGGTCAAACCGGACTTTTGATTTTCCTAAAACCACGCTGAGATTTGGTCCAGCTTTTGTGCTTTTAAAGTGAAATATCAACATCTCAGCATCGGCTTTACCTGCGGCTTGATGGATGCTGAGGTCCCAGCAGCTTCACTGATGTCTGCCGTCTTTGTGGGGCTTTTATCAGCTCTGCAGGCAGATCCGGACCAGTCCGAGTCCTTCGTCTTTGAAGCCTCCTCTCTGCTGACACTCCCGACTCATCAGCTGTGGGTCCAACGTCTTTGTGTTTCGAACAAAAAGGTGGGATTAAGCCAGCTTAGCCTTCATGTCATAAATATCCATCAAAGACTTCCTCACCTGACGCTGCACTCGCTCCAGCATCTCTGCAGCTTCAGCGACGTGACGGCTTTTATTCTTCTGAGCCTTTGTGTTTGGGATTTTGGCCTCCTATTGTCTGAGTGTCAGGCGCTTTGAGCGGAGCAGGAAGCAGCAAATGTGCAAAAACTTTTCCTTGATGTTTAGAATGAATAGACGAAGAGCATCACCAGGAAAGACAAGGGGAATAATCAGAGTCAGCTCTGGAACGACCACAGCAAAGATCTATAGAAAAAAACAAAATAAAAGGATGAGACTGAGCGGAGGAAGTGGACCTTTATTCTGAAAAGATCTGAAAGTTTGGAAGAAATAAAAAAAATCCTCTTAAAGTATAAAAAGGACAGATGTAAATAAATATAAATTGATGGGAAAAAGGAAAATTTGTGGATAACATTAGCAAGGCTCATTAATTAGCAGTGCTACCTGCTAAAACTGTAATTTGCAGCGACGATCAAACTCTTTTAATCAGCTGTGCATGCATAATGCTGTGGCAATGAAGCGTCTCTGCTGAGGGACGGCGCTAATAACAATAAAATATATCTGAACGCTGCGGCCGCCAGAACTTTCTGCTGGAATGAATCATTTGTTAATTTTCATGAATAAATTATCTTTCCATGCATTAAAACCTGAATTAATGAGGAAATCACTCTTTGTTCCCTCATTAGGGAGGGTGTGTGTGTTGGGGGGGGGGGGGGTTACGTTAAGGTCTCAGGTTTACTGGATTATTTGTCACACACACACACACACACACACACACACACACACACACACACACATGCACACACACACGCACACACAGACATTTGGATTCTCAAATGATCAACTCATGGCTCTAAAACATCAATGAAAAATCTTCAATCATTTTAGAATCAGTGAAACTTGAAGTTTAATATGACTTTGATTTTTATAGAATTTGAAATCAGGTTTCTTTTTCATCATAATAATTTGGGTTGGTTGGTTTAGGTTGGCTTCACTCTAGTACGTTTGTTTAACTTTAAACATCTCAGATTTGATCCTCCCCCCTGTTGTTTAACCCCCAGATCTCTCTCACATTTCCTCCAGAAAAATCAAAACGATCTCAGATTTTGACCATCAGACAACAATATTATAAAGTCAGACATTTTAGAGTCGGACACGAAGCTCTAAAAGGCAAAAACAGACTTTCTGGTGTTTTCCCCATGGAGGTGCAGGGTGTCGCTGTGATCCAGCTTTCTCACCAACATCCAAACCTCAGCCTTGGACTACAGGAAGATCTGATCTGACTGCAGCTCCTGAAGCTGCTCCTTCACAGCAGATGTTTCGTCCTCCACGATGACTCGTTTATCTGCTGATTGTTGCAGAACCGTCGGTCTCCTCCGACAGCGCAGAGGCTGCTTCCCCTCCGTCCAGCTGAAATATGAACGTCCATTACGTATTTATCACAGTCCGTGTCGGTGGTGGCAGGTTGTCGAGGAAAGCTGCAGGAAAGAATCGAGCTGGGAGGTCCGCGGGAATAAACCTCAATTATACATGCCGGTGTCAGGGATACAGAGTGGCACACGGATGGAGTGATTGATTCGCCATCGACAGGAGGGGGCGGGGGAGGGCATGATGGAGGTATCTGTGGCGACGAGCAGGAGGCCCTTCATCACTTGAGAGGCAGCAGGCATTAAGGCAACTGTCAGGACTTTGATTTGGAGTGGGAATTACATCTGGCACTCACACAATGCCCCGGCTTGGATGTTGGAGCAGATACACTCACACCGGCTTCACACGGCTGTCCCCCCAGGCGCACGCTGCAGCACTTCCTTGACGTGACACCATGAATAATTTGTGAACAGGAGTTAGAGCTGGAGGTGAAACAGAAACTCAAGGCTGAGAAATTCCCATGATTCCCGAATGCACCGCGGGCCGAAGCCTCACCTGCAGGCTGAGGGGAGCTGAGAAACAAAGACGGAAAGTTCTGGCGTGTGCGCCCGGCCGATGGAGACAGACTAACTGTGAGTGAAGCAGGGGGGGGGGGGGGTCACGTGGGCTACAGGAAAACGTCAGAGGAATATTTCAGCTCAGGTCACAGAAAGCAGCAGTGAATGCTCATCACTTCCCAGTGAGCTGCAGAGCTGGGATGTGGGCGCGGCCGCTGGAAGAACCTCTAATTAATTGGCAGCATTAGCAACAGCTGATGTATTTTTAAACCCTCAGTCATCCGCCCTCAAAGAAATGGGATCATTACACAACATCATTAAACACCTCCAGTCTCTCCACACATCTTAAGCCAACAGCCCTCCAAGGCCGTGAACTGATGGAGTTGTGGTGGTGTTTCAGTGTGGACCTCCAGTTTCCGTCAGCTCGGCCCACCCGTCTTCTGCCTGGATTCCACAACATTTCCTCCAGAAGCTCCGTCCTAAAACCTTCCAAACGACTTCACGGGCAGACACATGAGGGGCTGAAGGTCCACGAGGAAGCTTTCCTGATGACCGATCCTCATGTCCTCCTTCAATGTTCATGTCCTGATGATGGCTGATGGCGAGGGACGGCTTAGTGAACGCCGGCACTGCTGCTGATTCAGATGTTTCTCTGTAAAGGACCTCAGGGGGACTGAGGATGTCCTCATGGCTTCCAGCCGCTGACTGCATCAGAGACCTGGACTGAGTCCTCCACAGAAAAAGGTTTACTCCGGCTCCAACCAAATGAAGTCCATTCCGACGTCATCTTCTCTCAATATGGACGCCACCATGTTGGAGCCATCAGTAAGCAGCGATAGGTCCGAGTCTGTGTTCACGTTCCTATGGCAACCACAGATTAGGAGTGAGCTTGTAGGAAGGCCACACCCCTTCCACTTGAAAGCAGGCAGCATGAAATCTGTCCATCGAATGTTTTGGACGTGGGGGATCGGAGGCTCCACCTACTTTTACTGAATGGTTATTCTGACTAACAGAACGAGCCGCTCATTTCTCTAGAGAGGTCTACCGGCTTTTGGCTTCCTGGGGACCGCGGATACTTCCTGTTTGTAACACCAGTGGGGCGGAGCCACTCAGTCCAGTCCTCATGGACAGTCGGTGGTTGCAGAAGCCTTAATAACCCCCACCCCACCCCCCACCCTACACCTTCTGGCTCAGAACCTGTTTTGGGCTCAGGCCTTTGGTTGAGGCTCCAGAATGAAAGCAGAACTCCGTCTTTATGGGCCGTCAGGTCCGATAAGTGTTGAGTCCAGAACTTTTGCGGCTGCAGCCTGAGGGGAACTCCCTGCCTTTAATGAAACCCGGTTTTTCCGGCTGAAGTGGGCACTCATGTTGACAGTTTTCTATTTGGAAGTGTTGCTTCTAGAGCTGACATTCATCCTCCCCCTCTCCCGCCCCCCCTCCAGCATATTGAATGATGTTATCGCAGCAGAAGTGACAGCTCGGCTAGGCTTTATTTACTTTGCTCACTGTGGTCAGAGTGTGAAGCTCCTCATATTCAGGCTGATGAGAGCTGCAGATCGGCTTGTCATCAATCAGCCGGCCCAGCAAACATTAGCACAGAGAGGGACGGGCAGCGAGAGGCGGCTCATTTGCAAAGCCAATGCACTTCCGTATTTATCCTGACATGGTTTATGATTACCGGCGGCACCAACACACCCTCTTCACACGCTCACACACAAACCAGCTCACTGCCAAGACTGATAGAAGAATAATGAAAGTCAAAAGGCAGCGATGAGATAAGAACAGACTTCCAAATCAACTTTGGAAAGATTAAAGATTAAAGACATCATTAAAGCCTTTGGTCAGAGATGATGCTGAACTCCCGTGTGCAGAATCTATTACCTTCTGATTTTAAATTCACAATGTTTTGAGAGGTGACAGTCACAATAAAGATAATGCTGCAGCACTCAGCAGGGGGAAACGGATGAATTTAAAAAACCAGTCAACTGACTTTTGCTGGGGAGCATCAATGAAGGTAGAACTCTGTATCAATCTTGTTTAAACTATCTTGTTCTTTTGTTCCCAGGTGGTTCTGGTAGAACTTGGGTTTGTGTTCTGGATCTTTATCTACTTGTAGGATGAAGTTCTGAGCAGCTCGGCTCACAGCAGAGGAGCCTGCATGTTCCTACAGAGAGCTGTGTTCAGGGAGACTCTCCCTCTGTACTGTAACCATACCATCACACTTCCACCTCCATGTTTGACAGTTGATGTCACACTGTGGAGCCATCCTTTCACCATTTTGATGCCAATATCAAAGCTTCTTCCAGTCTTCTTTGGTCCAGATGAGGCTCTTTGTCTCAGTCTGACATCCTGACAAAGACTCGTTCTGTCAGCTGGAAGCTCCAAGTCTTCACCGTTCAAACTGAGACTGGATCGCAGCGACCAAGGAGAAGGTGATGTCCTGGAAGACGTCCATCCTGCAGGAGTTCACTCACAGAAACTCGGCCCCGGCAATGAAACAGGGGACATGAAGGAATGGTGCCGGCGACTCTCCACAGGAACAGGATGCTTGAAGGATGAAACATGACAAAACCATGGGGAGAAACAAAAAGGTGACAAAGTAGAAAAGAGCAGATGACCTGATGAGGATGAATAGAAACCAAGACACTCAAACAGGCTGAGGGCAACTAACGGAACTGCAGACAGCTGTGGATCATGAACCTGAAACTGGTGGGACTGACAAAAAAGAAACCAAAACAAGAACATAACACCCAACCCAACCCAACCCAACTCAACTCAAACCAAACCAAATCAAGCGACACCAAACCAACCCAACCCAACCCAAACCAAACCAAACCAAACCAAACCAAACCACACCACACCACACCAAACCAAACCAAACCACCCTGAACCAACCCAAACCAAACCAAACCAAATCAAGCGACACCAAACCAACCCAAACTAACCCAAACCAAATCAAGCGACACCAACCCAACCCAAACCAACCCAACCCAAACCAAATCAAGCGACACCAAACCAACCCAAACCAAACCAACCCTACCCAAACCAAACCACCCTGAACCAACCCAAACCAAACCAAACCAAATCAAGCGACACCAAACCAACCCAACCCAACACAACCCAACCCAACACAACACAACACAACACAACAAAACACAACACAACACAACACAACACAACACAAACCAAGCGACACCAAACCAACCCAAACCAAACCAACCCAACCCAACCCAAACCAAATCAAGGGACACCAAACCAAACCAACCCAAACCAAACCAACCCAACCCAACCTAAACCAAATCAAGCGATGCCAAACCAACCCAAACCAAATCCAGCCACACCAAACCAACCCAAACCAAACCAACCCCACCCAACCCAAGCCAAATCAAGCGACACCAAACCAAACCAAACCAACCCAACCCAAACCAAATCAAGGGACACCAAACCAAACCAACCCAAACCAAACCAACCCAACCCAACCTAAACCAAATCAAGCGATGCCAAACCAACCCAAACCAAATCCAGCCACACCAAACCAACCCAAACCAAACCAACCCCACCCAACCCAAGCCAAATCAAGCGACACCAAACCAAACCAAACCAAACCAACCCAAACCAAACCAACCCAACCCAACCCAACCCAAACCACAAAATCCTTACAAACTATCACATTTCTCAAGTTGGGCTCAAAAACGTGTCTTTATCTTATCTAGGATTGCAGCAACACAATCCAGTTGATGAGAGGTTGAATGTTTAAGGTTTCTCCTGGTTGGATCCAGACCTGGTCTCTTTGATGGTCCTTTTTTAAAACCCTAACTCTGGTTTGACCCAAACTGGAGAACTCTGGTTCTCTGTCCTCTTGCAGATGAACTCTGGTGCCGAAACAGTTAAATGACTCAAACCTCCCATGATGCACTGGGCTCCTCCTGTAGGTAACCCTTACCACTGCGTCTCCTCCAGGAGAGTCATGGGGTTTGTTGGAACAGACGGCTGCAGTTCTGGAACTGAAGTGGTTTCATGAAACTGGGAAGAATGAAATGATTTCATTTGATTCCTGACAGCTTTTCTTATAAACTCCTGCTATTTAATTTTATATAAACTCTATTGGGATAATTTTGAACTATGTTAAATTATAAGTATATGATGTATTTTACAGTAATTAATAAGATAAAATGGAACATAATTAAATTAAAATGAATGTAATGGGATTGCCTGTTTGCCCTGAACTTGTTTCCATTCTCCATGATGTTTAAGGTTTTCTCTGCGCTGTTTGAACACAAAGAGCTCGTTAGCCTTTGGTACTTCCTGCACTAATTGGTAAAGCTTGACATGTTATTGTCCTGAACTCAGGCAGTCAAAGCCGCATCCGCATTAGCTGCACGTTAGCATGTAACACTTCCAGCAGAGAGTTCATAAAAACCAGAGCGGACTCAAAGCTTGAAATTAAGAAGAGGAAAAGAAACGTCATTACCATTAACGACGAGCCTTTGCATGAAAACCTCTGCGTTAACAGAACCTGGTCCCTTCAGGTCATTAGTCTGCAGCTGCAGCCGCCTCCATTTGTTTACTGTTTTCTCCAGTTTGATGGTAAATTCAAGCCTTCATCTCCGGCATCAAATCACTGATGGAAGTGGAGAGCAGACTCTTATTCAATTAGAGCTTTATTCCATTTACTGTTGCAGACAACACACAGCAGAATCAGCTGCCAGTCACTTTGAACACACACAACAGATACACAACAGACGCACACACTTATGTACACACTGCTGAAGGAGCAACAATTGGAAGGAAAACAGGAAACAACGGCCACAGAGGGAAGGAAAGAGAGCCGATTCCAGAGAGGAAGACGGTTGAATGACAGGAAAGAAAACTGAGAAGTTTAGGAAGAAAGGACAGAGGAGACAAACAAAGAGAAGGAGACAACGAGGCAGCAACCACACGACAACGACCACACAGGGTAAGCAGAGTGACAGGAAAGAAAATAAAAGAGAAAACGATGGAGGGAAGGCATGAGAGAGAAAACAGGAAGCAGAGAGGAAAGAATAAGGAGAGACAGCATGAGCAAATGGGATAAATGCAACAATAACACACATAAGAACACTCCAGGAGAATGAAAAGCGCACATTTAGAAACTCGTTATGGGGCCATTTACAGTCCTAAATTGAAACAAGTCAATTTGAGGAAATCTAGGATTTTCAGGTTGAAAGACTCAACATTATGAAACTTCCTCTGTGCAAAGAAGGGTTCCCTTTATCTCTAATCTCCTTCACAACCCCCCAGAAACCAGAACAAACACATTTATCCTCACACGTTTACCACATTTTATGATTTCCAACCATTTCATTTCTCAGTTGACATGATTGAGATGAACATAAATGAGTTTCTGAAGGGTTTCTCTAAAAGCAAAGACTTTGACGGGAGGTTTCAGACTGACGTCAGGAAAGAAGGTGTGGACCTCACAACGGCGTCGGTGGAATGACGGGAATGACCTCCCGAATGCCATCAAACGTGTGTCAGGATGGCTGGGATTCAGCGGCTCACGTTCAAAGGTCTGTCTAACTGCAGATCTGTTGCTGAAGGAAGCTGCAGTGGATCTGTGGGCTGCTTCCTGCCAGCGTAACACTGGAGGTGTTGAACGGAAGTGAAGGAAGCTTCTCCGGTGTTAATGATCCTGCAGCATCGCTCTAACGTCTTCCGGCGTACTCTGGACCACGAGGGAGAAGGCTCAGGATTGTTCTGGGGGTTCTGGACCAGGGGCTCAGGAGGGCTGCTGGGCCTGATCATGAGGTGGGAAGTCAGAGTGCAGTGAGTGGGGAGCCAGATCCTGGAGGAACATGAGAGCCAACAAGTCCAACCAGTCTTTGGTTGGTGAAGGAGAACCAATGGGAACTCAGGCTTTCAGCAGCATCTATTGTCAGAATTCTGATGGTTTCTATTATAAATAAAGCAGAAGGAGGAGGAGCATCAGTTGAATGCGTGTAAACAGCTAGTGTATCAGGACTGAACTGAATCCTAATCAACGAGATTCACACAAGGTCCGGTACATTAAGGTGATGGAAAGACGTGATCAGAGGTCCTGCAGCGCTCTGTGGGCGGAGCAATTCTCACAGCGACAATTGTAAAACATGAACAAGCTTATCACAGTTCAAATATCTGAACTTTGGCAAAGAATTGGACACGAATCAACCAATCAGGAACTTAGCTTTGGTCTGTGGCGTGTTGAGGACGTAATCAGTGGGCAGTCCAATACTAATATGGAGAATGTGGTATTTTGCTTATTTGTATGGAGACAATAGTATAAATTCCTTGATTTTGATTCTCCTTTTTTCCTCCTCCGGTTATTGCGGGTCATCAGGCTGTGGATGGCTGAGCTCATGGAGGATCCAGCAGCTGAACGCCTCACTCCTCTGCAGAAGAATGACACAGACAGACCTGATGGTCTCTGGGTTCTCCTGAATGATGACATCAGCTGAGAAGCTTAACTTCAGTTTGGACAGAGAAAAATGAGGCTGAATTTGAAACACTTTTCCAAAAGTTGAGCGGATGTCAGAGAAAGTCCCTCAGGATGTGATGTTTGTATTTATAACCAGGTCTGTCAGGTAATTCAGCACATATTTTTAAAACTCTTTGAATATTTCCTGGTTAGAGGGAGGTGTTAATTACTGCATGTGGTGGAGGAACCTGTTTGTATCCATGTTTTGGTGTTAATGAAGGTCTGCATGAAACATACAGCAGGATCTGCTGTTCAGATGCAGCGTCTGAGCAGATGGACGGATATTTCTGTTCAAGATTTTTAACCCCAACTCAGAATACATGAAAACAGACTCTGCCATCTGTTAGCAGCTTCAGCAGCTCAAAGACGTCCACACGCCTCCCTGCACCTCCCAACGTCAGCTGCCAGAAGGAGCTTTTCTCCACGTCACATCAGGAGAAAAGATGTCTGGAAGGAGGAGGTGCTGCAAGGGAGGAGGTGCTGCAAGGGAGGAGGTGCTGCAAGGGAGGAGGTGCTGTAATGAGGAGGTGCTGTAAGGAGGAGGTGCTTTAGGGGAGGAGGTGCTGTAAGGAGGAGGTGCTTTAGGGGAGGAGGGGCTGTAAGGAGGAGGTGCTGTAATGAGGAGGTGCTTTAGGGGAGGAGGTGCTGTAAGGAGGAGGTGCTTTAGGGGAGGAGGTGCTGTAAGGAGGAGGTGCTGCAATGAGGAGGTGCTGCAATGAGGAGGTGCTGTAATGAGGAGGTGCTGCAATGAGGAGGTGCTTAGGGGAGGAGGTGCTTAGGGGAGGAGGTGCTTTAGGGGAGTAGGTGCTGTAAGGAGGAGGGGCTGTAATGAGGAGGTGCTGTAATGAGGAGGTGCTGTAATGAGGAGGTGTTGTAACGAGGAGGTGCTGTAGGGGAGGAGGGGCCGTAATGAGGAGGTGCTGTAATGAGGAGGTGCTGAAATGAGGAGGTGCTGTAATGAGGAGGTGCTTAGGGGAGGAGGTGCTGTAATGAGGAGGTGCTGTAAGGAGGAGGTGCTGTAAGGAGGAGGTGCTGTAGGGGGGTGTGTGTTCTTCTCTGGACGTGTCATGGATCTTCTGCACAGCAGTGTGTAGATGTGTGAGTCTGAAGCGGCCTGGAGCTCCCGTCCACGCCGATTATCAGCCCTAATTCACATCAGTCGAGAGTAATTTGATTATTTAAACGTCTGCGGGGCTTTTCAGTGATCACTGATTTACTTAAAGACAGAAAAAGAGTTTTTCCAAATGTGCTCCTCCCTGAAGGAGGCCTTGGGTCTAATGTGGTTACTGGCTGGACGAGCAGCAGCTTGACATTCACAGGAGCTCAGAAATAATTCACACGTTCAGATTAGCATCTAAACATCCTGGAACTGACTTGGTAGTCTGCTTTGGTTGTTGTCAGAACTATCCTAAACTTTATTATATCTGACCTGTTCGATATGGTTTCTCTGTAACTGCAGATCAATAATCTAAGTGATATTTAGACTCTGATGTTTTAAATGACGTGGAGCCGATTGAAAGCCAGAGCGTCAATGAAACGAACGAAGGTCCTGGAGTGAGGTTCTGACCTCTGTGCCTGTTTCTGAATAACATCTACAGAGGCTGAAGAGTGACGGCGGCCGTCCTCTCAGTGAACAAAGCCCCTTTTCTTCAAGCCTTGGTCACATGACCCCGTACGGTTTATGCAGGTATTTGGGTTTTCCAAGCGATGGAGCATCAGAGACGAGTGAGAATTCAGCCACTTCAAGGGACGTCATGAAGATGGAACGTACCATTGTTGTGCGTGGGTCAAGTGTGCTGTGTCTGAATTCAGGGGTTGAGTTGCTGGAGCCAGTAAATACTCAGAGACCGTACAGAAGGAGGAACCGTCAATGTTTCAGTCGGACAAAGCTAAACGAAGATCAAATAAAAGCATTTGCACAAAATCTCAACACTGCAGTAAATTGACTCTAATTCACCAGAGTCCACTCGCTTGACTTCAGGTGAGTTTTCACACCTGCCACACCCAGAGGACCAGCTGTTGAAATGAACTAGGATGCAAATCAAAGCTGTCAGCAGACCACCCACTCAAAGACAAGCCACCTAACTTAACCTGACTTTAAACCTCTTCAAAGACAGATGTCATCACCTGGATCAGCTCATGCCTTAAGGAAACCCCTTTTTCAAATTCAGTCGGTGTTTTAAGAACATGAGGCTGACTGAGCTTTATAATCAGGAGGGAAGTGATTTAATCAGGTCCTTACTGCCCATTCTCTCTGACTATGTTTTTTTACACTCTTGCTCCAGCGTGTAGAACCAGACAGCAGCTTCTGAGAACGAGGAGTCGGTTTAAAAACAGAGATTTATGCAGATGAGCTTCAGCAGCCTTTAGCAGAACCATATGTTCACAGTCTGAGTTTGATCCTCCACAAAGTCACCGTGGCCCCGACAGAGGAGGGTTTAGCACAGACCACATCCAGTGGGGAGGACGGATGGAATAGCGGTCCATGCCAGACGGGTCCTCACAACCACTGAGGCTGATCCCTGAGGGATGGCTGAAGGCTGGGATGGATGGGAGTTCTTAGCTGCGTCTTCCACACAGGTAAAACAGTAAACCTCTTTGTGGGTCTGCTTTGATTTGAAAGGATGAGTGAGGTTCATCTGAATAAGGCCAAGAGTTTTTATCCTGTGAAGTCCACTACTTCAAAGAATTGATGGACAGGTGAACCCTTTGATAAAAGCCATCCTTGTTTTAGTGGGATATAGATAGGATCAATGATAATCTGGTGGATGATTTGGTACATTTTTGTAACAATGTTAGAACTTTGAAGTTAGAACGCTAGTTTAACGTTTTGACACGACTCTTAGGGAAAAAGCATCTTTATTACCCGCCGTCTCACATTTGACACTAACGTTTTTTTGACAAAGTGTAACTAGATTATAAATAGTTAATTATTAACTAATTTATTATTCTTTTCATTCAGAAATGAGTCATTTGAAACAGCGTGGAGGTTCAGCAGGTTTCCCTCTGACTGAATCGTGTTTTACACGGATCGCTGTGAACTTTGATGAACTGAATCTTTGCTGAGCTTTAACATCTGAACCTTTGACTTTAAAGTGAACATCATCGTGTTCCCAGTTCCGTCTGTACCCCTCCCTCTGGGTCGGCTGCTGTTCAGCCACCGTGGCTCTGGATGGGAACCTGCATCACTGCTTAGCTGTGGTGGAGCGGTCCCCTCCTGTGATGCTGCATTTGTCTGGTTCTGCGGCTGTTCACAGAGAGGGAGGTTCCAATTATTAGCTTTTCCAACATCTTGTGTTCTTACTCAGACTATTTCTCAATGTCTTTCCCCATCAGTTGGGGGGGGGGGGTTGTGTGTAGCCATTTTTTATTTTCATGCTTGTTTTTGTAGTATTTATTTTGTTTTGTTTTAATGTAAAGCACTTTGTGTTGTACTTTTATATGAAAAGGGCTTTATAATAAGCTTGATTTGATTTGATTTGCAGTCACCTCACGCTCATTATCCCATTATTATCTCAATAACTTCAAAGCTGATCAGTCACTTAGAATTAGGTTGAATCTCCTAAGACTCCATTTTGGACGTGTTCCATGTAGCAAAGCTATTGTATTTAAATAAATGATGAATGATGGCGCGGCATCAACGAGGCGAGCACAACAGCCCCGTCAGCAAACACAGGGTGGTGAGTGAGGGGCAGGCCCAGGGGGCGGTGTCCCAGCTTCCACGGTGCATGCCCCTCTTTGATTAACTGGGAGATCTCAGTTACTCTGACAGTAAATATTGTCCTTTGGCGTTTGGCTTGAACTGCCAAAAAGAAGAAGAAGAAATGGGTTGGGGGGGGGAGGGTTGCTTCGCTGGAGCTCCTCCAGAACCGCAGGCGCACTTTTGGCCGAGCACTGATTAGCGCTGTCTTCCTCGGGGAGGTTTGGACGGCTGACCTAGTTCAGCCTGGATGGTCAGAAAGGGAGACGTCCGGCCTTCCAGCGCCGTCCTGGAGGAGCCGTGATTCTGCCGCCCGACGCCGTGGACGGGGAGGAATGGGAGGTCAGCGCTGGAAGGCGTTCTCTTGGCATTTGCTGATGCACGGCCGTGTCTGAAATTGCTTTTGGTAATTTGGGACTGACAACCCAATGTACTTAATGCATATTAAGTCACAGAGAGCTTCTATTAGTGCTGAATGTTCAGAGATGACTGCACAGGAAAACGGAGACGAAAGAAGAGGAGCCGGAGTCAGACAACGCAGAAAGATGTGATTCTTAAAATGTTTGATTAGAGAAACTAATGTAGATGTAAATATGAGGCTAAGTTCCCACACAGATCCTCTCTGTTACCGTTATATGTCCGTACATTCAGAGTATTAGTTCAAGTTGTTCACTTTTAGGTGAACAAGTTTGTTCATTTTTTAAGCAAACATAGGCAAAGACTTAACTGGGGGTCACATCCTTTCATCTTCTTGGTCACACACAGCAGATAAAGAAAAAGTTACTGCACCCTTCAGCTAGACGTTCTCGAACCTGAGGGTTGTTTTTTCATCTCATCATTCCAGAATATTGGCTTTAAATGTCACACTTTGCTCCTTTCTCTAGAAATGGTTGCTTTTGTCTATGAATGCGACCGGGGTTTTACTGCCGACTCGCCTCAAAACAACACTGCGATGTAGAGATAATAAAGGTCTGACAGGAACCTCCAGCACAAGAACACTGAGGACACCTCACAATATCCAGGTAGATTCCAGCTCCGCCAGAACATCAGCAGCAAGTTTGACGGTTTCCACCTTTAAAGAGGTTTGGACGTCCATCTCTCTGTTTCCAACATGAAATAAAACCAGAAAAAAGACATTTAATTACAGTATATCCTTAAGATTTGGGCACAGAAAACCCTTTAGACTTTCAAAGTGAAATGAGGTCTGTCATTGAAAGACCCTGTGGAAATGTGGTACGCACACAGGAACACACACACACACACACACACACGGACTCACACACACTCACACAGGAACACAGTCACACGGACTCACACATGGCCTCACACACTAATCCCAGTGCATCCCCATCTCGTCTTAATCTGCTTGCAGTGTCTCTTTCAGAGGAACGTCTGGGTTTGTTTGGCTGCTCCTCAGTGAGGAACTCTGTTTCATTCAAATCAGCCTCCTATGCTTTTGCTGCTGTCATGTTTCATATCATCCTCTTGATAAATTCATGGATGCTTTTCTCTTTTCTTTCCCATTTCTGGCTGAAGGGGCCTTTGGCTTTTGTCCAGATGAGAATTCAAACTTCAGTGGCTAAATTATCCATCTCTGAGTTTTCACGTTGGCTCGCTTTGGAATATTTGAATATTTTCTGGTACAGTTTTGAAGGACTATTATGTTAAAGGAAAACATGTTTAAGTTAAAATGACAAAGTCTCTCTATAAACCCTGAGGACAAATGACTGATGGTATAAATGTATGTTTATAGCTCAGAAATGTTCCGTGTTACCAAACACGGCTGACCTGCCATTCTTACAGGTCAGTTTGTTGTGATAAACAGAGAAAAGCTGGATTTAACGGAAAAGAACTCCTTCTTTCAAACGCTTTAAAACGTCAGGAAAAAGCACAAAATCTTGAAATAAGTGTAAAGAACATAAAGGTAATAAAATAAGTAAAGAGATGATTAAAGTTGATGATGTAAGACTCAAATTTAGTGACTTGGGACTTGAGTCCAAACGGTCCTTAGAGGTCTATACAGACTGTTTGCAGGGGAAAAATGTTCAAACCTGCATGGGATCCGCAGGTGACCAGCACAAAATGTCAACCGCTCAATGAATGTGTGGAGAAAAAAGGTTCATGCATGTTTTTTCTACACTCAGGCGACAAGTCGTACAGAACACTCAAACAACACGTAAGCGTAAGTCAGGGGGAAACAGGGGAGACGTAGACGTGTCATACAGAATTTTTAACCTGTAGACTGCACAAGGAGCTGGCTGGTGTGTTCCTTCTTTTCCTGGAGGTGGGCGTACCGGCCTCAAGGCAACTGGAAGACACGCTTGATCTCCGCTCCTCTCTATGACCCGGTAAACCCAAAACCCAACAGAACCGGTTGAGTGGACCTGGTTGGAGGAAGCTTCACGCTGGATCCTGCAGACTGTAATCTGGAACGCCATGAAGATAAGCAGCTGCAGAGCTGACCGGGCCTAGAGATGATGTACCCAAGCACAGAATCTAGCCCTTGTGCTGTCCTAAGACCCCCCCCCTACATTGACGTGTTCTCCTACCATGACAAAGGTGGATAAAGGTGGAAAGATTTCATGTAATCCATGGACACCAGTGAAGATCACAAACCATTGAAGAAAAAAGGTTCAGAGCACTGTCGAGTGGGTCTAGATGACCCACCTCCCAATGGTAAAGTGCCTAGGATAGAACAAGGGATACTGATGTCATGGAAACAGGCTGACTCTGGACTTTTCTTGAAGTTCTCTTACAGCCAGAGCTTCACAGCTTCAACAGTTGAAGTGAATCCGTATCTCAGACATAGTTTTTATGTGCGCTTTCATTCTGTGCAAGCTTGCATTGTTCTTCACAGTAATCCGGAAAACAGGAAGTGGAGTCGTGCTCAGAGCGCGCTGAGCAGCATGTAAATACATATTTGTTCAGGATCTGAATCCCCTCTGCTGGTTCTGTTGTGAGAACGTTTCAGCTTCAACAGCAGTTGTGTCTGAACGAGGGGGGGGGCTCTTCAAATTTACCCAGTCTGTGTTTGCTAACAGCGCTAAGCTAACCTCACACAGTAACCCCCCCCCCCACACACACACACACAGCACAGGCAAAAAGCAGGGAAACAAACATGCGGCATCTTGAGCTGCTTTTCGTGTTTACATTTTGCTCTGTCAGAGGACTGAAGGACTGAAGGATAGGGGGGCCGAGGGGCCCAGAGACTGAGGGACCAAAGGGCCAAAGGACTGATCCTGATCCTCTTCAGGGTCAGTGGACAGTTCTTCAGAAAACTGTTTGTTTTTGGCTCTGACAGCAGAAAACTGTTGATCAGCCGAGTCTTACTTCTGTGCCAGATCCAGTGTCACCTTGACCTGAGACCTAGGGGGGGGTCTGCTTTGACTCAGGTTAGCCTGACCTGGTTCAGTCTGACCGGAAGCAGAAAGCTCATCATTTCAGAGAATATGTGTCTGAAAAGTGAGATTCTTGAGTTTTCTGTGTGAGCTGCAGAGCCTCCTGTTTGCATGAAGATTTAAACGGTTCCAAATATTTTACCCTCAGATTTTCTCTTATGGATATTATGACAGGAAACATCTGCCTAAACATTCTCAGACTTAGCTTGTATGACAAAGTGTCAAAAATGTGGAATGACCGATGCGACCAAAACCTGCAGTAACGTGTGTACATTTTAAGAAACTCTCTTATGAAGCTCTTTACCAGAAAAAGTAAATGGGTCTTACTTCTACAGCGCTTTTCTATCTTCCTCGAAAGCCCAAAGTGCTTTACAGTCACACACACATTCACACACACATTCACACACTGATGGTGGCTCTGCTGCCGAACACTGGCACCAACCTCGGTCGAACGCCCGCCGCTGCATCACAGCCGCCCACGTAAAGCAAAGGTATTGAGTACAGACTAATGACAGGCCTACTGACCTGCTAGTAGGGGTGTGTATTGGCAAGAGTCTGGTGATACGATACGCATCCCAATATTTTACCAAAACATTTTTTCTTTCGGTTTTTTTAAATATGACTTTGAAAAAACTCAACCTGAATTTTAATGTCTTCCACTGTAATAAAATGGTCAAATTCGGTTTAATGATCACAATGTTAACCACTGCAATTGTATCTCATATATAAGTTGCGTTAACCAAAGCAAATTCATAGTGCTTTTATTTTGGTAAATTAAAATATAGAAAGGTATCCATTCCAAGTAAAAACTAAATAGTTCATGTCTCATAACAGAACAAGATGCCTCTGGCTGCAGTCTTCCTGTTGTCTTGTGCAGAGTAGAGCTGCTCTAAGAGGCTCCATGTTCTCTGCTGCCAACTAGTGGTTGGAGGGTGAAGTGGACAACAAGAGTCAGACACTAAAGGACGCTCAGAAATTATATCGATCTGGCAGCATTTTGAATCGATACAAGTATTGCCTAATGACGTATTGCGATATATTGCTGAATCGATATTTTCTTACACCCCTACCTGCTAGTGTTACACTATCCAGCGGGTCTAGAGAATGGATGGATGATGGACATACGTATGTGGACATAAATGCTTGAAGTTTTTAAATATTTTAGAAATTGATTCCAATCATGAAATGCTCAGTGAATATGCCAGCAACTATTAACAAAATGAAGGACAAGCCTTTCATCAGAAGCCTCGCAGACATCTGAAACCACATCCTGACCCACCAGTGGACCTCAAAGTCGTCTCTCTGCACCGTCACACGTCTGTGGCTTCTTGTGACAAACACCAACAGTTTCAGAACAAGCAGCGGTGGAGGTGAGAAGGTTCAAGCAGACCTCTAAGATCCTCAGGTGGAAACATTCAGTGTTTTGTTGAGGTCCACCCGCGATGCAGAGAAGACTCCACATGACGTTCCACAGTCCAAGAACCCCCCATTTGTCTGCTCCCACACCCCCAGCTCTATAAACATGAGGGGCTGATGAGCCCCAACCACCACCATGAGGAAAACCATCCAGGACAGAGAGGAGACATGCAGAGCTGCACAACTATCCTGTTTGTCAAATAAAGTGTTTTTTCTTTCCTGTTTTAATATTTTTGGACTTTGGCTGCATATTTTCCCTTTTTATATTTTAATCATTGGTTCATGCTTCTACTGTAAGTTCATCCCTCTCTGCTGCCTCTCATTTATTCCATCGCTGCTCTCTTTAATTGTGTCTCCAGACAACACACCTCTTTAGAACTAGTTAACATTCAAAGCAGCATTTGAATAATTCAGATTTGAATCATTTATTTCCTTTTATTTTCCCCCCGTTTGACTGTAGGAGTGAATAATGGATGGGTCCGTCTTTAGGGACCGTCAGACCCTCTGGAGGCTCAGAGGTGGCTGCTGACAAAACACCAACCTCAAATATTTGCAAAAAGGTTGGAGGTGTTTATTTTTTAAATAAAAAGAAGACAGAAGAGAGATTTTCCCCTGTAAAATATAAAAAAAATCACAAAGACCAAAGTCAGACAGAGAACAGAAAACACTTTCATGTTTGCACACTTAGATAAGAACCCAAAACTGTTAAACATTTTGAAAAGAACCTTTAAAAAGCAGACCTTTTCCTCCTTTAGACTGGTTCTGATGAAAAAACTCCCCAATATTTGCTAAAAATGTGCCACAGAGTGTTGATTTTGACCTGGAAGGATCTCTGATCAATTTTTGCTCCAGATCAAAAAGAATAATCTTTCAATTTTCAAACGTAAACTGCACTGGGAAAACAGACATGCAATGTGATTTGACTACAATACCCATTATTCAATTCAATTTAATTTATCTAGCCCAAATTCACAACAACAGTCGTCTCATTGGGTTTCAATAGGAAAATACTAAACTTTAACTAAACAGACTAAACTAAACTGGACATCCCTGCCCTTAGACCCCCCTTCACGGTAAGGAAAAACTCCTAAAAAAAACAGATTCCGGAAAAAAACAAAGAAACCTCAGGGGTGCCCACATGAAGGAGGGATCCTCCCCCAGGACGGACAGGCGATGTACCAGAACTCTTAGAGAAGAATTAACTTATCTAAATCTACAACTACATAAATAAAAGTCCAGCAGACCAGCTTCATCCAGCCGTGGTTGGGGGGACAGTCAGGGGGGGCGAGTCGAGCCGGAGACAGGAACCACAGCCAGGAGCAGGAGCAGAGACGAGGTACTCGGTCAGGAACTGGAGCACGGATGAACCAACTGGAGTCTGGAAGCACTCCCACTCCCCAGGAGGGGAAAGAGGGACAATACATGAATGACTGCACCAAACAGAGGCATGGAGAACTAAATGATGAATAATGATCAGGAATAGAGGAGAGGAAGGGTAGAAGTAGATGAGAAAAGAGGACAGAACCCCAGAGCACCATAGTTACCCCAGCTTCAACTTCTAGCAGCTACTAATAATGCCAAGGGGGGCAAAGAGGCAGACTGTTGGTCATAGGAGTTGATGGGAAGTTTTTCTAGTGAGCGGCATTGTTCCAAGCCTAACCTTCTATTATGTGCAATGATCATCTTTGCAGAGAGAATCTCACAGAATAAAAAGTGACAGGTTTAAAATCTGAGCCTCATATTTATGAGTGTTTGTGAAAACATTTGCTTAAACTTGCAGCGTCAGTTTTCAGTTAAAAAAAAACCAAACAAAATAAAACATTGAATATTGAATGTTCTGCTGGATGTGAGAAGAGTCAAAGACGGCCTTTTCTGCTTCAGACCTTTAAATGTGATTGTCAGCATACAGCAGCAACAACTTCTCCTCATTCCACTTTTCCTCCAACACCTCCTCATGTTGGTTTGGTCCTCCATTGGTTGGGTCCATCCAAACTCATCCAATCACCTTCTCTCATACAAGGCTCAAATCTGAATCCAGACCCAGAACAGAACACTAACAGATGGCGACACAGAACAGAAGAACGACTTAGACAACACTGGCCATGATAATACAGATACAATTATACCTTAAAGGAGCCATTTACACCAGGACCCAATGACATATGAGAACTTCCAGTGTTGCAGAATGCAGCCTCTGCTGTAGGTCATGGTCAGATGAAACCCTAGTGAGAGCAGTGAACTTGCTATAACTGGGTTTCTCTGATTGTGTTCTTGACTCTCTTTGCTCAGATCTTCTGATGAGTCCTTCACAGAAGTTCAAGACTCTCAGAGTTTGGCTTCAAACAGTTCAAAGAGGCTCAAATATTTGAGGAAAAGAAGAGTTAATTCACAGAGCTGTAAAACATCTGAGGGCACTCATTCACTCTCAGTCCCATTCTTCTCTAGCAGATGATGATGGAGAAAGGAGGGCAGAGCACAGCAGGGAACAACCTGTTAGCCGGCTCACATTAGGGGTAGAAGAGAGGTTTTGGGGGAGCAGAGATCTCTAATGAGACTCACTGTCCTTTTGTTTTTGCTCCCAAAGGGTCTAATCTAGCTTTTTTTTGTGTCAGGTTGAGCTGGAATATTATTCTGTTTCTGACGGGTTTGGAATCTCTGCGTTAGCCTAAAGACAGAACAAGGAGTTGGTGTCGTTAATGTTCATTTAACCACACATTTGGAAAGAAGGAGCAGAGAATCCCGCTGTTGCAGAAGATCAGTGGTGATGTAACAAATGTTCATCATCTTTTTGCTAAGTTTTGGTCATAGTTGTAACGCTTTACCGCCAGAGCTTTAGCTTCAGCTGATCCTTGCTAGTCAGGTAAACGGTCGAAGAACTAAAGTAAGCCAAAGAGCAGGTTATTCAGGTGTCAGCGGCAACATCTCCCATGCTAAAGGGTTAAGTTACCCCAAGATCTGAACCCACGACCTTCCAGCCTAAGGTTGTGGACCACTAACCGGATCATTTCAGAGCCATCAGATCTATCAACGCGATGTTGGGGAAGCACCATCTTCACAGTCTGACACCAAACACAAAGCCTTCAGAAGTGAGTTTAGCAGAACAATTTCAGAACCTCCCAATGGAGAAGATGACAAGCATTCGGGATTGACAAAGGCGTTTGTGCCAGAGGGACACCCCCATGTTGGCCTTGATAAACAAGATGTTTGAAGAGCTCCCAGGAGTCCGAGCAGAAGAGGAAAGGAGGTAGGCCACACCCCTACCACTCAAAAGAAGGCAACAAGAAGTCTGTCAAACGGGAACGTTGGACGTAGAACTTGTATTGAGGCATCTGATTGGTCACTTTATGACTTGACTGACTGGAACTACAGAAAAAAATATAATGAAAAAACAAGGATTTTTAAGAAGATGTTAAAAAATGATATCAGAGCCATAATGGTTCCTTTGACCCCAGGGGGGCGGGGTCATTCTATTCTGTTGTTTCTTTCTAACCCTTGTGCTATCCTATGACCCCACCCTTACACTTCTGCGTTTACACGGACAAAAGTAATCGGAAAGAACGTCTGATCGGAAGAAAAATGCGTCATGTAAACACGCCGTTCGGAATACTCTGCCCGGTCAGACTCGTTCGGATCAAAATTTCCTTCCGATGGAGATAGGTGGTTATGCTGATTGTTGATCCGATTGAGTTGCATGTAAACAGTTTATTTTGATTGTGTGTCACTACCTGGTTTATGTCATGCATTGACTGTGCTTCAGAGAAAGCTGTGGAGCTCATACGGGACTGACCGGCTGCTCCGCGCCAATGAACCGTGTCTGTGAGCAGAGCAGCGGAATGATAGCTTTGTGTTTGCAGACATGGGGGGGGGGGTGCTTTGTGACGTGTGCTTTGTTAAGCTTCCATCCCGCCGCCCTTAGAAACCGTTCAAAGAATCACGTGGATTTGTATTTCCAGTCGTGTCCAGACTAAATAAAGACTGATGTTATTCCCACATATTTACATGCAGCCAAGATGCAGATTGCAGAATTTCCAGCATGGATTTATGTTCATCAAATGTTGTTAGCACGTGTTAGCCTTCTCCTAGCCCTTCTTCCGGCTCCGTTCTTCCACAGAAAAAGCACTGACCACATGGATTAAGATTAAAATGATGAGCGAACAGGCACTTCATAATAATAATAACATTAGTGAAAGCATGTTTAGAAGATTATCTCGTATATTACCGAGCTGCTATATATTTAATTTAATTTATTTTATTTTACCAGGAAATTCCATTGAGACTGCATCTCTTTTTCAAGGAAGACCTGGGCCAAAGGGCATCAATACAAAATAAACACAGTTAAAAAACAACTGAAATAAAATACATTACAAAATACAGATGCAATTAAAATTGAAATGAACAGTAGGACAATGACTAATAGGATTAATTAAAAGTGGTACAGATAGGTCAAGGGTGACATGTGCATGTTTCTTTTAAAAGCTCAGAAAGTTTTGCTTTAAAACAATTCAATGGAATAAGGTCACTTAAATGGAGAGAGTTTTGAATATTATTCCAGGAAAGCGGAGCAGCAATGGAAAAATTTTCCTAGTTCACTGAGAAATATATGTATGTAGCCGTCTCAGCTTGTTTACAACGGGACTCTTTTCCTCTTTCGGTATTTCAAACACTACTGCGCATGTCCAAATGATTTATTCTGGCCGAAAGTGTGACCATGTGAACGTTTGTTATAATCGGAAAAGGTTTTTCTGATCCCATCTACACGGCTGAACTCTAATCCGACCATTGATCCCGTCAAGATATTTTACACATGTAACCGGCTATTGAGGTGTTCTCCCTACCATGACAAAGGTGGATAAAAGTGGAAAGATTTCATGTAATCCATGGACACCAGTGAAGATCACAAATCATTGAAGAAAAAAGGTTCAGAGCACTGTCTAGTGGGTCTAGATGACCCACTGTCTAGTGGGTCTAGATGACCCACCTCCCAATGGTAAAGTGCCTAGGATAGAACAAGGGATACAGAAACATGAACCGACATCCTAATCTTAAAAGATTCACTGATAAGTTTTGAAAAAGAAGAGAAAGCAACTTCTATGAAACAGATTTAAGATGAAAGCTTATTTGAATTTAGCAGTGTTGGACAGACCCCCCCCCCCCCACACACACACACATGTTTGGCAGAGACAGTTTTCTTTACTCTTGTCGTTTGTGAGCAGAAACTTTTGTCATGCAAATGGAGCATTGTGTCACAGCAGTGAAATGGAGACGTCGCTGCCTGGTGGCTGTTATTGAAGAGAAAACAAAAGACATCCTCCACTTAACAGAGTATTTACCACGAACACACTAACTGTAATGAGGAGTGTCTGTGGGAGTTCAGAGTGGGATGTTCCGCTGCAGAAACGCGCCTGCATTCAACAGCAGTCTCTTACTGTGGGGGCATCAACGTGCCCCCCCCCCCACACACACACACACTGCAATCACATGCAGAAACATGAAGCACGGATTAGGCATGCCTGAATGGCAGCAGGTCAGAGGTCGGCACTACAGTGGGCGGGCAACCACTGATGAATGGAAATCAGTGCACCATCGTTCACATTACAGTGGGGGGGGGGGTCCGGCCTGGAGGGGCTGCTTCCATTTGACCCCACAGACGGGATCTGACTCCTCGCTTGGTTTTCACCTTTTTTGCGATCTGTTGAAACCGGCATTCGGACAACATTCGGCGTGTATCGGAGTGCATCGCCGCATTCATCCGAGAGCATCAAGCTAATTGGATCCTGCTGCAGGTCGTGGCCTCTGCACGCCAAACAGCCTCGGACTGGCGCTCTGCGGCGAGTCAGCGTGCGGCTCCTCGCCAACTCCAGTTATAAAAAGAGAAGAACATCAAGGGCATCTGTGGTGGGTGGAAGCTGTGAAGCACTTCTTACTTCAATGTTTACTTCATGACACAAACCCAGAAGGACGGAAGAATGAAGGCAGTTCAATATGTCCAACCTTTCTAGAATTTCTTCTGAACGGTGCTGCCGTTTTTTTTAATGAAAATAGGAATTCTGAATCTTTTGGTTGAAATGCAGCAGAAGTGCAATAAGGCTGATGGTGTTGGCAGATGATGACACTGCTGCTCTGACGACAGGAAGGACTGTTCTCTGCATTCAGCTCAGCATCACTTACAGGAAACTGGAGGGAAGTTCTACTTTACTTCTGTCCAGAAAACCTCAAAAAACCTCAAACCAGTTTTACCGAGGAGGCTAACCGGCTCTGAAAACGATTAACGATGATTTCTAATCAGTGTTTGTCAGATGAACTCAGTGAGTTTACAAAGATACATGACTAAGTCTGGAAGTTTAGGAGTCAGAATGACTCAATGTTAGGAAGTACACAGGAGAAAACATGTCCAAAAATGGACTGTTGGGGGTGGTCGTGGTGGTGGGGGGGGGGGTGGGGACATGCCTATCAAAGACTGTTAGAGGAAACTAGCAGGAAGACAGCCGCGCCTACTTCAACTAATGACTTTCTTTACTTCCAAACATGTCTGAGGGCCGTTGGAGATCTTTGAGGTGAGAAGGCTAATCCGTCCTCCGCATGCAGGACGGTTCCATCCAGGAGAGTCCAGCTGAGCTCCTCTGGACCGCTCCAAAAGCATGAAAAAGAGGTTCCCATGAGCCGATGGACAACAAGAAACCTTTGCTGAAAAGAAAATGTGGATCTTTCTGCAGAAACACACAGCTTTAAAGGAAAATCTGAGCGTAAACTGTGGCACAGAAGACAGCCTGACGACGACTGAGCAGTTATTTTTCCCTAAGATCTACTGATCTATAGATCTATTAAGCAGAATCCCACTGAAGAGCAGAAATGGTTCAAACTTTCATAGAGACTAACGTTTTCTTGCTAGCGGATGTCTGCTAACGTTCTGAACTGTCAACGGATTTGAAAAACTTTAATTGATCACCAAACAAGGTCAGGTTTCACAACCAAGACCAGAACCAAGAATCCAAAGCAGGAAGTCCTGAAGGGGCTGAGAACATCCAGACAAAACAGGAGAAAAGTTTCCAAGTTCTCAGATGACGGATAAAAACGATCAGAGATCTTGAAAATGAGCAGCAAACACACAGTTAGGCCTGAAGATTCATGATCCTCTCAGCCTGACAGTTTGAGATGTGTAGGATTTAACCCCACCTGCACCACCACCATCAGTTGATGGAGGAAGCCATGAATCCATCCGGGATGGTTTGATCCATGATGGGGGATGCTGTAGGAAGTTACCATGTTACAAATGGGCTGAAAATGCACATGATGACATCACCATGTTGGAGGATGCTGGGATTTCCATTTTATCTAACAACCGTTTCTGATCCCGTATAATTATAGCAAAGCAGTTTGGGATGGTCCAGTTGGTGTTCTTCTCCACCGGGCCCAGAACCTCGTGATGGCTGTTGGTTCCTGGTTTTACACCAAACCAAGTTCACCGAGGGAACCGGAACAGGACGGAAGCTGCGCTGCGGTCAGCTGAATTGTTTTTCCAACTCTTGAAGGGTGGTGTTTGGGGTGGTGTGATGGAGCGCTGCAGAGCCCCCTCCCACCTGAGACTTCAGCTGTTCTTCTCTGGGTTTGGTGTTCAGCTCCTCTGTTTCACTCAAGTCAATGCTCTCCTCCTTGTTGTAATGCATAAACAAGTCTTTCCTGGACCGCAGCAGGAATCTACACAGTAGCCGCGTTTACACTCGGTCCTCTGGCACCCGAGTGAGCAGAGGAGCTGGATTAATAACATTGTGTCTGACGGGAGGAGGATGCTTTGTTACGTGTGCGTTTTGTTGTGTGGGAGAATTCAGACTGCGAGCCGTCCCGCCGCTCTGGGTTAGCGGCAGGACCAGCACACTGTGGCAGCGGTTTGTTTACAACGGGACCTATTTCCTCATCCGGGTGATTTTACACTACTGAGCATGCCCAGATGATTCATTCCGAACGAAAGTGTGAGCCATGGGAACGTTTGTTCTAATCGGAAAAAGGTTTTCTGATCCCATGTGCACGGGGGAATTTTAACCCGACCATTGATCCCATCAAGATATTCTGCCCATGTAACCGCGGCTAAAGTGACGTTCTACATGACGAATGCAAACGTATGAGAGCTGACCTGTTTTCCTGCGTGGCTGTAAACAATTCCAGCCCTGAGGGGGCTTTGTGCTCCTGCTGCATATCTTTTACTTTAGTCCTGAACTGCTGCTGTTTTCGGCTAATAAACCTGCCGGTGGAGAAGCACAGCGGCTCACTTAGCTGCTGATGAAAGGCGTACATCAGGCAGTCACTCGGAGCACCAAGAGTCAAATCCAGGATTGACGGCGCGTTGAGGAAACGGAAAAGGCAGCCGTGGTTTGGATCAAAAACATTTTTTCATGTTTCATTCAGAGCAGGAAAAGTCAGAAGGGGTCACATTGTATTTCTATGAGGATGTTTAAATAAAGATCACTCAACATAAACATGAAAAGGCCCTCTCACCTAGAACCCGACTGAGCATGCTCACACTGACCCACAGCACACAGCCATGGCCTCCGATCTGCTGCTGGAACTCAGGCTCCCTGTGTCTTTGGGTGTCTTTGTGATAACAGCAGCAGAAGGACACGAGCCTTAAACTAATTCTGCAAACATTACAGCAGCAGAATTTATAAACTCTGTTAAACCCAGAAGGATGGCTGTCAATCAGCAGCAGAAGGAATCCCAACCTTGGAATATGGACCCTTTCATTTCACAGCATTAACTTATAATTATAATAATAAAATGTCTTAATCAAATATTGAAGATGGTTAAAGTGATTGATCTCTAATTATATCACTTCACTTGCCCCAAAATGCATTTATGGTTTTTTCTTATGGAAATAAATCTACTTTTGATACTTGATCTGCATATGAAGATTTCTGAAACAGTGTCGTGTCTATTTTTTCATATATAGTGTTATTTTTAATCACAGTCAAGATTTTCTAATGAAAATAATAATTTGCACATTTTTTAGATAACTGATCTGCGTTAGCTTTGTTGATTTCTAAAATAGTTAATTTTATGTAATAATTCATTCATTTGTCTTTATTTATACTTCAGGATTCTTAAGGTTATGAATCTGATGATGATAAATCATGTAATAAAATGGTTACAGTAGAACAGGGTGGGATCTTATAGGTTTGCTTCCTTCCACTCGCTTTCAAGCAATCTTTGATTTAATGTCTAATTATCCTAAGTTTGATACGTCTTTGCATGAATGTATAACTGATGATTCTAATGATTTTTGTGTATTATTCCTGCTTTGATTGCTTGAAGTAAAGCATTTCAAATCAAATGTTCACTGCTCTTTCTAGCATCCCAACAAGGAAGGTCCTGCTGCTTCACATCAGTGACATGAGCACATGTATCCGTGGTGCTGATGCTGGAAAAAAGCTCAATTCGGTTCCTTTAGTTGGAAGGAAAAAAGGTTTTGAGTGAGCGCTATCTGACACTCAGTGCCGTCATAATTACCATGTCTTTCATATTTCACACAGCTTCTGGTGAAAAAACGGCTGTTGAAAGAACCCACGATGGATCCGGAGTGTGTGTGTGTGTGTGTGTGTGTGTGTGTGTGTGTGTGTGTGTGTGTGTGTGTGTGTGTGTGTGTGTGTGTGTGTGTGTGTGTGGTGGAGCTCAGAGATCAATGCAGCGTTTGATCTGCATGTATCCGAGTGAAGTGAGCTTCCAGAGAGCTTCCAGAGTTACCAGCCCAAGGGGAGGCTCAACGTAACAGGCAACACCTCACCCCCCCACCACACACACACTGGATCTGCTGTGCTGTTTCATCTCGCACACACACACAGGAGAGCAGATGCACCGCGTCCGTCAGGAACAAAGACCCAAGTGGAACTGACAGCTTGAGAAGCAGACTCAGAGATTCCTTCAGTCTGAAGACGTCGTTCTCCATCAAATCAAAGGCCGAGGCTCTCCGGTGTCAAAACGGGAACTTTGTTTTTCATAAAAGAACAATTAACGGTCACAAGAGTGTTTGGATGACACCAACCAGTTTACATTAGGACTCATTCAACTGTTTCTGGTGCTTTTATTTAGAAGGAAAAAACATCTACGACAAAACACAGATGTCATTCTTCAGCGGATGCTGTATTTGTGTTCATTTCTGCAATGCAAAATACGAGAATGTGCATGTAAAGTAAGTGAGGAGTGGAGTGGAGAGTGAAGCTCAGGTCAGATGACCTTCACTGAAGACTCTGCAGGACAGTCTGGCATCTTCTTCCTGTCCTGAAGCAGGTAAAGAGGTGGTTCATGTGTGAGGTCGACTCACCCACGGTCCACCTGAGGCTTTACGATTGGCCCCTCCTCACTTTCAGGAAGACACTCACCTTCTTTAGGTTTTGGGATCTAGAGCCTCGGTCTCAGCTGTGGGCAAACGGGCGCTCTGCGAGTTAAAAAAGGGTCAAACCCATACGGGACACGCGTGACCTGCAGAACATGTCAAGGTTGTGGACAACTCTGTGAACCCATAGAGAAGACATGTTCACGTGATACGTGCGCGCTCCTCGCTGCAGCCTGACTGTTAGAATGAGGACATGAGACAATCAGAGTGTAGTCTGGCCTTACGGACTCTTAAGGATCACACTCTGGGCGAGCAGCATTTGTGTGGTTGGTAAGAAGCCAGAACTCATCACACCTCTCTGGTGACCAGAGTGTGGTGTCAGGACGCCGTGTGACAGCACCACCTGTCCATCATTCCACTAGCCTTACGAATCCTCACGATACACCTACCACACGCAGAACAATAGGACGGTCCATTTTATAACTTCTGTTAAGGCGTGTGTTCAGGCCTCAAAGAACCCCCCCCCCCCCGTATGGGTTCATGTGACTAAGGTAAATCAGGATGAAGCAGGTGAGAAAGCACCTGGTCCAGAATGACATCATCAGCTGCTGACCTCAGAGTCACATGACCACTCCTGGTTTGGAGTCTAAACGTGCTCCTAAACACGCCAACCAGTCTTTGTTGATCAGATCCTGTTATTCACACACACACACACAACTACACACACCCATACAAACACACACCTTGATCTCTCCACAGATATTAAATATGTTCGTCACACATATAATGATCACACACACCCCGTAACATGAATAATAGCAACCTGAGGATTAGAAGAGCTCGGAGGCGCGCTGCCCGAGCACGCGCTCTGCGTGAAACTTGTCAGAGCAGAGTCCCGCGTTGTGGACAGGTCCAGATGGTGCTGTCGCAGCTGTCACCGAGCCGCATCTCCCACAGCACACCTATGACAGCTGGAACATGTGCGCCCAGTCAGAGCGCCGCCACTACAGAGACTAATTATCACCGGCAGTCCAGCCGCCGCGGCGAACATGAGGCCCGAGCCTCGTCGTCACCTTACAAGGTTGTGAGATCGACGACAAATCAGCAGTGCTGTTAGCGCACGCCGGCTCAGAGAGGGAGAGGAGGCCGGTAACCATGGAAACACAGCAGCCAAGCTCCAGATGATCACTGTCATAACTGAACATGGATGCAAGAACCCAGCAGAGGAAGAGGGCTGGACTCTGCCAGTCAGACCAACAGGAAACTGGGGAAGTTCCACCTTAAATGTCCCACGTGACCCTTAAGGGGAGGAGCAGAGTCAAAGAGATGAAGACTTCTGAGAGATGAGAACATGTCAGAGAGGAGAGAAGGGGACACCTGCTGTAGGCCCGGTGGGTCGTGTTCTGGCAGGACGGGACCGACGGCAGAACTCAGAATCTCTTCAGTCTCTTGTCAAACTTAGGTCCCAGACCAGACCAGACCAGACCAGACCAGACCAGACCAGACCAGACCAGACCAGACCAGACCAGCACAGTACAGACTATGGCGTTAAACCACAAATACTTCACCTGCTAGCACTTCGTTTTGCTGATTACTTTGACAGCAAGTTCCTTTAAAAAGGCTCCAGACCCACCTTTTTAATTTTGTTTTTAGATAACCTTACCCACCTTTATTGGTATTCATTTTATTATATGGTTTTTTCAGTATTTCATTAATTCTACGTTTTTACTTTTGATTTATTTCATTCTAACCTCTTTCTTGTCCTGATTCCAGCCTCAGTGTTTCCTGTGGGAATCCTTCAGGGCTTGCCGGCTTGGTCGGTGGTCTTTGGTTCTTCCAGACCGGCTGTGGTCCAACATGGCAGGGGAGGGGGGGTAAAGGGTGGGCAACATTTTTATTTAAATTTAATTGGTTGAATACTACAAAGTATTCACTCCATTGTTCTCCTGTTTCTCTTTCTTTATTCTAGCATCTTCCTCCATTGTTTTGCTGCTTAACTTCTACAATGTTTAAGCTATTTCAACTGTTTAACTCTTCAAATGTTCAGCTCTTTCAGCTTTTTCCAGCTGTGACTTTTGGTTCTTCAAATCCTTGAACTTTTCCAGATATTCCAGGATTTCTGCCTCCATTGATACAAATGGGAAATCCTTGGTGCAGAAGCTGCCTGGTTCGATACCCGGCTCTGGCATCTATTTTGTTATTGTGGTGTTTTCACTTTTTTATGGTCAACTTTGACAATTTCTTTCTTTCTTTCTTTATTTTCCAATTATTCCCTTTAAGTTTCATTTTCATTCAACAGTATATTATTCAACCCAGCAGTTTCTTCTGGAAATGCAGCTCCTTCTAGTTAGATTTGATTCCTCTGGACACTAAAACATGTTCAAACGTGTGGAGCGGCTGAGTGTGTCGGTGGTTCTGTGAGGATCAGGAGAACGGGTCTTCGGTTGGGAAGAGGTCTGAGCTCCAGAACCGAACCTTAGTCTCCTTCATTTCTCAGAGAAGACATTCATCTCCACTCAAAAGACTTGAAAGCAGACAAAATTCCTCAGAAGTGCGATAGATCCGTGTTCCCGTAGAAAAGGTGGAGTGTTTTAGAAAAGCCAAATATGCTTTTTGAAATCACTGCATGTCGCTGCTCAGAAAGTTCAGAAAGCTCTTTGAAGTCAGACCTGAAATCTCCTCTCTATCAGTTACACTCAGACAGACTCAAAAGAAGGAATTTGGGAAAAATAAACCTTGTTGATAGCTAACATCCAAAAAAGAAGAACAACTGTCACAATTACGTTAAAAACCCAGAAGAACGTTTTTGGGTTCTGCTGGGTTTCCCCTTTTGGACTGAAGTTTTTGTTAAACGATGAATTCTATAATAGACGGCCAGCTCCTCAGAGAAGAGGCTCACAGGAAACGTCTGTGTGGAAACATCAGGAACTTTTTAACCTTTTTGATCAGACCTTCACCTTCAAATCGGTAAAAAGCCCAAGTCAACGTCTTTGTGTGGGTTGTGAGTTAAAGGAAATGTTTGAGAGTCTTCCCTGCACCAATCTGCAGAGTTTGGAAACCTGGCGTCATTTTTCTGCACACATCATCACCAAACATCTGCAGCGGCGGAGCTAAATCTGCTCGACAGTCTGCCTGTAAGGCTGAGTTACTGTTTGTTTACCACAGATAAAGTGCGCATTGATTATGAACTAAGTTAAAGTACAGCCGGCTCTGAAAGTGGCAGAAGAGCTGGCCTCAGCACAACGAGCTGCAGCTTCATTTCAGAACCGCTCGCTTCAGTTTCGTGACAAACTCCTCCGTCATTAACCTCTCGCTGCATTAACGGCAGCCTAATTAGTCCCCCCATCCTCAATCCATAACGCTGCGCCCAAAAAGTGACGCTAATTCCGATCTAATTAGGCTTTTTGCGATGCCATTACACGGCTCTGATGCACTTAGGAGCCAGCAGGCCAACGAGGCCGGATGTGGCGCTGTGGGGGCGGCTGAGGAGACGCCCGCCGACAGCAGGGTGACTGAAGCACAAAGAGAGCAGAGCTGCAGGCGGACAACTGCAGGGAAGCTGTGCAGAGGCACACACACTAAAGACACACAGCACACAAAGGGAAGCAAGAGGACAAAAACCCAAATCTGTTAGCAGAGTTAGCAAAAGCATCCACTAGAAAGTGGAAAAAACCTGAGGGGTCATCTTTATTCAGAGCTCAATAAGTTTAAGGAGACAAACCACTGATTCATTTGATTTCACATGAATCATAGTTTTATTGGTGTCATGAAATATTATTTTGTAAAATGTTAAAGATTCTGTTTCAATGCTAAAAAGGGTAAAAGCTGAATTCTCCTGAAAAGCTGCTGAATTCTAGTATGATTTGCTGTCTGTTCACTTATTTCTCATCAGTGTCTTTAAGTTTTTAAAGTAATTACACTGTGGATCTAAAAATGTTTTTGAAAAGACCAACAAAAAGGGGGAAAGACTGGCCAGTCTGTTATTTTATATCTAGTTTTTTCTCTGATGGTGAAAAATGACTAACATAAAGTGAACTATCTGGTAGTTCCTGTTCTTGGAACTGTAGAAAACAAACCTCTGTTTGTGTTGACACCCAGTGT
Source organism: Oryzias sinensis (assembly GCA_037389245.1). Taxonomy (NCBI): domain Eukaryota; kingdom Metazoa; phylum Chordata; class Actinopteri; order Beloniformes; family Adrianichthyidae; genus Oryzias; species Oryzias sinensis. The sequence continues at coordinate 30,984,399 of CM074496.1, read as the reverse complement.
TTAAGGAAAGCGTCATCTCCTCACTTCCTGCTCCACTAAAACCACAAACAACACTTCAGGAATTTGGTTTTTCATGTTTTTATTAGTTGCAGACCTGAATCAGCATATGTCAGGTTTTGGTGCCGTTTGAATAAATGTAACAAAACAATGGATGACTTTGTGACACACAGACTCAGATTACCTATAAATAGTTACCTAATAAATTCATGTTTTGTCATTTCATTTCATGTCTGGATGAACAGTAAAATAAAATGACATGGGAATGGTTAGGCTCCACCCCCTAAATCCACTTTCACTGTTTGAACTTTCCTCCGTTTATCCCTGAAGACATGGACTCTGAGGGACGTTTACAGACAGGAAGTGGAAGTTTTTCACCTAAAAGTGCCAGATTTCGCTCATTTTCTCATTTTTTTAGTGCAGTTTCTAGAAATATGATCTGTTTTTGAGCATTTTGTCGGCCACAGATTAGTCCGTTCTCCTTCAACAGCTCAGTTTTAGCTCTAAGCTCCCTCCTGGGTTTGAGGCTCGTGTCAGTGAGGGATGTGTGTTTGGTTAGCAGACAAACAGCTGTGTTCCTGAGGAAAGCCCAAAGCGGCGTCTCCGGTTCCACCTGAGGGTCCGGACGGCCCCCCGACCTCTCCTCACAGACGCCATCTTTGTCTCTTAGCGTTGAGGGGCCGGCTCTCATCTGAATCAATCCAGTCTGGAGCTTCCAATGATTAAAGGAGATCAGCAGACACATCCTGAAGAACAATAACTAACAGTGTATCGAGCACAAAATCAAAGGCGTGTGACACGCTGGAACAAATGCTGCTTCCACTCCGGTTAGCATTACACTCTGCCATATCTTTCATTGTGAGTAAATGTGATTGAATGAGTTTTCTCCCTTTCAGAGGCCATTAGTGGAGCCGATAGTGATCAGCGGGCCTTACATCACTCCGGCTGGAAGAGCTCAGGCTGCTGCAGCTTATCTAATGGCCCACAGGAAAAAAGAAGCCATTTAGAAATTAGCAGGTCCATCCACATGTGGGGACGGACCGCCTCCGTCCTCCGTGCACGAGTCCGTGCACGAGGCACTTCACATTTCAGCGAAATGTTTTTCATGAGCAGGAATAACAGGAGCCATTAAAACTTTTGCTGGATTTCCTGCTGCTGATGATTTAGGGCGTGGCCTTTTTCTGATTGACAGGTAAGCCTTGCCATACAGTGGGTGTGTCCCAAAAACAGGATGTCCCACCTGTTCCTGCTTTTGGACAGGTTTATATCCTCCATGCAGAGACCCAGCCCGTCTTTTCAGGGTGCGTCTGAGCAGAAATGAGGCTCCGGACATCTGTTTGTCTGATCGTCCCTAAAGCATAAGGAGGCCTGCACCACACCTCTGTGCACGGTCAGACCAGGAATCAGCTGATTGGTCAGGAAAAGGAGGAGGACTCTTTAACAGCAGCTGTCAATGGTCCTGCAGGAGGTTCAGGTCCTGCAGGAGGTTCAGGTCCTGCAGTCATGAAGCTCTGAGGCTCCTCCCAGGAAGTGATGTCACTCAAATCCTGTTTTCTGTCTGCAGTTTCACAGACTGACCTCTGTGTCCAAAGCAGAGAAGAGCATTATGGGTCCACATCCAGCCTGACCATCAGTCGCTCATCACTGAGACGAACAGACTCATCTGGATTGAAGAGATGGATTTTTGTTCTTTTTCCCTTTGAAATCTGCTTCCTGCAGAGTCTCTGAATCCTCTTGTCCTGTGCAGAGCAACCCCGCCCCCTCTTCTCCTCCCCAGTGCAGAGAGCTAAAAACAGGGAGCTCGTGGCCCCGCCCAGCGCATTCTCTACATCACAAAATGATCTTTTTCAAATGTATTCTTTTTCTCTGCTCCTGAATGACAACGATTTGAATCAAGAAGTACTTGGAAGTGCAGTTTTATTCTTGATGTCTTTATAAATGTCCTCCTTCATCAGAAATATGCCACAAGAACATCTTCAAAAGAGCAAAAACACCATTTTGACTGGAGTGGGTCTGTAAGACAGAATGTCAGCTTCCCACAGTGAAGGGAAAAGCCGGCACAGCTGAACAGAGGAGAGCTGCTTCATCCAAAGACTCTTTATATTCTGTGAAACCTAGTACAGGAGCTGCAGCAGCGTAGCAGTGGAATGGGGGGCAGCAGTGAGCTGTTGTCTGTGTGCAGACTCTTCATCCTCATCATCACCCCCCCCCATGTCCTTCCTCTGAAATGGGAGTTCTCCAAAGGCCCAGCCACTCCTGCTCCTTCATCCCATCACATTAGATGCAGCTGAGGAGCTCTGACAGCCGCTCCGCTCGGACCTTCAGAGCCTGCCTCAGCGGTGCCACATTCACATGCAGCCAGCCCGCTCATCTGCAGTGAAACACATCAGCCCCCCCCCCCCGCGTCAGCCGCTCTCAGGTCTTTGAACCAGGTGGGAGAACCGCAGCATCGGGTCGTCGTGAAGCTGCAGCCTGATCCCATGAAGCTCCGCCACCAAGCAGAGGCTCGGATGGAAGCTGTGCAGAGATTCTGTGTGCGCGTGCACGTGAGCGTGTGCGTGCTGCAGAGCACAGGAGATGTTGAAGATGCTGCAGAAAGTGTCCAGAAAAGCTGGATGAGTTCAGGCCTGCAGGCTGCAGCAGGAGGAAGACCATCCAGAGATCCAGATGAGATGCCAGCAGAACCTCCGTGTGTGTTGGCTCCTCTGCGTCAGACAGACGAGTCTGCAGGTCTGTGTTTGTTGGACCTGACGTCTTCCAGCAGCAGTTTGGAAAGTCTCTTTCATAATTCACTCACAGCCTCACAGAAATCCGTGTCGCCATCCTGGGCGCCGCTGGGAGGAGATAACTTTGTTTGGCGGACCGGATGGCGTGCTCAGCCGGAGGCTCGCTGTCACTCGTCTGCATCGCTCCATGTTTAATGCAGGTACACGAGTTTTGCATTTACCGCGTTTGGCAGCAGGCTGCGATACGCCCGGCTCTGTGGTCCTGGGAGGCCGCCTCCCACGCCGCTGCGTGACGTTACGGACAGACAGGCTGCTGCTGTAATCAACCAGAAACGGCTCAGGGATGCTCCCTCCTTTTAGCCTCACTGTGACACACTTTCAACCTCTGCTTTGGATTCATGTCTCCAGATTATGACACCTTCTTCCTGTTTGTTCTCCTGCAGCTTTCATGGCAGGTTTTCTGTCCACATTCCTCACATCTTCTAGAAGTTTTGCTTTTCAGCTGTGAGTCAGAACACGGAGCAGAACCAGGACTCACTGCTGCTGCTGGAAGTTCTCCTCATCAGGAGGATCAGCTATAAGACAAATAAATGCATGTACCACGCATGTTTAGCTCTATATCACGTATGCGGGGCACGTAACATATTAACATGATGTTATTGACTAGTGAATCTCTAATGAATTGCATATAAATAAGCAATAATCACACGGTTCATCTTCTACCTCGGTTCACGTGTTCTTTCCGTGGTTTAATCCTACTTCTTCTGTGGTTTTAACGTGGTTCATTCCTGATACATCTGTGAACATTTCATGTAAGACCACAACTTTTCTCACCTTTTCCTCGTATTTTCACGCATGACCAGTTTTCATCCCTGCAGTGTGCACTAAATGCACGCAGGGGCTGAGAGACACGGCCTTTAGAACCTGCATGAGATGCTTTTAGTTCACTTCCTAAACAGGTTTTCCTAAAACCATCATTCCACTCATGACAGGAGGGAACACCCATGTAGGCGGAGCCTAAGCCTTCATAGGAAACGTGAGCCAAATCCTCCCTCCATGTAGAAATCTCCTGACAGAAGATTTGGCTGTTAGAAAAAACATTTTCATTTGAAAATTACAAAAGAGCAGTCAATAAAATGAAACAGAACCTAAAATGATCAACATTTCAGATCTCCCTCCCTCCCAATAAGAAGTTTCTTTGGCTGGAACTCTGAACATTTGGAGTGGTTGCAGCCGTTTCAGTTTATCTGTGATTCTTTTGACATTTTTATGCACATAAAGTTCTGCTCTATTTTAAACACTTCTGACGTTGAGAACATGAACCCTGAAGCAGCGTTTGTGGTTTATTTAAACGTTCTCACCTTCTCTACTGCTTCTCCTCGTCTGTCTGATCCGCCTTTCCATCCACAACTTCAACCCAAAATCAATTCACCGTCAAAAAGTTAAACCTGGTTTCTTTACAAAACAGCAGCTTCTGTTTGCTGAGCTGCAGAACAATTGAGTTTAGATTTTAACAACAAAAAGGGAATCATTTGTTCGATTCTGACGAGTCAGACGAGAAGCTTAACGATGAAAATAAAGAACTTAATGATAACATTGCTGGGGAAATGACAGCTTTCCAGGGAAGGAGCTTCACACCCACCAAACACACAACCCTTCACAAAGTTGGAGACATCACAACCACAAAAAGAGTGCTGACAGAAATGAGCTGAAAGCAGCAAGTTTCATCAGCATGCTGTGAATTCCTTCTGCTTGTTATCTCCTGGGCTCACTCAGGCGTTTTCCACATGATGCAACGCAGGAGCTCCAGGATCAGCAGCATCACACGCCGTCCAGCCTGTCTGCTGCTCTGCAGCCCCTGCAAACACAAAGTTGAGGGCCGCGGCGCTGCGCGGATGCGGCTCCAGGCAGATTCCACGTTGTCACACGGTGGGGAGACCAGCGTCTTCCTCCTCATTTCCTGCACACTTCAGTCTTTTACACTAACTGGTTTTTGCAGCCGCCTGGATAATGACATCTGCAAACACTCTGAATGTTGCATCATCATCTCAAACCAAAGAACAAAACTGAGATCTGGACTCAGAAATGCTCAGCTGTCAGGCACTCTGCCCGGAAGAGTCCACACGAGGAGCAGAACAGGGGTGATCAGACACTCCGAGGAGACCATCACTGCTTCCAGGACGCCAGAGGAACGCACGCTGAGCTCCCTCAAGACACTCTCATCCACAAACATGTCATCTAAAAGAAAAAGCTTCCCAGTTTGATGTTGGTTTGTTACAGAGCGACCATTATGCAGCTCGCCACAGCATTGATGACGCACGCTACTTTGCTTTTGGTCGCCTATTTCTGCTCCTCTGAAAACTACTTCATCTCTGCTACCGCCCAGAGAGCTGGAGCGCCTGTAAACATTTAACCTGGAAATCTGATTTCTAAAGTTAATTCAAAGTCACAACTATAAGATATTTAGCTCCAGAAGAAACAACTTCAAACTGTTTTCATCCACATCATTTCATAATTGCTGTAACTTTGGGTCAAAAGCAGAAACTAAGTTTTCAGTCTAAATGTTTCACTGCAAACCTAAAAGAAGCTTTAAGAACTTTTCTCCTGCATGCAGGAATATAATCAAAAGCTGCAGGTGCTTCATGAGACTCAGCGTCACATGTGTGCAGCACGGCTGTTACGTAAGGTATCAGTAGATTTGCCTTTGTTTGTTTGTTTGTTCTAAAGTTATTTTGAACAAAGGTGACTTCTGTGTGTTTTTTTGTGATCTTGTTTGTATGTTCAGATTATTTTCAGTGCTGAAAAGGTGTGGCCTGCTGACCAGAGTTGGAGGAGTAGCCTTTAAAGCCACCACATGGACCTCCGCTTTTCACTCAAGGGAGTCTTGCTGCAACAGTCTCCACGGCAGCTTGGCCCTCGTCTCCACTTGGTTTAGTTTGTCTTGCACTTTGTAGTTCTTTGTAGTTTGTAGTTTGTGCCCACTTGTTTAGTCTTTTGGTTTATAGTTATTTGTTGGCGAAGCTGTAGGGTGAACCGCCATTTTGTTTAGTACTTGTTTTCTCCTGTTTTTGCTAGGTCAGGGAGGTTAGTGTTTGTCTTTGTTTTCCTTTTGTACAGTGTAAGAACAAGATTTCAGTTAGTTGGGCTTTGCTTTGTTATTTTGGCCTTGGTTCACCCTGAAGCCTTTTAGCTTCACTTTTAGTTATTGTTGGATTGTTTATTTGTAACTAAAATTTGGTTATTTTATGGAGACATTCGTTTGGTGCTTTTTGTTACAGTCAACTTTGGTAGCAAAACCTTTACTTTTTTATGCTATGCCTTCCTAGGTACCCCTATTATTACTGTAAGGGGGGTAAAATAAACGTATTCTGGGAAACAAATACTCTATAAAATAAAAGCATAAAGTGACAAAACCAAATCAACAAAACGCTAAGCAGGAAATAAGACAGAGCTGCGACAAATCCTGCCTGAGCCCAGAGCAGTGACTTATGAAGATGGAGTGATGAGGAGAGTGTCCACAGCTGAGCCAATCAGCAGCAGCTGTGGACACAGACAGGAAGTGAGCTTAATCACTCCCTGCCCACAGCTGCTGATCAGAGTCTGCTGTGGTTCAAGAATGAAACAAACTGTTGCATTTTGGGCTGTTTGGTTTTAGAAAAACAATATTTCAGCACAGATTTAAAAAATGAAAATATTTCTGCTCTAGATTCTGATCTCCTTCAGAAACATTTTGGTGAACTATCATCCTGAAAGAAACGCTCACAGCTGCATCACTGCACTGCATGCACTCACAATTACACCAACACACCACATGCACTCACATACCAACACACACATGCACTCACAATGACACCAACACACACATGCACTCACAATGACACCAACACACACATGCACTCACAATGACACCAACACACACATGCACTCACAATGACACCAACACACACATGCACTCACACTGACACCAACACACACATGCACTCACAATGACACCAACACACACATGCACTCACAATGACACCAACACACACATGCACTCACAATGACACCAACACACACATGCACTCACAATGACACCAACACACACATGCACTCACAATGACACCAACACACACATGCACACACAATGACACCAACACACACATGCACACACAATGACACCAACACACACATGCACACACAATTACACCAACATGTGCATGCCCACTCATGACAAAAAAGCCTGCATACACATGCACAATCAAAAGATGCACAACCACTCATACACACAGACACACACGCATACAAACACAAATGCACTAACACACGTGCACTAACATACATGCACTAACACACGTGCACTGACACACGTGCACTAACATACATGCACTAACACACGTGCACTAACACACGATACCAACATACATGCACTAACACACGTGCACTGACACACGGTAATTAACATACATGTACTAACATTAATGCACTGACACATGTGCACTAACATACATGCACTAACACGCTAGCACTAACACACGCGGTAATTCGACACACGCACTAACATACATGTACTCAACACACGCACTGACACCATCGGTACTAACATACATGCATCCAACACACGCAGACCGGACACACGCACTAACATACATGCACTAACACACATGCACTGACACATGTGCACTAACACACTTCCACTAACACACGTGCACTGACACACTTGCACTCACACACGCAATCACAACGGGTACTTTACACACATGCACTCAACACGGACACTAACACATCGCACTTACACACGTGTTCTCACACATGCATGTAACTCTCACTTACGCACACTGGACCCACGTGCACTAACACGCATACACCACACATATTTGCACTCACACGTGCTCTCTAACACACGCACTAAGCACAGGTGCACTCCACACTTATGCATTTATACACACACATTCATGCACATTTAACACATATGCACTCACAATTACACTAACATGTGCATGGCCACATATGGTACAAAATGCCTGCACACACATGCACAATCAAAAGATGCACAACCACTCATACACAGACACACGCACACAAATGCACTCACACACATGCACGCCCACACGTGCACACTCCCCCGTTCATCTTTGAGGCAGTCGCCATCGTTTGACACTCATCATTCATTCTTTTCTTTTGTTCTTCAGCATCCAGACCTGCTGACGGTGTGAAGCTAAAACCTGCCAGGTGGCGCTGTTGAGCAGTCATTCACAGATGGGTTTTAGTGATTGAGCTGCATCCTTCAGAATGAGTCACACGTGAGGAAAGTCACAGCTACATAAACAAGCCTGGGTAGTTCACGCTTGCTGCAGAAATCCATCTGCATTCCTGCTTCTTTGTGGCCTAAATATGCAAAATCAACCCGATCATCTGTCAATGCTGACAGCTCCACAAAAAAAAAAAAAAAAAAGAAGTGCGATTTGTTGACATGATCCATAATTGCTCCTCTGAGCTAAATGGGCTGTTTTCCTCTCCAAGCTGCAGCAGCGGCGATGATGAAGTGAGGCTGTGATCATCCCTCCTCCAGCTTCATAAACAGAGTCCACTGAGGCTGACCTGTGGCTCAACGCAGCGCCCATGAATCAGTCGGGAGCATAAAGATTTAGGCGATAAATAACTTTAATTAAAAAATACTGGTTATTGCATAAATTAGGTAATCAATTAGGCTGCATTTGGTATTCATGCGCTGCCCGCTCAGCCTGCAGTTTGACTTATTAGACTCTCTGTGGTCTGTTGAGATTCAGCACTTGGCATTTTTCTTATGTATGAGTTTATGTGTGAGTTACACTGAATCAGAAGAATAATGGCCCCCAGCTCCTGCCTGCCTTCATGCTGTAAAAATAAACCTTACTTTCTGATTCAAAGTAACTGTTTGCCAGTTAAAAAAGCTCCTCTCTTAGTATTCATTAATATATTTTGAAGAGCTACAAGTTTTTTGAACATGTTAAAATCTCCACATCCATCCATCCGTCCGTCCGTCCGTCCGTCCATCCATCCATCATCCATCCATCTTTCATCCGTCCATCCATCCATCCATCTCCCCAGAATCTCACTCCAGTTCCAACCCAAACTTCTTGATGGAGAACATCTGCAGCCTCCTCACATGTAATCAGCATCAAGCATCCCCCCCCCCATAGGTGCTGTGACCAAGGCTAGAGAAAGTGAGTAGAAATCTTTATCTAGGGAGCAAACAGCTGAAGTCTTTTTAGATCACAGCATCACTCAAGGCTCTGAAAACTATATTTTAAGGACTAATCAAATCTCCGCTGTTTACTTAAACCTTGTAGCAAATCATCACTTTCCACATAAAGCACACCATGTGATGTATGTTTGTATTTGAAGAAGTCTGCATGCAGAGCTTTGGGGAAGTTTTCTCTCAGAGTAAAACTACAATCTGCTGTAAAACTGAACTCCTATTTTTCAGCTTTGAAGGAGAATCGGGTTTCTAATGAGGGTTCCTAGCACACTCTCCTCCCGCTGAGCTTGTAACTAAGGAAACATGAATTGTTGATGTGCAAAAGAACAACAGTTGTTACTTACGTCGTCATGTAATATTTAAGGTCAAACAGGAACGGCGTGCGGCTGCGGCCTTGTAGCTAAAAGCACAGAGGAGTTTGGTGCAATTACTGTAATGGGGAGTCTGAAATGAACAAATGAAAGAAAGATGCTTCTTTTGGTCAAAAGTGGAGGAATACATATATTAATGCAGCCGTTCAGGCTGCTGCTGTTCTGCATGAACGGAGCTGGAGCGTTGGACGTCTCTGTTGCAGGAGGAGGAGGAGGATGAGCGAGGGCGGGGCTGACAGATTGCCTCACATCCATGCAGCGAGCCCACCCACATTAAGAAGGGCTCCAACACCCCCCCCCCCCTGAAAGGCTGCTGGAGCCTTGGCAGCAGCTGCTTTTGTTTATTCTGCACCTTACATGTCCTCCCCCAAAAGTTTACCCTTGATCAACAAACACATTAGGTTATGCTAATATTAGTTAGGATTGGAAATCTGCTCACGGCGCCGGCTTCCTCTCTGCTCACTGACTCATTTGTTGTGATGCCTCCCTCCCATACGTGGAGCTCCACAGTGCAGCGTAGGAGTGCTAACAGAGGTCAGAGGTTCAACTCCGCACACCTAGATCAGCTGTGTTAGCTTTCACTTACCGCACACCTCCCACCTCCTGCTGTTAAACCCGACAGAGGAGCTCTAATGGACAACAGGAGGGTTTTAATGCACTAAAGAGCAAAGAGCACCCCCCCCCCCCAGCATTTACAGAGAAAAATACATCAGGATGAGTCTCAGAAGCTCAAATCGCAGTTCAGACTGCAAAGACCCAGGTCCTCAATCATCACCAGACCACCGCCGTGCCTAACAACTGGCATCAGTCTGGACAACGTGACCTCAAAAGAGGTCAACAAAGCATTGTCCCAAATGTCTGAGAACTTGTCTTAGAACAGAAGGCGACGACAAAAAACAAGCAAATGTGTCACAAAGCTGATATAAAAGAGATGAACAGAGAGAATTGTCTTTTTCTACCAGCCGTTTGTGGATAAAATACATGGTAGAATTTACCCCAATAAAGTGAGAAACAATAGGAAGAACGTCCTCAAACATTTCTATAGGATGTTTTCTTTGCTATTTACAATGAAAATGTCTTACATCAAAATAAGTACACTAAAGAAGATATATAATATGTTTAAATGTGTTTTGCACATCTGAACAGATTCTGAGGTGGCTGTGCAGGGATCCTCCTGTTTCAAAATGAATCCATCCATCTTCTAAACACATCCAATCCCTTCTGGGGTTGCTGGAGCCTATCCCAGTGACTGGTGGGTGACAGCGGGCTCATAATGGACAGGTCGCCAGCCTGTTGCAGTGCCAGAGACTCACATTCACCCCTAAGACGGCTTCCAATCATCATTTGATCTACGCAGCCTGTTTTTGGACTGTGGGAGGAAACCAGAGAACACACACACACGGGATTTGAACTGCTGCCTTCTTGATGAGAGGTGAGAGTGCTAACCACTACACCATGCTTCAAAATACTTTGTGAGACCTCTGCGTTCAGTTTCAATCCTATAAAGTACCTAACATCAAAATGAAATAAAGAAAACAAAGATACCCAATACTTAGGTTGATGTCTTGCAGATGATCTGTTACGACTTCAGTCTTTTTAAAATCTCTTTTACCATTTCACAGACATTCATTTTACTTTCTATTAATTAAACCTGGGAGGTCGCTTAAATTAGTTTCTTCAAGTTGTTAAAAATCCTGATGGTGCCAGAAACAAAAAGAAAGATATTGAATTTCAGCTTCCATGATGAATGAAGAATTGACCCAAAAGTTTTGCATTTGATGCAAAGTCAGCACTTTAACGGCTGATTGACGCGGGGCCAAATGAAGGAGTGAGTCGTGGTCTAAATGAGTCGTCTGCATGAAGCTGCAGCTGCTGCGGTTTGCTGAAGTGAGTAATGTTCACCCTGGCAGCTGTGACAGCTCACTTTTTGCAGTGATGGACACCGCTGGTTGGCTCAGGGTGTCCCTGGCAGCCCCCCCCCGTGAGGTTTTCACACAGTAAATCCTGAAAATAACTGCTGAGAGGATTTGGAAAAGACAGCAGGTGTCACATGATGCACTCCTCAGTCTGATGACTGAGTCCATCATAAAATGGTTTTTATTTTCCCGCTTTCCTCTTCCTCCTTTTGTTTGTTTCCTGACAGATTCCTCACAGTTTTGTGGAGGGGGGGTCCAGTTGGTGACCACCATTTCTGTAGGAATACCTGGACAGGTGCAAAGTGTGCTGTTCAGGTCCTTTTTCTGCTGTTCACAGATGACGGACGTCTGGAGGCTAAATCATCATCAGGTTCATACAAGAGTCATAAACCAACATGAAAAAGTCTGAGTTCAGCTTGTTAGTCAGAAGAAGTTAACCCCAAAAACACAATTTAGAAATTCTATACATCCTCCAGAGATCTGAAGCCTGTTTTTAAGAGTTCAGCCGTTAAAAATGTTTGGAGTCATCGGCAGTGTAGTCTTGATTTCATAAAGGTCATGTTATATAAGGCTCTTTCTCACTTGTGTGGACTTTTTCATTTATTTCTAGTTTTATTAGGTAACACTTTCTTTTACATCACTGTTTTTACAGTGTACTTAAGTGGTATTTACAATGTAATAGAGTGGAAATTGGGCTGACTTTATTTTACAGTCCAGTTTCATTGTACTTAAGGGGTAGTTTCTGTGGTAAATTCATGGTAAATACCATGAAACATACAACAAGTGCAGACTTCAATTCAAGGTACTTTATTTAGATAAATAGAAATTGACATCTCCATCGCATACAGCACTGGTTGACATACATATAGGAAAGAGCAGTACAGTAATCAGAAAAAGTAAAACAGTAAAAACAGTAAAAAACAGTTTAACACTAGAACGCCCGTAGGGCAGCCATTTGGCTTTTCTACCTACAATGTCCAAGGGACAGCCAAGTGGCTGGATTAGTTAAAATTTACATGCCCAAAGAGCAGCCTTCAACATAGTTTGCACATGAACAGCACAGCCATTAGGTTGTTCTTTTGGCATGCACAAAGGAGAAGCCTAGTTGCTGCGCAAGTTTTCACTATTTCCCCTCACCTCTGTCACTTCTAGTAAGAGGTCACCACAGTTTGGTTTTTCTTTTTGGCTGAGATTTATCGTTCATGCACAAGAGACACTTCTGTACCGACATAATACTGAAATGTTCAAACAAAGAAATCATGTGGTCAAAGTCATATCTTCAACCCGCTACTTGTCTGCGCATACTTGGTACTGCCCCAAAATCTCCTTTCTGCATTTGCCACATGGTATACTTGTAGCAATCAGCAAAGCGCACTCTGGCATTATTGTTCTTGTACTGACTATTCAACTGGCATATTACCTGTTTCCCTTTGCCAGGTATGGGAGCTTGTCACCAAACACGGTATTCCTTTTTCGCCTTCTCAGCTCCTGCATGTACCTGTGCAAGGTTTTTTACTGATTCTGGAAGCTCCCAGTGAATTTTGCCTGGGTTGAAAGTTTGATGCAGTTGGCAACAACAAACCCACAAACATTGGAGATTGCAGGAAACCTGTCAGTCCCAACTTGTTCCATGCGCGTGCCCTTGACATCAAAGTGTAAATGCCGCATGATTTCTTTGAAGTGGTTTCTGACCATAGTTTTTATAGATCAGTGGATTTCCCATTTTCGCCAACCATCTTGCATCTTGCGTTTTGCATGGATGGAAGTTTTATCCCCCCCTCACAAGGAGGATGGCAATGAACCCCAATAGCTCAGGGAGGGCCATGAACCAGCTGTCATCTTCTGTCTTACGTTCATGCTGAACAACACAGTCCCGAATAGTCTGAAGCATGTTCAGAGTGAGGAAACACAGAAAACTCTGTAAGCGAGTCGACACCGTACTTTTGACCAAAGCAGTTGGCTCTTCCTCAGCAGTGTAACATTCAATTGTGTTGTGATGGAGAGGCCTCCCAACCTTTTCTGAATGCCACATCGTGGCATATTTTGCTTTTTCTGTTGGCACAGTGTGTCTCCTCTCTGTCGTCCTCTCTTTTCTGATGGCAATGAAATCTCCTCATCTGTGAACTGATTTCTGAGATCTAAGCAATGAAAACCTTCAATGTAAAGATATATGTTGTTTCACTTGTTTATTTTAATTTTTTGTGTTGAATTCTAGTTGAAACTATAAATTCCAAAACATGTCAAATAGGCCTCCTTTGCCTTCCCAATCCAAGAAACATGTGGTTAAATTAAATGACTAAATTTCTCATAGGTGTGTATGTGAGTGTGTCGGGTTATTCATCTATGTGGCCCTGCAATGGACTGGTGACCCATCCAGGGTGTACCCCTCCCCAGTTGCTTGTGACTAGCTGGGATGTGCTCCAGCAGACCCCTGTGATCCTGACCAGGATGAGCAGGCACAGAAAATAAATGGATAGACAACTGCTACAATCAGCAAATGAGAACAAGATGTTCATGAAATCTTATCAAAAGAAATATCAGTCTGAGTCGAGCTGAAGGAATATCTCTTCTCTCTCAGAGTCAAATGGGTTGACTTGCTCCAGGATAATTTTCAATGTCTGCTCAGGGTAGTAAAATTAAGGCATCTTGGTTTTTCAGTTGACAAACTGGGAGTCAAAGTTTGTCAGAGCTTGGAGGCTCTTTTGAAGCAGAAAAACCTCCCCCACCCTGATCTGAGTAAAGAATGTGGTTAGCTAGGGCATGTCTTCATCCAGATGATCAGGTAGTTGGTGCTGCATTTACAAATGAAAGGTGGCTAATTGAAGGCTGTTGAATTAGTCATTTCGAGCCACCCAGCCATTTGGCTGTGTTCTGGACGCTGCAGGGGGAGTGAAAAATCCTGGGCGTTCTAGTGTTAAATATCTGCAAAACAGCATAAAAATATACAAACAAAAAAAAGTCATTCAGGCCCTTTCCCTTTCCTTTTCTGTCGCCCTCCCCCCTCCTAAGTGGAGGTTAAAGAGTTTGATGGCACAGGGGACAAAGGAGTTCCTCAGTCTATTAGTCCTGCACCTTGGGAGGAGCAGCCTCTTGCTGAAGGTGCTTCTCTGGCTGCTGATGGTCATGTGCAGAGGGTGGGTGGTATTGTCCAGGATACACGTTAGTTTTTTTAGTGACCTTCTCTCTGCCACAGTAGCCAGAGGGTCCAGCCTTGTGCCGACCACAGAGCCAGCCCGCCTGATCAGCTTCTTCAGCCTGTAGAAGTCTGTCTTTGAGGTGCTCCCCCCCCCCAGCACACCACAGCGTAGGTTATTACACTGGCGACCACAGACTGATAGAAGATCNTCTATCTATCTATCTATCTATCTGGCTGTGGATCCTGTCTCCGGCTTGACTCGCCCCCCTGACTGTCCCCACAACCACGGCTGGATGAAGCTCGTCTGCTGGACTTTAAATATGTAGTTGTAGATTTAGATAAGTTAATTCTTCTCTAAGAGTTCTGGTAAATCGCCTGTCCGTCCTGGGGGAGGATCCCTCCTTCATGTGGACACCCCTGAGGTTTCTCGTTTTTTCCGGCATCCATTTTTATTAGGAGTTTTTCCTTACAGAGGAAGGGGGTCTAAGGGCAGAGATGACCAGGGTCTGTCTAGTTTAGCCATTAGCTATTGCTTGTTTTTTATGACTGATTCTATGTTTTTGTGGGTGTGAAGCCTGTTGAGACAACTGTGTTGTGATATTAGGCTATTTAAATCAAATTGAATTGAATTGAAATCCAACAGCAGGACCAAGATAATGCATTTGTTTTTACAAAAGGAGGATGAGTCAAAAGGTTCAGTGGAAAACCTGGCAATGAACCAAAGCACAGCTCCATCTGAGATCTGTAAGTTTTGTCCTTCAGAAATGAGGTTAATTACCCGATAACACTCCCACATGGCCTTTGTCTCTGCCTCAACGGTTCACAGAAGAGGAAACTTTGGAGGTTTGGCCTTAGACTGGCTTTATCTGGCAGATCCGTTTCTTGTTCAATACCAACAAGTAGCTTCGGGAAGCTTGGCCCCCCGTCCCGGATTAAAGCATCAGTCAAAGCTTGGCATCAGTCCTTTCTGAGATGAGAGAAAGTTGTTCGTTCTCACAAATATTGATCTGCAAAGCCAAGATCAGACAACATGCCAAAACACAAATGTAGAGACACACAGACAGCCTGTCTTCCTGCTTTATCTGGGATTTTGTGTTTGATAGAAGAGCTCAAGGCGACCTCGTTAAGGCAGCCTGTGGAATGAGGAGGGCGTCTTTGCTTGTCCCAGCGATGGAAGATGAATCTCTGCCTAATGACCTTCACTGACAGCCATAATTCTATCAGGACCCAATCAGCTGCAGCCATTAGACGCTCTTTGTGAGTCAGGGAAAGGGTGTGTGGATCCTAACTGGGGTCAATTAGAGAGTATAGAGTTACCGCTCAACTCCCACTCCATCACTCTGTCTGTCACAGGCTGACCAGCCGCCTCCCTTACCCTTTAATCACGTAATATAAATGTATCTCAGTCACCCTCGCTCCTTCTTTTTCCTCCCTGTGTCCCCTTCATCTCGGACAGCTGCTTCCTTTTTCTCTTTAAAATCCTTCCACGTGCTTTTCTTCCTGGAATGGACAGACTGTTGTGGCATGGAGGTTATCAGCTTTACCCCACCAAAGAGTCACTTCTGTTCCCCTGTGGAGTCCCTGAAGGGTCACAGATCCACGTTAATACAAGCCTCCAGTTGTTGGGTCACATTTCCATAGGAGCATTTGATGTGGATGGCAGATGACCTCAGGAACACCCTCAGTGCAGACGAGGCGGACTCTCTGATGTCGTTCCTGCACTGAACTGTAATTATGGCTCACAGAAACTGAGATCTGTTTGATTACAGCTAAACGTACAGCCCCGTCTTCAACTTCTCATCTTCATCGGCTTTAAATTGATCAATATTAATGAGTGCAGGGCTTTAAAAACGACAACCAGAACCTTTGAGGAAGAAACTTATTCAAAAGGTGCAACGACAGAGGAGAAATAAAATCACAACAAAACAGTAGAAATCTCTTAAAAATAAAAAAAAGATTGTTAATTAAAACAGAAAACAAGAAAAGTTACAGTAAAGACAAATCCCAAACACATGCACCCATACAGGGGGGTTGACCCGTACGGGTTCTGCAGGTTTTTGGCTCCTTCTGGGCCGTGGAGGGTTGTAGTGTCTTTCTGTTCTCACTCTGACATCTGAACGTTCATGAACATTTTCCCTCTACGGGTTCACCGAGCGGTCTCACACCTTGATGTCTCAGCTTTTGATATCCCGTACAGGTTTGACCATTTTTGCCCCCGAGGCAGCCCATATGCACTCAGAAGGGGCAGCCGGGACTACGGCCCAACACCTAAACATCCAATCTAATGATGAGTCCACACGGCAGCTTTATAAGCAAAACGCTACAGGAAGTAGTTGAAGCCCGCAGCAACAGATTGACTCTGTTCAGAGCCGTTCATCTTCTGGACTATGGTTGTTATGGTTACGACAAATTACCAGCTGATTACCATATTACCAGCTGATGACCCAACCATCCCAGCCTATCATATAATCTGCAACTGTGTTTATGAAAAATAGTGCAACACAATTCCTCCAAAGAAATGACCAGGAGGTCCATCCGGTTTCATCAAGATGCTTCGTAAAACATAAAAGGAAAGACGGTAAAAATGTTCACAGTCATTGATCGTACAACAACAATTACCATGCTATTCTGAACTAGTTAGGTTCTGTGCGCTTAAAGACTCTTTTGATCACGTTCAGTTTAACTCTCAGCACAAATCTTCTTTGCAGAGAAATTTGGTTTCTTAGACGAGGACAGTTGTACCTTTCTGGCAGAGTGATGTCATTTCCTACATGTGACCCTTCTGCTCATCCTTTAATGATCCAGTGGATCCAAGGGCTTGATGAATTGGGTTTTGAAAGCAGTGTGAGTGTCAGTCAGATTCTTTCTGAGGACCAGCAGGTGCTGAGTTCCTGGTTCTGAAAGTGAGATGATCTTGTCAAACTTCAAAAGTTTCATCTTGCAGTCTCACCGTTCTGCATCTCTCTCTCTCTTGTGCATCTCTCACATCCACAGACACTTATGATTGATACTTTAGCTTTTCTCACTTTATTGAATGTATGAAACCTCCCAGTTCCCCAGCATCAAATGAGTCTGCTTATAATCAGCTGTGACAGCTGCTGCAGATGTGACTCTCTCCTTCTGTCTCTCAGAGTTCCAGAGCAAAGTGAACGCCACCTGATTAGCTCCTGGCTGCTTCATCGAGCCGTCAGTGCTCTTTGAGGTTGCATAGGGTAAGTTGCCGTGGAAACGGCCAATGTGGCTCCTCATAGGAGCCTTTTATTTAAATATGTAGATACATTTCCAGGCTACCAAATGTAGCCTTCAGGAATCCATCCATGATGTACCTCCATGAGTGCAGCTTCAGCAGATCTTAACGTTTTCTGTCCGACGCACTTCATCCACGCTGACTCCGCCCTCATTACTCCGTCACTGTCAGTGGGACAAATATATCGACTCACCATGAATGAAATGTTTTATCACTTAAAAAACTACTTAATATTTTTAGCTTAAATGTATCTTTTTCTTAACAAGATCAGATGTTGAATAATTAAATCCATAGAAGATTTTCTTTTCAGTTCCCTCACTTCTCTCTGGTGCTTAGAGCGCTTCACACAGCATTTGCCATTCCAAAAACCTGGACATTTCCCAAAAGTCTCTGCAAATAAAGGTGTGTACATCGGTGTACACTAGATTGGCCAAATTGGATCACAATGCTCTGTGTTTTAACGATATGTCATTTAAAAAACAGCGTACGTAAATGCATTTTTTATTAAATGATCTAAGTTTTCATCAACAGAACAAAGTCGATTCATGACGACGATTTAAAAGAATAGTGAGCATGTCTCTGAACTGCATTATAGAGCAGGACAGTGGATGAAGTAACTATATAGACGTTTAGAGGTGGGTGAGTCTGGGGGGGGGGGGGGGGGGTTGAGACACAACACATACCTTTAGGATTTACAACAGAAAACCACATTTTTGTTTCTGCGAGTAAAAATGTCTGTTTCATGCTCAGAAGTTTGACCTCATTGAGATCTCAACAAACAAAATCTGGTTTCTGGGTTTAAAACAGAGAATGCTGCATCTCTGGCGCTGCTGTACGTTGTAGCCTAGCGCCGTCGTCTGTGGGAGGGGCGGGGCTTATGTCTGCACACTCCGACCTGGCCAGCGGCCTCTGTGGATAAAATGATCCGCCTGAAAATCCTAACTGAAAAGTAGGAAAATTGTCTCAAAAGTTGATTTGAAGAGTTTATAAACAACAGTCTGATGGATTTCCTGCCTCAGTCCACTTCCTGTTTGATTTAGAGAACATTCCACCTTAGTGATGTACTTTATCCATCCATGTAAATTCTGGCTGATGCCCCGCCCCCATGCTTGTTATAAGTCAATGTCCGAAATGAAGGTTTTCTGAAGCTAACAGCCACACTCAGCTGTCAACAGACGGTTCCTAGCCGAAGCTCTGCCACGTAAAATCCTTTAAATTCAGACGTTTAAATGAGATTAAATCTTTTGGAGAAGGAAGACGGTTGCTGCTGCATGATTTGGCCCATTAACATTTAATTCCAGCTAGTAAAAATGATTTTCCTTTATTTTTAAAACAAACAGGTCATCATTTCCCATGTTCCTTCAGTTTTATTGACCAGTAAAGAACTCCATTTATAAAGATAATAACTGTTTTGATTTTTGAGTGGCTTTATATCCCCTCATCGGTATAATTCTATTTGGTCTTTATTGGTTGTTCTTTCCAAGACATAATTATGTAGTTTCACAGCTCTGTTCCGACAACAAAGGGCGGGGGGGGGGGGGGTAACCCCGGAGCTCAGCGGTGAGAGCAGCAATAGAACCGACAGCGCCTGAAGGCAACACGATGCTAAAAGGCAGCTTCATAAATTCTCTCCTGAGCTCGGCGTTGGGATGCCACAGGAGACCTCCCCCAACAGGATGGAGGAGGAACCTGCACCAGCCCCCCACCCCCCAAACACATGCCGAACCCATCTGCCACCCCCGGGGGCGGCACGGAGCTGCCTGACACCGAACGCCACCGTTTCAGCCGAAGATGCTGTGTGATGGGCTGTGTTTCTGGATGGTTGGGTCATGTGACACAAGGCGTCGTCCCGCCGATCAGCTGAGGGCTCTCGCTGGCGTCTCCGCTCTGGTTTTGTTTACCTGCAAGTGTTCAGACACAGCCAGCATGCGGGGCGCGGTAAATAGCTGGGAAGAGGTAATTGCTCACAGGGGAGGAACGCATGCGAGTGTGTGAGTTTGCGAGTGCAGACGTGTGTGGAGTGGGAGCTCGCTGCTGGAAGGCTTCTGCCACCAAAGAGTTGCCAAAGGTGTCAAAAAAGTCTGTAATTAGCAACAAACAAACAAACAAAAAGAGCAAGCAAGTGAAGCAAGTGAAGGAGGCAAGCATGCAGCGGAGAAGGACGTCACCAGAGGAGGAATCACATGACCACAAGCATGGAAAGGTCTCCGACAGATCCTCTTTACTAATGGAATAATGAACAAATGAAGAATGTTTCCCACAGAGCTGGAAAACAGAATGAGATGTTTTTGATGTCCAGGTTCATGAAGGTCAGCTATGTGCTCACAGAGGATTTCAAGGCAAGTCTTGAGCTTAATTAAAAATGTTTAAGCGTCAGATTCCAAAAGATCCAACCGCTTCATCTGACGAGAAGATGCGCCCCCGAGCCCAAAGAAAAGCATTTCATTCAAAAGTTTGCAAAACCAGAAACCAGTTGATGTCTCCAGTGGAGCCAAAGCAGACATTTCAGCAAAGCCTTAGTCACACGACCTGTGCGGGGGGGTTGACCCCATCATGTTCTGTGGGGTTTTGGGTCACGGGGGTCGGTGGAGGGTCGTAGAGAAGAGCGGGAACTCCAGCGAGTCTGCAGTTCCCTTGAGGCTCGTATAACCACCTCCTGGGGCATCATGTAAATGGAACGTACCATTGTTGTGGGGGGGGGGGGGGGGCTGAGTTCATTATTAAGTGTTCATAAAGATAATGGCAGTCACACACACTTATGACATACAGGTGGTTATTTACACTTTGAAACAACACATGCAGCCGGTGACTCGGCCCCTCCCACAGGCAGTCTGAACCGTTTTTTTGCAGTCGCATGCGCAGCTTCAACGAGAACAGAGACAGGTTCACTTCTCCATTAAGATAGCTTATATCTTTCTTAAAAATTCTTAGTTTTATGGTTGATCTTGATTTGATCAAAGTGTTTTTGATCAGAAAATGAAGATAGCACAAAACTCAGCTATGATATAATTTAGCCCTTAATTTATGCTGCTGTCAAACTGTGAGAGGAAAGGATGCAACACATCACTCTATTTTCAATATATGCAGGTCTTCAGACTAATAATATTTAATGGATTCTGCAGATTATTGATGACTTCCTTTGTTCAAACTGCAGCAAAGAGACAGAAACCTGAAGAGGTCCCCAGAAGCACCACAATACATCCAGTTTAAAAGCTTCTGTTTGCAGGTTCCAACTAGTCTCTGAACATTTTCATATTTTATCTCTTAGAAAAGGGCTGATCTTTAAAAAAAAGATGCAAAATTAAAGTGTTGTGAGCTAACGAGCACACAGAAATGCCAATTAGAAGAGGCAGGAAGGCGCTGTCACCAAGGATTCCCGAGACGATGACGGAAGAAGGAAGAGGCTTGGAGAAGGCAGGTGACATGACTCCCCCCCCCGGGAACTCAGGAGGATCTCTTAGTCAGAAATATGTCAACACTAATTAGCGTATGGATATAATATGTTTGGTTCTGAGCGACCAGAGGCAGCTTGTCAGTCACTGCAGGGTCGTTACATGGAGTGACCTAAATATTATGGGATTTTTCCACCATTCCTGTACGGTAAACCAAACTGAGACAACACTGCGATGTAAAGACAGAACACTGTGGACAGCATAGAATTAACTTCTATTCATCCACTTTCTGAACTCACTGAATGTCTTTCAGGGTCACAGGGTTGCTGGAGCCTATCCTAGCCACAGTGGGTTCATCCTGGACAGGTTACCAGTCTGTGATTCTTCTTTTCACGACCACTAAATCTTCTTCTTTCATGTATTGGTGTATGATAAGCTAGGGAAAAGAGGGCACACTGCCCCCTACTGTAAGGGGGGCATTCAGGTGTCCAAAAACTCACCCAAAGGAACATGTCCTCTTCAGTCCGACAGGACTATCACCAGGGGCCACCAGTCTGAGAGTAATGGCGGCGGACCTACAAAGTTCATCAAACACTTGACGGCGTTCGGCCCGACGGCGCTCTGCCTTCAGCGCCGCCTGCAGCTGTCGGTTCCTCAAACATAACGGCTCTGAGTTTGAAGGTGATCACAAATACAGAAGGTCGTCTCTGTGGTTTGGAGCGAACGTCATGAATGATCCTTTCCCTCTGTGACAGAGCAGTAGACCTCCAATCAAACGGTTCCGATCCAGTGGAGTCATAAATGTCTTTGTTCTGCCTGCTTCTATCACCCCGTTTTAATCGTTCTGCCGTTTTATCGCCGCGCAAATAACTGAGCCGGAGTCGGACGAGGAGAAGACGACGGCGAGCTCTGAGAGAGGGCTTTAAATCTGCGGGAAAATACACGACTTCCTCCATAAAAGCATGTCACACTCTGCTGCAGCTATTAGCTGCATCCAGTTCTCAGCTGCCCCACCAGTAACCCCGGCTGCCCCTGCGGCCTCACCACCAAAACAAACACCCCTGTTTAGCACAAACAAAAAAAGCAAAGGGCCCGTAAGTGCTGTGGCTGTCAGCTGAGGTATTCTGCATGATCTATGAGGCTGGGATGAGCGTGCACTTCACTGTGACTCTAAATAATTAAAGGGAAAAAAGAAAAAGCTCTAAACGTTGTCTTTGCAGAGGTAGCCTGACTCACCGGTTAATCAATGCTAACAGGGAGTGCCAGGGGACAGAAAAGATCAATTCCCCCGACGCAGGGAGGGATGCCAGTTTCAAATGTGACGCTTAGAAAGAGTGACAGCCACTGGGGGGGTGGAGGGATGATGAAGAGATGGAGAGGTGGGTACTCACAACTCCACTGCACAGCGATGCAGAGGGACCAGATAAAGGAGATGAAGAAGACTATTAATCGAACAGGATTTGTTGTGGTAGAGACGGAGAGGAACAGATGCATGCTGGATCTTTTCGCCGCTGTGCTTCATTTTAAAGGTTGACCTGAGATGCAGAACGACTGAAGCGCTGCTGCAGAATGAAAGGACCGTAATGGCTGCAGTGGCCTGGAGTCAAGCGGCTGCTTCTGTGCAGGGAAAGGAACCAGCAGAGTCTGTTTTGGTGTGGGCTGGGATGCCCTGCAGGTGCCTTCCAGGTGAGGTGATTCAGACTCCCCCCTCAGGGAAGAAGGAGCTCCAGGGCAGATCCAGGACTCGCTGTAGAGATTATGTCTCCCAGCCTGGATGAAGGTGGCTAGTGCTGGTCCTGCCTCAGATTGCTGCCACTGTTTATGTCAAGTATAAAGTGGATAAATGGAATTTATGTAGGGAGATTTTAAACAAATGTGAATGTAGACAGAGAGAAACAGAAAAACTCCAGATTAAATCCTCAATCTGGGAATCTCCTAAAAAGAAGAAACCTCAGGGGTGTCCACATGAAGGAGGGATCCTCCCCCAGGACGGACAGGCGATGGACCAGAACTCTTAGAGAAGAATTTACTTATCTAAATCTACAACTACATGTTTAAATAGTCCAGCAGACGAGTCTCATACAGATGAGTTGGGGGACAGCTGGGGGCGTGAGACTTTGACAACTTCATCGGATCTTCATCAAGTTTGAGAAGGGCCCCCCATAACTCAGTACTTTCAGGATCTCCTGGATGACGTATTTTGGCTTCATAAAACAGTCATTCAGTTTCTGTGTTCAATCCATAAATGCTGTCAAAAGAAAATGGACATGGTTCTCCAACATCAAGAGAAACTTTAACTTAAGGTTCTTTCTGATCTCACCACCTGAAGAGGTTGTTTTTTTCTTTTTGCAAACATAGGATTGGTTTTCCACTTTAAACATGAAGTGACTTGATTTTTGGACAAAAAGGAAGATAAAGAGGAGGATAGATGTTATTAACCGCGGAAGCTCTGAACTGAAGGACGCGACATCAGACAGTAGAAGCTCAAAGCAGAATTGACGGAGGGTTTAGTATGAGCCAGTGAGCGTTTCAGATTTTCAAACAGTGCAGTTCTTTTCTGTTTCCTTCCAGATTTGTTAGTACTCTTCCGATGCTGCCACCATGTTTCCCGTCTGAGCCGTGAGCGGGTGCAGATCACTGGAGGGCCACTAAATTCGCCTCTTAATTCCTCTGACAGCAACATGGCTGTGATACCTCCAAGAGGCAAATCCTTGTCTCAGTTCTCAAACCGTACAATCTCCACGGCACCCCCACCCCCCAGTCTGACTGGAATACCAGCGGAGTTTCAAATGAAGCCAGAGAGAAAGAGCAGAGAGAATCCGAGGCTGGCGGTATTTGTTTGACAGGTACACGTCTCTATAGGCCGCTGCCTTTCCTATTTAAGAGGCCTTTAAGATGGAAGCCAGCAGCTCGGCATTATTCTCAGTGAAGGGGAAAAAAACACAAAACGGCTCTCCCTTTCTTCTCTTTCATGGCTCCTTTCAGAACAAGCCCTGCCGACCTTTCAAGGACGCTTTAGTGCAACAGTTTCATCATTTGGTGAATTAGATTTTTTTCCTTCCAGACTAACTGGTCCCATAGCTACAAGGCTGAGGCTTGACTGTGAAGGAAAAGGAAATGAAGTGACTAAAGTATGGGGGAAGACAAAGGGGATGGTGGCAGACGGCAAAATATTTCAGAAGCTTGGGACATGTTGGCTCATGCAAACTTGGAGAGTTGATTGGACATCGGCTGCCAGAACACAAAGATCTCAGCAACCAGAGACGTCATTGGTCACACAGTTAATCCCAGTGTTAACTAACAATGGTTTGCACGATGTTTGGGGTATTTAGTCAATGACTTGACCCATTTTACATCATTTCTGACACTTTATTTCTCTTCTCTTAATTGCATCGCTCGTATTTAGATGGGATTTTCTTCATCCAACATCTCTGAAGGATAAACCTCAAGCAACTTGTTGTGTTTCTTATTCTGCCCCCTCCCACGTGTTTCTGTAATCATCCTCCAACCTTTTTCACCTTCTTCTGCCCTCCATCTCTACTACCCCACTCTCTCTCTGTCTTCCATTCTGTCCAAAAAGAAACACACACAAATGAATTCAAAATAAAGTTTCCACTCAAATAGAGGCCTCAGCAGTTGAGTGCACATCACAATTTACGCACTGATAACAATGTAATCTGTTAGGAAGTCAATAATGGAGACATTATTTTCTATATTCTAAGTAGGGATTGGTACAGTTTGGGTTTTTCGGGTGCTTGTGCAGAACCGGTACTTTTGAAACGGTACTCTAACCAATGCATCAAAAATGTAAAAGCACACCACTTTTTCTATAAACATTAGAGAGCCTCATATTTGCACGCAATGGCAGGATTTTTTATTGTGTTGTTTATATTTTCACATTTATATCAACCACCAAATGTTTCCTAAGTGACCGTGTCTGCAGCTCACAGCTCGTCCAGTGTCCAAATGTGGAGAACCCATTTCACACAACAAGCTGTGGGACAGCTAATGGCCTTTAGCTTCACTTTAATACAGTGTTGCTCTGTTTACCTTTTTTTCCTAGTGACTTTGTTATTTTATTACTGCCTTTTTTGAAAAACATATTTGTGGTGCTGTTTTTTTGTTACATTATAATAATTTTTATTTATTTAATTTGCACTAGTAAACACTACTATCAGACACTAAATAAACAAAAATTGTGTATTTCCAAAACTATTCTATAATCAAACATTTCAAAACAAAGTATCGGTATTGGTGTCGGTATTGATATTGGTGATTCTGGCCCTGTATTTACTTGGTATCCAATTGATACCCAAAGTCCCAGCATCACCCACCCTACTGTGAAGTACAGACAAACTTTCACTCACTTCACCTTTGGTTCTTTGACTGAAGCTCCGCCCAGCCACACAGCTCACCCATTATGGTATGATGGGGTGAGCCCATCATACCATAATGGTATACATAACTGTATGAGCCCGCCCAGAATCGCTGGAAAGGTGAAATTCTTGGTTAGATTTGTACAGCTAAACTAAATATATAACAAGTGAAGACATGTCTGGATCACTGAAACGAAGCATCACAATCCTGGTTTTATATGGTACTGGAAGTTTCATATAAGTTGGTACCGGTACCAACTTGGCACCAATGTTGGAACCCATCTCTATTTCTAAGTGGTGAGAAAAATTAAATATTTAGGTGTGTTGTTTCAGTCTGTGTGTGTGTATTTCAGTTTTTTTCTATAAACTCTAACAGATTGTAGAAATTGAAGCTTTGGATTCCACAGTAATTAGATTTACTCTTAATAAATAACTACATGTGCCTTAAGTTTTCATCGGTTTTACTGGGATCGTCTTGAGTGAAGAGGCATTTAAATGAGGCCCCAGGTCCTGTTAGAGTTATACATGATGGTTGTTTGGGCGTCTGAAACCTGGCATGAATACGTCATTGGACTCCTGAAGGGGTGGAGCTAAAACAGGGCGGGACATTGAACTATGAGAAGAAATCAAAAAGAAAACCAAAACAGAAACATCGGTTATGGAAATAATAAACAAAGACATTCATGAATACAGAAGCAGACACAGAGGGATTGTTCTAAACTACCATAACCACTGATGGAGGATTCTCACTTTCATGGCAGCAGTACAGATTGTTGCTCAGCAAGAGGTATAATCTCAGCCTTCCCCCTGAGGAGCAGGAGAAGACGCCTGGGGCTGCTGTCCATTTACCTCTCGTTCCCACCGTGACGCTGAGATCCTTCAACTCCTTCACCCGAGCCGCTAACTCATTTGAAATCTGAATATGTTCACTCTTCCACAAGCTGTCTCTTAAATGAGAAGAAGTAAAAACGCATCATCTGTGCAGGAAGTGCAGCTGATTTGAAGAAACATCTGAGACGCTCTGTGGTTTTATGAAAACTACGTGAAGAAGGTAGAAAAGTCGTTGAAGTTGACCACATTTTAACACATTACTGTTTGGTTGTGACCTTCAGGCCAGAAACACCTCATAGGGTCATGGATGCAGGTTGATGGAGGTTTCCACAGAGAACATCAGGCATTTGAAGATCAGGAGTCCTGAAAGCCGTCCCAAAGACGATCACATGCTGCGTCTTTCCTTCTAGTTAGCGTCAGTGTCATGTGGTCCGGTTGGGTCCAGTTTGGATGTGATCGGGTTTTACATTGGTCTTAATCCTGACCATGTTTTTGCCCTTAGGACCCCCGCCCCCCGCTCACTTCTGTTCACTTCCCTTTAACTTTAATTTCCCCACGAGCATCTTCATCTCTAAACTCATCACGATCTGCTTCTGGAGACCCCCCCAGGGTTCAGGCCACAGATACTGAGCAGCAATCGCTTGGTGCCGCCCCCATCGGGTGACATCATCATCATGGGGCCACTGAGGCTGCGGCGCACTTTGAGGCACTTTCCTCATTGGGAGTCAGGTCACACTGCAGCTGAGCTGGGCTCAAAAGCACCCCCCCCCCACCACCACCTCACGTGCTTCCCCATTCACCAAATGATTAATGGCTACTTAGCTCAGACAATTGAACATTACAGCAGCGGAGGTGTTATGACTGTGGCGTGCGAGTCCGTTATGACGCTTCCAGATACACGTCCACTTATTTGCTGTGTGAGAAACAAGCTGCAGGAGCAGAAATCCATCAGCCTTCTCCAATATTGAGTACTGCCAAATCAGCATTCCCCACACAGGGAGCGCCTCATTTCATTTCTGTTTTTTTCCAAGTGAGGTCCCACATATCTATCTACCCATGCTGAGTAGACGTCTCAAAATCTCAAAACCAATTTGGCATTATCTCCATCACAGGCGACCCTTTAAATTTGCATCAGTGGAGTGGGTTTGGCAAGCAATTACACCAATGCAGGACATTGGTAATTTGACGAGAATCCGCTCTGACAAGTCTGGACGCAGCAGAGGAGGCGTCCCCAGAGGCAGCGGCGGAGAGAGAGAGAGGGCAGAGGGGCTGCAGGTCTGCTGCTGCAGCGCCCGCAGCTCAGCGGGAGGAACACGAGGATTAACGCAGCGGCGAGATGACAGAGCGTCCTCCCCGAGACACCGATACATGCAAACATGGAGCAGGTCTGTCAAAACATGCCGGGGGGGGGGTCACAGCTGACACCCCAAGCTCTATCAGGTCACTGGCTTCCTTCTGAGAGGCTGTTAATGCAGAGCATTTGTTACAGAGGAGGTTCAACCAACATTTACACAACAGCTGATGAGCTTAAAATGACAATTTTGGGAGGGGGGGGGGGGGGGTCTTTTATTAACTTTTAATGAGGTTCTCTCACGGGCTGTGACTTCACAGACTGGACTTATGAAGGAAAATCGGGTTGGTTCCTTGGTCTGAATCAGAGAACTGGAGTGAGCGGGTGTGACGTCATCCTCAGGAAACGGTTTACTTCCGGCTCCAATCAAACTGAGTCTCATTGTTTGCTATCCGGTCGCCACCGTGTTGGAGTCAGACGTTGTCAGCAAGCAGGGGTTGGTCTGAGTGATCTTCTTATGGCAACCACTCTGGAAAGTCACACCCCTCCCACTTAAAAGAGAGCTACACAATTACATGGTAAACATGGGGGCGACTGGCTCCACCTACTTTTATTGAGGCATCTGATTGGTCAGTTTATAACTTGAACTACAAAATATATCAAAAAATATCCTGAAAAAAAGAGGTTTATAAAGCTGATGTTAAAAAAAGGTATCAGATCCAAAATGGTTCTTCTGACCAATAGAACGATTGAGTAACAGCTGTTTCCTGCTTATATATTTCTTCTCTATACTTGAAATAGACTTCTATAGATTTCTCTATAGAAGTCTATGGAATCTTGTTTCTTGGAGCCAGTGGGTACTTCCTGTTTGGGACGCGAGGAGGGAGGAGTCACTCGGTCCAGCTCGCACGCACGATCCATGGTTCCATCGGCTCTGCGACCCGGAGAAGGATTCAGCAGGTTCTAAAGATAGACGGATTACGGCAAACCCTCAAATAAAAGCTATTTATTCTTTTTCATAGAAAAAAACACACCCATGAAATGGTAAAAATGTCTCAGCAGTCCCACCCATCACACTGTCCCAAAGTGGGCGGGGCCTTAAAATGTGGTAAAGACGATCATCCAGACTCCTCTGTGGTGAGAATTGGTTCTTGGGGGGGCGGGGCTTCTTCAGTGGAGATGTCATCAGTCTTGAATGTTAAATGTAAAACTGACGCCCATCTGGCTCTCAATTCAACATTTCTTCCTAAAATGTATTTTTTACAGGATGAACCACATTTACAAAGCACTGCTGATATTTTTGTAACATCAAACCACTTTTTCTCATCCGGTCCAGCAAACATGAGGCATTAAAAAGGCCCGTCACATAAAAGCCAAGTGTCTGCACAAATAGATGAGAGCATGAGTACATGGTAAAGTAGATGTTGTGTGATTTGGCTGAAGTGACCCTTTAAATGTAAATGTAATCATGAGAGAAGTGTTCTTTAAGGGTGTCGGAGCAGCTTTGCCTCCATCAGAGGCGACGTCCATCAAAGCGAAATGGTTTTCTGTCAGCAGCAGCTGAGAGCTTTATGGCCGAGCAGAGGACCCCCCCTCACCTGCAGGAGGACGAGCTGGGGAGGGAAAAAACGCAGCGCTGGCCGTGGCTCAGTCCAGCCGACGCGTTCTCACTGCAAAACCGGGAATTAACGTGATTGATTCTTATTGATTTCAGCTCATTTTTGAAAGTTAACGAGCGACTACAGACATAAAGACGGAGGTGACCTTGAATTTCCAAACTTCCAGTTTGGGGGGGGGGCTGCAGTCACAGTTTGTGTCCTTTGATTACACCGGATTACATTTCCAGGTACAGAGGGACCCTGGGAGTTTTGTCTCTTAATTCCTTTGTTAACCAGTTTCTTCAAAGATGAGTGTGTGAGAGTCTCTGTTGTTCCTTGGAGCCTCAGTGAGGATGACATTTCTACTAATTTACCTTCTTGTAGGGAAGGAACTGGATAACTCAGAGAGTAGCACGTTTTAAGAGGTCACAAACAGGAGTCATTAGTTCTCTCACACAGATGTGTGTGTTGGAAGGATTTGTGGTGTCTGTCGTTTTCACAAGAAGAGAATATTGA
>CM074496.1:30918727-30949956 GCA_037389245.1 Oryzias sinensis | reverse complement strand
ACCTTCCCAGAGTAAATCCTGATGCCACACCTGACGAACTAGTTTTGCAGTATAACAATGACTTGCAGTCACTTCTAAATACTCATGCACCCCTCAAAACAAGATCTTATTATTTAGAAACTACGAAGGCTCTCTAAACATCCTCCATTGTTCGTGAAAACGCTTTTGGACATTGAGCAGCTCATTGGAAATGCATCAAAGCAAAGGTGGTGGACGCAAGCTTGACACTATTTGTGTTTTCATGAACCATTGAGTGGATATCAGAAGTAGACAGAGTGGCCCCTCCCCCCTGGCGTTCCAAACAGGAAGTTCTTGCCGGCTCCAAGAAGCCGAAATCCCATAAACTTCTGCAGAGAAATAAAAAGCAAAGGCTGCACGATGTTAGTGAGCAATACTGCAATGACGATATAACTTTGTGATACATAAACAAATAGCAAAACATCTAAATACATAATTTCCATTTGACTCCAACAGTTTAATTTAAATAAGAGTTAACAAAACTTAAATTACTCCAGATGACCCTCGTCTACATAGAAGGCGAGTATCTAACATAAAAGGGTTCCATCCGATTGGTTAATGATATAAAAGGGATTTCTTTGATTCATTAAATACGTCAAGCTGCCATAAGATTGTTTTAGCACATTTAAGATAACCATTTATTGCAATTTTCACTGACTTGTGCATATTGCACAGTTTGATACTGTGATAACAATAAATTTGCAAATTAATGCATAACAGCTGTTTGTCACGGTTTTAGTTTCTTTACTCTTGATTTTAGTTGTCTTTCGTTTCTTCATGTTTTGAGTTCACTTCCTATTTTATTTTGAAGGGCTTCCTTTTGTGTTGTTGTTTTGAGTTTTACTTTTGGTCCCCATCTGCCCCCATTGTTTCCACCTGTGCCTCTTCTGTTCTGAATGTCTTCCAGTCCTGTCCTTCCCTTCCCCTGTGCTGCTCCATAGGTTAATGTTCCCCTGTTTCAAATGTGTACATGGTTTCAGGTTTCGAGTTTGCCTGCCTGATACGGTGGTTTTGCTTTGTAGTTTTAGTTTTGTTATTAAAGCCCCCGTTTCCCTGAAAACCTTCTGCCTCCTCCAACTCTCTGCGCCTGGGTGCTTCACTCATTCACCGCTCGTAACATTGTTACTCAGTAATAATAATAGTCTTTTTTTCTGTAGTTCAAGTTGTTCAAGTAATACACTGACCAATCAGATTCCTCAATAATAGTACCGGTAGGTAAAGCAAGCTGGCCCCATGCCCAACATTTAATAATAATAATGGATTAGATTTATCTGCGCTTTTCAAGTCACTCAAAGCGCTTACATTGTGTCCATCATTCATTCACTCCTCATTCATACTTGGTGATGGTAGCTTCTGTTGTAGCCACAGCTGGCTTGGGGCAGACTGACAGAGGCGTGGCTGCCATTTCGCGCTGTCAGATAAATGCATCTAGACATTAAAGAAAAACACAATTATAAACAACAAACCACAACAAGAATCAAGTTTCTCATGCACGAGGGAGAGGAGCAAATGTGTTGGAAAAGGTCCACCACGTTTCTCTTCTCAAAGGTCTGCCTCTCCTCGTGCTGCTTTTATTAAGAACACAAGAAGGAGGTAACAGTTTCAAGACAAAGAGAAAAGTTCATTAGGGGGTGTCATCAAATGACCCTTTTGGTTGGATTCTAAGTTCAAACAGTATCCCTTATCAGCTCAGGACAGTGTGTCGTAAACCCCCTCTCTTCCTGGCTGGGGATGAGAAGCAGATGAACAAACACACAACTGTTTTCAGAAGAGGTAAAAAGGTCAATCTGAGTTAACATTTAAACAAATACATTTAAACAATGATAATAATAAAACAAATTCCTTCACATACTCCCTCCTGTTTATCATTGATAAATGTTAAAATCTCACATCCCATATCACATCTCTTTTCAGTTTTGTGACATCTTCATTTTCATAACACTTTCAATTTACACTCAGATGAGAAGTTCTTTTTTTTCCTCAAGTTATTTCAAGTCATTTCAATTTCAAAATCATTACAGTCATCTTGTTCTCCCTTTAATAACAAGTTGTATTCTTGACTCATAAGAACACTTTGTAGTCCAACATTCACTGCTCTGGAAATCATAGATTGGATACAAGGAAAAATGCACGTAGTAAACACACAACATATGATCAGTACCATAAGAATAGGTGTCACTATTTTTATCAAAATTTACCACCAGGAACCAAAAACAAACCAGGAGAAGAAATCCCAAGATTGGGGTTTCCTGACATCCTGCATTGCCTGTTGAACCTTTTCAAGTTCATGTCTCAGCCATCGTCGAGAAATGTTTAGTCTGTCCTTGTTGGTGGTTCTTCTTGCAGGTGGATAACGATTCCAAAAGAACCAAATCCTTGTGGTGGCTCCTGTCTATCTTCGGGAGGGAGAGGTTACTAGCACATCACCTCCTCAAGACCTCTAACAGTGTAGGATCCGTGTAGTGCAAAAGAGATCTGGTGTGCTTTCTTCCCTAAGACTAGGTGGATTCCCCTGCTTCGCTGACGTTGAGACAAGCAGCTTCTATACAGCTGCCTCCCTTTGTAGTCAGACTTCCCCACCTAGCAGTTGGAATTAGCCTCACCCAGATGCTTTTTCTTGCAGTGTGACAGGTGGATCCAAGACGTCCTTTCAGCAATCTTGACAGCTGTTGGTGTAGTCAGCAGGACTTGGAATGGCCCTTCCCACCGTGGGCTGGACCAACACTTCCTTTTTATGGCCTTCACAAACACCCAGTCACCAACCTGCACTGGTGAAGTGTCCTGTGGAGATAAAAAGGAATCTGGCACTTGATTTGTCCTTTGCACATCTTTAGTGGTAAACATTTTTCTCAAATAATCCACTAAATTTGCATCGTCATCTGGAGAATGTTGCTGTGTAGGATCAAGGTGTGGTAACCTATAAGAACGTCCATACAACATTTCAAAAGGCGTTAAAGGTTGACCTGCTGTGCGTGTGATACGCATGCTTAGTTGAACTAAGTCTATGCAGTCAGGCCACTGTCTGTTTGTCTCTTCCATGCATTTCTTTAACTTTGATTTGATAGTGCCCTTAATTCTCTCAACTAATCCTGCACTCTGTGGGTGATAATTACAATGTATCTTTAAATCAATACAAAGATGTTGAGCCATTTTGTCTATCACTTGATTTACAAAATGTGTACCATTATCACTTCTTATCACTTGTGGTATGCCAAAAGTTGGGATTATTCTTTTACAAATAGCTTTAGCTACTGTAATTGCATCTTGTGTTGGAAAAGTTGATTCAGGAAATTTTCCTCTCTTAGGTCTAACATTGCCTTGGGGATTATGACGCATACATGTTACACATCGTTTACAAAAATTTTTTGAATAGAGAATAAATCCATAAATTGTATAATATTTCTCTAATAAGTTCATCATCCCCCCTGTTGAATCATGGCAAGGCCCATGACTCAAGATTACTGCCCATTTGTACATGGATTTTGGTAAAATAGGTTTACCTTCTGTGCTGACATAAAGACTTTGTTCCAACTTTGCTCCCTTTTCAACCATAAATCTTTTTGTTTTTGTGGTGCGCTGTATTGCATTTCTTTTAAAACATCAGCGGTTGCATCTGCATTCACATACTCATTTGTGCATATTTCTACATCTTTTGTCGCAGCTTGCTTTTCTGTTGCATCTGCAAAGGCACTTCCTTTAGAAATATGATCTGTTCTTCGTGTGTGTCCCTCGCATTTACATATTGCCACTTTAGATGGTAACATTACAGCAGTTAATAAGTCTTTCAGTAAGTCTACATGCGTTATTGGTTTTTCCTGTTGATGTTTTAAACCCTCTGTTCTTCCATTGGTGGGCATCCTTTAATTAACCCTACATCTGCTGGCCCTTTAGTCCAAAGTGACTGTGGAAGATCTTTAAGAGAATCTTCCTCTTCCTCTGTCAACATAATTTTCACTCAGCTTCTTCTGTCAGTCAGATGCACATTAGCCTGTGTAATCACTACCCAGTTTTATGCAATCCTTTTAAACTTAGTTTCAGGATTGGTAGAAATTCCAGTTTCCGGATCCATCTGCCAGTCCAAAGTATAAGTCACTTCCTGCACGTGTTCTTTCATTTCTTCCCATTTTTCTCGTGAACCTTTAGAACAAGAAATAAATGGAACTGCATCTGCCATTTTTTTTTCCAACTTGTCACTCTTTTTGTACTCAAGTTTTTTGCTTCTGGTGTAACTGTCACAGTACAGAAACTAGTTTCATCTTTCCAATAAAAATCATTGATTGTACATTTTTGAAAACCTAGTTTACTCACTGCTTCATCATATCTCCTGTCAGGGCCAGGAGACTTTTTGCATCTTAACATGACATACAGAATGTCTGAAGACATAAAATCTGCATGGGGTGACACTCTGGCTTTTGCTTTTTCCATTAAGTTTTTTGCAGTCTGTCCAAGATCAGTTTTCGGTAGATCTAAAGTCCAATAATAGTGTGGTTCACCTCTGCCTTCTAGCACACAGATGTCTGTATCTGGGCAACGTCGTGCTTGCATCCCCCCTTCTCTGGTGGGGTAAATTCCTAACTTTAATCTTATCATGACATCTCTCCCTAAAAGGTTAAAAGGACAGTTTGGTGCTAAAACCACAGGAATGCTTGTTGTTTCATTAGTGTCAGGATTTTCAAAACAAACTGGTTTACTCAAATGTTTAGTTTCAATTTGACCATCTGCAGATCTCATTTGTATTGTTTTATTTGACTTAGGAAAATCATTGTAATGACTTCTTATCACAGTTCTACAAGCCCCTGAGTCACAAAGAAAAACAAACGGTTGTCCCTGAACATAAAGAGTTATTTCTGGCTTTTCCATAAGACAAACTTCAGTGAGATCTAAAAATTCATCACAAATTGGTTGAATTTCTGGTTCAGATTCATTGTTAATCTTCTCATTACTTCTACCATCTAGTCAATCTTATTTCTTTCTTTCAGGACAATCTCTCTACCAATGATCTCTCTGTCCACAAATCCAACATCCATCATCAACCTGCTCTGACCCTCTGTTGCTACTTCCTCTAAACCTTCCTCTAAACCTTCCTCTAAAAATTCCTTTTCCACAACCATGATTTCTTCCTCTCTTCACATTCCTTCCAAAAAACCCATCACTACTTTCTTCCTGCCAAAATGTATCTACACTTTGATTCCTAACTTTCTTTCTATTCACCATCACTTTTTTCTGCATGAACAGAAATTCATTAACTGTTGTAGTAATCCTGTCGGCAGATCTATGTAAAGTGTCCTTATCTAGTCTGCAATCTCTGGTCTCATATCTTGCAGTAAAGCTTGTTTCAGCTGCTGTCTATAGGGATCATCATCATTATCATTATATCTGAGTCCACTGTTAGCTTTAAAAACTTCTTCAAATCTGACTCTAAAATCAGACACTAACTCTCCATCTTTTTGTTTAGTTTGACCAATCTTTCCATAATCAGGTCTCATTGGAAAGGCTTCTCTAATTCTTTGTCCTAAAAGTGTAAGACTTTGAATTATCTCTTAGACTGTAATGCGGAAGAGGTCTGGGTGGATCGTCATCATTCATAGGATTCCTTTACTTTGCCCAGTCTGCTTTCATAGCAGTCATCCATGCTTGCTGACATTTAATGCCATTCAGATGGTAAGCTCTCTGAACTTCCATCATTTGCCAGTGAGAGATAACTCCCCTCACTGCCTTCCTAACATCCTCTAATGTCCAGGTCCTAAACACAAGAAGTGTAGGCCTCTGGCCATCTTCTCCAGCTCTGGGATTGGACACTTCAATGATTGGAAATGTCTCTGCAACTTTAGATGACTCTCCAGCTTCTTCCAAACCAACCCCCAAAGTTTTGTTCCATTCAAGTTTTTTTTCTTTTTTCTGGTTTATTGAAATCAGTCACTGGTGGGTAAAAACCCGTCAACAGAGGAGCATTTGTCCCCTGGTAGGGAGGAGGTGAGAAATCAGCTGGTTTCTGCTCTCCCCCCCTTTTCATCCTGCTCCTGCTCGGTCTGCAGCCTGCTGTTGCAGGGGTCTGAGTCTCACATCTGATTTATCCTACTCTTTTTTAGCAATCAGACATGCTTCTCTAGTTTTACTTTTCTGAATTCAATTCTTTATTTTTTATTGCTTCATTTAAGCACAGTTATGCACAAATTAATTCTTCACTATTTTTTTTCTATTTTCTTTTTTATTTTGTTTTTTATTTGTAACCTTTGAACTAATTCAGTACATTCCCCTTAAAATCGTAGTTTTTATCCCATTTTATCAAGAATGTAGTTGAACCTGGATGAACCTCTTTCCATATATTTTTAATCTCATGTTAATTCAACTTTTTTATTTGAATTCCCCATTTTTTATTTTTATAATTTTTATTTATTACGTTAGTCACAGAGTGTGATCAGAACCAACAGAGAATTTC
This sequence comes from Oryzias sinensis, assembly GCA_037389245.1. Taxonomy (NCBI): domain Eukaryota; kingdom Metazoa; phylum Chordata; class Actinopteri; order Beloniformes; family Adrianichthyidae; genus Oryzias; species Oryzias sinensis. The sequence goes on along the minus strand of CM074496.1, from coordinate 30,943,499 downwards.
TCTCAGGACCGAATTTCACTCCCCGTGCAACAAGCTTCTAGGTCAGACCTATTGTCTGATCCGGTCACACGTTTAGGGTCCTCCCAGGAGCAAAACACGTTTTAGACTCTGGGTTCTTTTCACCTAAAGCCTAATGAGATGAAATCTTGTTCTACGTCAACAAGCAGCCTTGTGTTAACACCGCAAGGTTTCCAGCTGCCCGCTGCTTCGAACAAGTTCACTCCTTTCACACATGCACACACATTCACACCAAAAAAAAAACTTTTCCCCCCCTTATTTTGTTGTTTTTCTAGGCCTTTTAGGGACTTGAACCCTCTTACGCATTTTAGGCTGCAGGACTTTAACCTACACCTTTATTCAGAATTCTGGACTTTTCCGGGACTCCAAACCCACACGTGTTTTAGGCAACAGGACTTGAACCTGTCCCTCAGAATTCTGGGCCACTTTGGGGACTTGAACCCCTGAAAAAGCGCTTTACTTGCCTTGTTGTTGTGGTCTGACTGGTTAACGAATAACGTCAATCCGGACCCAGGGATCAGACCAGTCGATTGGCCGGCGTAGAATTCACTACGACGGACTTTCCTCCGGAGACCTGGTCTCACGGGCCCTCTGACCATCACCGGGATCATTCATACGTATTCACACACTAGTGGAGCCACACTGGAGGCAAGGAGGGTGAAGTGTCTTGCCCAAGGACACGACAATTGTCTGGGGGGAGCGGGGATTGAACCGCCGACCCTTCGATCATTGGACGACCCACTCAACTGCCTGAGCCAATGTCGCCCTCTTTTAAAACATTTAAAACATTTGATTTTCTACCCTGCTTTCCAGTGGTGGGGGTGTGGCCTTCCAACAACGTCACACCTGATTGGTGACAGTGGTTGCCATAGAAATGTTGACTCAGATCGATTTCAGACATGGCGTTGTCCGTATCGTAAAAAAAAATGGACTAAATGGACTTCATTTGTTCAGAGGCAGGAAGTAAACCATTTTCTATTGATGACATCACACTCCATCCAGTTCTGTGAAACAGTCGGTGGTCTGGACCCAGCATTGTGTTTCCTCTTCAGAAACATTTCTTCCAATGGAACTGGATCTACTATTTTATTCTTTTTACATGAAATCTGCATTTTTCAGATTCTGCAATAAAGTTCTATGCAGATGACGTAATTATCTATGTCAATGTTTTTCAATGAGTTAAAGAGTTAAATTTCTATTTGATGCTAAAGTCTATTTGTCTCTCATTAAACTCTGATATTTCAAAGTTTATGTTTAGTTTATGTCCTTAATTATGAAAAATGTAGAGACTGTTATTTGTGTGAGCCCAGATCTTTGCAGTCCAGGAACTGGTAACTTCTGTGGTGTTGGAGTTTGGTGATCAGCTTTTAGACTGGAAGCTCTCAGGTGTGATGATGCATAGGGGCAAACTTTTAAAAATAAAATGGTATTTTTACAATGTGACTGTTAGACATTTATGTAAATGGTTTTCAAAAGTAATATCTTGTAATTAAAGAATTTTTGTTTGTAAACATAAACTGCACTGACCTTAAAAGGGAAGTGGAGGGCATGAGAAGACCTTTTTCCAGAGGAAATGCCTTCTGTGACATTTCTATCTGAGGATTTTTGTGAGTCTGTGGAGCAAAAACAGACACAATTATCCAATTAAAGGTGGTATTGTTTCAGAAAACAATGTGCTTGGCACCTGGACCCACATCATGTCATTTACCAAATGTGCTGGGAAGTTGCTTCCTCCCAACCACAGAGATAAATGACTCTGTCCAGCCTTTCCTGCCAAACTGCGGTTATAAATGGCTGCTTTTCCGTGCTCTGGAACCCACTCTCAGCTGTGTTTTTAAGACCAACCAGTGCAGACACATTATCAAATGGCACCTATAGGCAACAGTTATTTAAAGGTTGTCATGTAATTACTTGTGTGAGGCTGGCCCCTCTGAAGCCCTCCACGCTGCCAGGCTGCATTCAGGGTCAGGGGGAAAAAGCGGCTCCTGATTTTAACAGGTGCTCTCTATCCGCTATCACACAGAAGCTAATGGCTTTTATGGAAGAGACCTCCGTCCAAGAGCGTCCAGCAATTCCCCGTCTAATGCACTCTTCTGCAATAAAACAGTAACATGCAATTATGGATGGCAAAGTGGTGCCTCCATCCTGTTCCATTTGTATTTCCCATCACACGCAGGATAACGTCGCTGTTTTGTAATTAGCGTAATTAGCATTTCTCCTTGGCAGGTTGCTCCGTTATGTGTTCAAAGTCAAGCTGACAGACTGATAACGATAATGGTGACAGATTTATCCTCCTTCAGTTCAACCAGTATCTCTGATGTCCTCAAAGAAGTGGAGTTTTGACTTACACTTACACCTCCATTGTCCCGCCTCCGTTTTCCACCTGATTCAGATTTTAAGAAAAAAAAGTAGCACAGGTTTCAATAGAAACAGTTTAATGGGTTGTTAAGGTTTTCTGAATTATCATGAATTGGGGTCTTTTTGAAGGTGGAGACGTTGCAGACTCCCCCATCACCTCCACCCACTCAGACCGCCTGTAGATGGACAGATGTGGCTTTACTGTCAACCTCCGATCACGAGTGCAGCAGCAAGGAAAGCGACATCTATGCAGACGATCACGATGTGTTAAATAAAGCATCCGATCAGAGAGAAAGTTCACCTCTAACCGCTTGTATCTGTCCAGATGATGAAGATAAAGTTTGCTTTTAAGAAGCAGTGCAGTGATGCAGAACATTCAAGCTATGGGACCGGAACCTTTTTCTTTAGGCGTGCGGTTATCACAGAGTGTATAAGTTTTTAATGCACACCCAGCAGCCAATCAGAATCAAGAATTCACCCAGACCATGGTATAAACAAAAGCTAAACATGAAGAGAATGTGCAGACAGTGACCACAAAAACACTGAAAATTGTCAGTAACAAAAAAAGAACACTGAGACAAGAATGCATAGATAAACACACATATATATATATGTACATATACACGTATAGGCACTGAATGGAGAGCCGTGAGCCGCTGCACACATGTACGCCGCCTTCTTGACTTCCCCAGTGTTCAGGCCGTGGCAGGAAGCTCCGGGGCGCCTTTGAGAGAACAAATTTCTGTCTTCAGACCCTAATCTGATGACTCTTAGCCTAAAAAGTTCACTTTAAGAGCTGCTTAACTGAGGAATGTGCAGCGATGGAAGGTGCACTATTCAAAATAAACAAACATCACCGTGGTGTCGATGAATCTGCAGGTCAAATGTTTATCCAAAACACATTCAGTGAATCCAAAGGTGAAACATCTCTGTCCTGGATGTCCAGATACCTGCTCTCTGTTTAAAGGTCTGCAAAACGAGAGCGTCAGTCCCATGGCGTTCCATCGCCACGGCTGCCACGTCAATAAAACACAGGAACCGTTCCAGGAGGTTACAAGCCAAAATGGAAGGCATGTAAGGCTATCCGACGCCTTGAAGCTCCGCAGACTCATTTCCTGGTTGAGCAAAGCCTGGACAAGTGTGTCAGTCCGTGAGACAGTTTGAGAGGCGGAGTTCACAGACGCAGCCGTTGAACCTGATCGGTTTAAACAAAAGCGTTTTTACAGACTTTGACTGAATGTTTAGCCTCTGCAATCTAAGACGCTGGTGGAAGCAGGAGTGTCCTCTGACAGATCTTTGAACAGCGCCACCCCTCTGTTGTTCTGGCCAGTTGTGATGCAAAGATCTTAGAACGTCCTCCATCAGGTCGATGCTGCCCGTCACAGCTGCACAGGAACGATGGGGAGTGAAATCTGGATTCAGCACCACAGAAGCTGGAGGAACCATAAACCAGCTCAGAAAATGGGTTGAAGGAATATGTCTGTAATCCTGCAGTTCTGGCTGCTGCAGTGGTTTCATTTGGTGGAGGAGCTGAGAGCTGTGACCTGATGAATCCAGGAGGAGGAGGAGGAGGAGGAAGAGGCTCGCTGGACTGATTGGGTGCAGAGGAACTCTGACAGAGAAGCTGGGAGTTCGTTGAACATTCAGATGAATGGATGCCCTGCTGTCACGGTTTATCGCAGCCTTCTGTCCTGTCTCTGCTGCATCATCTCAAGAACCACGACTTTCCACACGACTCATTTAAACATCTACTGTGAGAACATGGAGGTCATGAAGGTCTCTGTCATCAAACGGCTCCAGCTTGTTTTCTGCATCTGACTCAGTTATGACTCAGTGTTCCTGATACGTCTGTCTGTAAGACCATCAGGAACCAGACAGAGCTCATTCAGACCAGGCTCCAGTTTCACCTGCTAACGCAAAACGTTGATGATAAAGACAAAGATGAAGAAGACGGTGTAGAGAAGCCGCATCCGGGTCGTGTTGTTGCTTTAAAGAGCATAAACATGAGTGATGGAAGCAGTGAAAACGGAAGGTTTGACACAGACAGGAAGAGAAGCTGCTTCAAGGAAACTGGTGACCTTCTGACCTCCACAGAAAGCGCTGTGCACACAGGTAATGACATACCTGGACCAAAGAAACGCCCAGCCCCGCCCCCACAACGCCCATAAAAACAGACCAGAGGAAAACACTGATGGGAAAAACAGGAATAAAGCAGAAAAAGAAATCAAACGTGCAACAGAATAATTCATCCTCATACTAATTCAAGTGAAATGAAGAAGGTGGAGAAAATATTCAGCAGATATTTAAACTGAACAGAAAAGTGAACTTGATCTGCTCCTCAAAGTTAGTAAGTCCTCTCTGAGGATTTCTTCAGTCCCTCCTGACAAAGACAGAAGCTGAGGCTCAACAAAGCAAAGGCGGAAAATAACAATAAATTACTAAATGTTTGATTTTACTCAGAAAACTGACATGAAACACGCTTTGACTCCAACTCAGCTAATGAAAAACTGTGCTTGATCGTGTTTTTGGAGTCTTGTAAAGTACATTTGTTTTATTGTATGAATCTGAAGAAAAGCTTAGAACTTTCTACAGAGTATTGATGAGTCTGGAGCGGTGTGTGATAAATGCAGGTTTTTTAACCGTGGAGGAGGAAAGCATCTCATGAAAAGCAGAGAAAGTCCTTTCAGACAAACTTTAGACGGCAAACAAACTGTTCTGCTGAGGTTATAAAAACAAAAGCTCCATCACAAGAAGAACTAACGCCGTTCAAAATCAACAACTTCCAATTCCAGTCATTTTCCCAAGCTTCCCAATGACGTTTGAGGAGTTAGGAGGCGATAGATGGAAATTCCTGGGAGGAGTTTAAATTTGAAGCTGGTACTAAAGGTGTTTTTGGGGGGGAAGTTCAAAATTCAGTGTCTGCCTCTTCCTGCGGTCAAAGGTCAACCGAGCTTGGGATGTGGTGGACTTCACCTGGTGGCGAGTGAGTGAATCACCTGAAGATCGTTACATTTTTTCCCCACATGGTGGGAAAGTGAGAAAATACCCAAATGTCCCACTGTACCAGTGTTACGACCAGTGTCTGCAGCGTAACACGAGGGGAGCATCACCATGCTCTCTGCATGCGCTCAGTCCAAAGTTCTGCAGAAGAAAAAGTCCTCCTACCTCTGAGGAATGTCTGCATTTCAGATTCAAAGAGGATCAGAGAGAGTTCCTGTTGCCAGATGTGTGTGAGCTGCATTCACAGACTCACTCTGCTCTTCTGGTTCTAACTTTGGTTTGGTGGTTTTGTGCATCCGTCTCAGGTTCAGCTCTCTTCTCTGGGTTTGCAGTCCTTCAGCCACGTCATTAAAATATTCAGGGGAGGAGTCAGAGATAAGGTTGCCTAGTTACTCAGATCAGTTAATGTGATTCAGTCCAGCTGAGGAACTTCCCAAAGCTCAGAGGCGGGAAGGCCGTTGGAAAAGCCAAGCGTCTGCGTCCGACCTTCAGGCCCTGCAGAGTTCGGGTTCCTGCTGCACTTTCACACCAATCGTTTTGACATCCATCTTTTGCAAACGTTTAGGGGGAAATTCCTCCTTTTTCTGCCTGACAGTATGAGGTTTTTTTGTTCTCAGTGTTGCTTCACAGTCCAGCGTTTGCTAAGAATTCCACTTTTATGAATTTATTGCTTGAACGATTCGGCCTTCATCGCCACTTCCTCCAGGATCTGCTGGGATTTTGACATGCGACTGTAAGAATGAGTTTGTGTGTTATTAAATATGTAATCAAAGTCCTGATCTGCTGCCTCACCTTTTTGATCAGCAGAAACTGCATTTATTTACACCGAGGGAGGGGGCAGGAAACATGAAGCCGCTGAACTAGGAGGTCATCGGTTTGAATCCCTGGTCAAGTCACACGGGACTCTAAACGGGAGTCAATGCCTCCCTGCTTTACACTCAATGAGAGGTTGGTTTGGGAGCGGGGGAGAACCCCCCCCCCCCACCCCTGAAAATAAGTTGAGGACATTTTCAAAGTTCAAAAAAAGGGGGGAGGAGCTTAACAGGTCCAGGTCTTCACTTCTGGAACTCAACAACATGAACAAATCCAACGTACTTCCTGTTCAAATGCATGGTACCACTTCATAAAAACATTGCATAATAACACACAAACATCAACAAATGCTAATAATTGTCTTCATAAGCAGAACATTAAAGGTTACACTGCATTAGTAAGACCTGTGATTATGTGTAACAAATGTCTAATAAAGGTCTGTAAACATGTTAGCAATGCTTGTTAACATCTGATAACTACAATATTAAGGAACATTATTATAAAGCGTCAACATTAGACAGAAATGTGTGTAACAGACTCAACAACAAACAAATCCAAAAACCAACAATGCAAACTGCAACCAGAAAACAGAAACATGCTGACGTTCCAATGAAAGGAGTGACTTGTTTTAGGTTCACCTCATTTGTCCTTTATTGTTTAGGTAAAAATGTAAAAGTATTAGATAAATGAATCCTGTATAGTGGTTTAAAACCTTTTTCAACCAACTTTTCTCTTTCAGAAAAATCACAATGACAAAAAACAAAAACGTAACAAAGAAATGAAACTATGGTCTGTTACCACTTTACTGTCGTTCCTGAGAAAAACAAGAAATAAAAACAAAGAATAAATGTCTTCTATGGTCTTTCCTTCTTTCTATTTACTGAAACCTGGTCCTGATGGACACACAGCTGATATCCTGACGATAGTAAATGTTCTTTAGACCAATTAGGTGAAATGACATCATTTCCTGGACCACCTCTAACGGTCCATTAGTGAACCACAACCACGGCTCTGCTCAGCCGGTAAGGTGACGTCTGAGCTGCAGCTTTTCTCAATTTCTTTGAAATGAGGAGACTCAAAGATCAACTGTTCCTACGAACTCCTCTGCAGCCATGAACTGCAGGAGACGCTGACATTCCCGGGACACAGGTCTGCCCCCCCCCCCCCCCCCGCGGAATAGCAGGAGAAGAAGTTTGGGCAGGACGCCCTTCCCTCGCTTTTGTTTTACAGAAGACACAAAAGAAGTCCTCCTTCAGAAAACATGGCTCGGCGTATCACCGGCCATGACAGACACGACAGCAGAGCGGCGCCGCTGACACTCAGCCGTCCCTCCTGTCATGTCCAGAGCGGGAGGAGGTCAGACGCCACGACAGCTGCCGGACCCCAGCGGCCCCCTGGACAGACGTGTCACCTTCCACGCACCTCACTAAATCCCCGTCTTCCTGTCATGACCGCCCCCCGCCGCTGTCACCTGCACCCCCATGCAGACGGCAGAGAGCTGCTGCTGTCAGGGGGGGGCAGAGAGGGGTCGACACATGAAGGCAGACGGAGTCAATTAAAACTAATAGGAAACAAGAGAGCGCTGCAGGTCAGCGGGGAGACTGATTGTGTTCTTGTCTCCTTTCTGAAGACCAATTAGAGCTTCAGAGGAAGCCACGTTTTGTCACTTTCTGTTTGAGAGCTTCATTGTTTTAGTTCAGGATCAGAATCAGGTTAAACGCACACATTCTGGGACGCTCCGCTTGTGTAATCTTCAATGCTTTGAAGCTGCTTTAATGAAGGTTTCCAGGCAGGAGCCGGTTTATTTTACCTGAATTTAGAGAGCAAATCAAGGAAATCTGCCCGCAGCTCCTGAACACAAACCTCAAAGAAAACTGGATTTTGGCAAAGATTTAAAGACTCACGCTAGTGATTATGGTGTTTGTGGTGTTTTTAATGTTTCTGTGGCATTGCTCTGATGATGGAGGACATATACATACAAAAAGTTGCTTTTCCTCGTTTTTTAAATTATTGTGAATCAGGAGCAGACAAAATAATGCAGTTGGAAAAAGTGACAGAAAAGAGGCTGGGTGTAATGTTAAGTTGGGGGGGGGGGCTGTAAGCTAGCAGGAGAGAGTCTTAACAAACGGATGATGGGAAGTGAGAGAAGACTTACTTAACACCAACACAGGTGAATTTCTGATGAAGTCCTGCTGCTCTGCAGAAACTATGTCGTAGAAAACGACAGATTTTTAGATTTTGGCTAAAAACGTCAGAATCATCATTAAGAGAGGATTGAGAAAACTTGATCCACCGTGATCAGAGTGGGTCTAAAACAAATCCCCTCCTACTGTGACTGTGTGACTGTGTGTCAGAACCAAAAGAGCTGTGTACCAGAGTTTTGCAGAGTTAAAGTTAGGATTGTTTGATTCCAAGAAACCACAACCAGAAAAATAGAAAGATGGTTTACAGAAATGGGCTGAGACGGTTTGTTCACTAAAGCGTAATCAGGCAGACATGAGCTGAAATGGTTGGACGCTTCTCCACAGCCACAGTTTGTTCCTTCTTGACTTCTCCGGGTTTGTCTGCCGCAGCTTTAGAAACATGATCTGGATTCCAATCGACCTGGGATCTCCTCAGAATATATTTGAGATGTAAATCCTGCAATAACTTTCCAGCAGCCTCAAAGAGAAGTCTGCAGCTTCTTTCTCAACCTGTTTTTCTTTTTTTGTGTTGGACCCGGAGGGGAAATTGGTTTGTTAACAGCAGCAGCAGCAGCAGAAGTATGGATTGCAAACCCAAATGGTGTAAAAACAAGAAAAAGTTATGAGCAGGAATACAAATAAGACCCTGGTGCACACTGTTTTATGATGGTCATAAAATCTTCATGATGAATTTTAAATGATCAGATAAAAACACTCAGCATGATGTTCAGAACTGAAAGTCTGCAGGTGCAAACTCAGTGAAACCTTCAGGGTAACACAGCAGCAAAAATGTCCAGCTAGTCTCCACATTTCTAGTCGTTTCAAGTCATCTCCATTAGCTGTTACCAAACGCCCATATTGGGCTCATCTACTATGGTTTTCCTCCTAAATCATGAGAAACCCAAATATAGAAAACATCACTTCCTTTGTTGGGGCGGCCGTGTTAGGGCGGTTGACCCATGATCGTAAGGTTGCAGGTTCGATTCCCAGCTTGCACGCCATGAGTCGAAGTGTATTTGGGCAGAACACTGAACCCCACCCTGCCCCAGGCGGGCGTCTGTGTTTGGCAGCAGAGCTGCCACCAGTGTGTGTGACTGTGTGTGTGAATGTGTGTGTGTGAATGTGTGTGTGTGTGTGTTTGTGACTGTGTGTGTGACTGGGTGTGTGAATGTGTGTGTGACTGGGTGTGTGAATGTGTGTGTGACTGTGTGAATGGGTCTGTGACTGTAAAGCGCTTTGTCCTTGTAGGAAGAAAGGCCCTATATAAGTATACGCCATTTTACCATTTTTTTGATCGGAAAAACAAAACATTTATTTTACAAATTCAGTTTTATATTCAGTTTATATTTAATGCACCAAATCAAAACTGATGCTTTCAATGCCCGAGATGAAAGAAGCCAGTCAGCAGTGAGTCGGTCTGAGCCATTGTTTCCATGGCAACCAGTCTCTCCAGTCAGGAGTGAGCATGTTAAGAGGCCACACCCCTTCCACTGAAAGAGGGCTCGGGATAATCTGTCAATCAAACGCTTTAAACATCAGATACCACATACTTTTGAGGGATCTGAACGGCCAGTTTATCACGGGAATAACTGGAACTACAGAAAAAATGTGAGGATTATCAAGAAGAAGGTTTCAGATCCAGAACGGTTCTTCTGACCAATAGAATGACTGAGGAACAGCTGTTCATTTCTCTATAGAAGTCTATGGGGTTTTGGTTTCAAGTAGCCACTTCCTGTTTGGAATGCCAGGGGGTGGAGCCACTCAGTTCAGGTCAATGGTCTATAGCAGTGTAAGTAGCAGTAAGTAGTGTGTCTGCAGACATTCACCTCACATTCAGTCGGGTTTTCTAAGGGAAAAGGATCTAACAACAACACAAAAACATCCCAGTAAAACTTCTTCAGTCGTTAGAAGCTAAAAGAATCTACGTGACACACCTGAAGGTGTTGTCTGGTCTACATGAAGGAGCATCTGCACAGAAAGCACTCTAAAATGAACAGACAGTGGGCAGTGTGCAAATGTAACCTGCAATGGTGTACTAATGTACTATTGCAATGGGCTACAGACCAGAAGACTTGAATTCTGCTCAAGGAGGGAGTGGCAGGAGACTGAAGCTGCTTTTGGTTTGGTACCAGTTATTGTGAAAAAAAGGTTTACAGTGATTGACAAACAGTGAACAAAAGGTACAGCGAATGGCCATTCACTTCAAAAGTTTGAGATAACGCATTGACATATAGAGTCCAGCAATTATACTGCACCACAGGAAGAGACTGAACTGGGATACGGGGAGCCCCCTACCGGCCCGCTGGAAGGATAATCTATGACTCTGTAGGTTCAGGTTCCTAGGGTCTAGCTCACCATCCTGGATCTGGCCTGATTCCACCAAAACCACACGCTAAGTCAACAATCATTCTGTTTCTGGACCGGACAGAGGTCCCTGTGCCCCGTCTCTCATTTGGCTTTCCCGTCGCTTCTAACACTACAGAATCCCTGCACCATAGTAGGTTTACATGACTGGCAGTGCCTCGTCACATGACACCACGAAATGAAGGACCGCGAATGGTCGAATCACACCACCACGGGAAACAAAGGTGACCAGCAGACAAAGCCAGCATTTACGATGAGGTTCAGAGAAGCTGCTCACCTGGAGACGGACAGGTGGCTTTCCTAAAACAATCCATGGGTTCTTTCATGACCTCCTTACAGAGACAGTACGTACCGTCTGTGGTCCTTAAGGCGTCCTCAGTGTCTCCCTGCCGTCTTCGTACCATTCACATGACCCAGAACATGTTCTACTGTTGTTCCATCCTCTCCACAGTCCCAACAAACTCTGGGAGGTTTTCTGATCAAATGTGTTCTGTTCAGATGGACAGACGGGTTCAATCCAGCTGAGGGCAGATGAACCGGATCACCTTAAACGATGTGCTCTGCTGCAGACGGAGGCAGAGTAGACATCCTCACAAAAACCTGTTTGATCGGAAATACGAAGCTTTTAGATGGAATTCCATCAGTTACAGTGGAAGAAGGATGCTGCAGCAGATGGTTCTCCGGTCATCATTGCCATACAATTAATTAAAAAAATAACTACAATGGTCTGTTAACTTCAATACACCCAAGATAATTCACGAGAACTGCTACATCTTTGTGAGTCAAGGTATCAGTGAGCAACATTTTCCACAGAATGTGCCACTCTCAGAAACCTTTGAAAAGGGATTTCTGTGGCAAACGAGGCCTGACGCACGGCGGCGGCGCTCTCCGTGGAAAAGGTTAAAGCTGTTCCTTCTGTGTACTGCAGTGAAAGAACCTTCTCTACCCGATATCTATGCTTTCTTTGTCAGCTTTATTGACTTTCATTAATTTCTGAGGCGATGCTCTTTAACCCCCCCACCCCGACACACACAACGGATAAATGGAAGAAAGGAAGAAACACTCAGCCACCACACGTCTGCAGAACTCCCCTCAATGAAAACCTCCTCGGGATAATGATAGAGGTGCTTGTAAAAACAGTTCAGTGGTCAAGAGGAAGCGGGGGCTTATCACGGTTGCCAAGGCAACTGACGGAAGGGAAGATCGGGCGAACGCGGATGTTCCGACTCACTCTCTGCTCGCTCGGCCTTGCAGGGAAGCAGCGTGATCGTCTGAGTAAAGGAGGTGAAGCGTTCATTACAGCTGATGGAGAGGAAGGTTTCTTCACTCCAGAGGGGGGGCTTTGAAAATTAGACACCAATGGTTCAATGAAAAATGCAGACTCCCCCCCCAGGAGAAAAAAAGTAAGTGACCAAACTCCATCCAGTCCTGGAGCAAAATGAAGGTTTAAAAAAAGATCATGAGGGTTTTACCTTTGGAAAAATCCAAACAGGGATTTTGTCCGTGAAATCGGAGACTTTTGTTTTGGAGTGAGTGCGCACGGGGGCTGGGAGAAGGAGGGAACGGTGACACTCTGCTGAATGGCGGTTCTCTTCTCCACAGCCATTTTGGGCACTCACTTGGCAAACATTACCACAGAACAAATTCTCTCCCAGCAGAAGAAAGTCACAAATGTCTAGAGGTGATGGGATTAAAATCTCTAACATAATCTGAGACAAGTTTTTAATCCAAAAACAAACCTCCTATTGCCCTCAATTCCACCACTTTATACAAAAAGATGAAGCAGCTTTTTCGTTGGGGAGACATCATTCAGGCTTCAGATTTTCTGTGCCGTGTAAGAATTAGAAAACCTTTTGTGTAAATCAGACTATCATCTTCAGCGAGGAGAGAGCCAAAAATGTATCTTTTATTGTCATTTTCCAGGCAACCTTGTGCGTTAAAAGCAGCAGTCAATGCCTGGCTAAGGGAGGAAGAGTCAAAGCCTTCCTCTTTTTAGTGGAGACATCAGATCATTACCTTCAGCTACAACATCATCTGCAGTGATTATGATGCTTTAGCTGCAATCAATGAGGTCAGTGGACTCCGGAAACATTTAGAAAAACTTTTCTTTGTATCCGTCTTGTCTGGTTGAGCAAAATGAAACTGTTTCTAAGGTCCTGACAGTGTTGATGTAGAGAACATTTGAAATGTTCTGGAGAAAATCTCTGAACTGGAGGAACTGAGATGTTGCTGCAGTCAGTCTGCAGAAAAGTGGTTGTCTTTTTAATATCAAACTCAAAAAATACATTTCTGAAAGAAACTGTTTTCTTTCCTTTTTTAAGATTTGAAATCTCACACATCAGATTATTAAAAACGTTTTTAGAAATAAACTACCCAACGTGTGATGAAGTGAACGCACCACGGTCAGAGGGATTCTGGGATTTGTCTTTCTGTTCTGGTAAGAGTTCTCCATTTTCATGAATCTTTCATTTTAATGAAACCTTTATTGGCATTGCATCAAGCACAACAAAAGAGTTACAGGAAGGATGGACAGGTGGACAAAAGGTGAGATTACATGTGGAAGGAGACATGCATCTGCCCTCTGGTCCCATCAGGGTCAGGGTGTAAGTGAAGGAAAAAACAGAACCCCACCAGTCGAGGCATCCCTGTCCATTACCTGGGGCAGCGGCTGCCTACGATGGCGCTGCCAGCTTCCAACACAGTCCAGGGGGGAATGAACTTTGGGTGAACCAGAGATAGCCAAGCAACCGGCCTGCTGTGTCCCTGCCAGTGCACATGGGAACTCTGAGGGCAATGCACCTCCAGCTAGGAACATAATAATTCTTGGCGCTTGCAGACTGCCAGCTGTGCTCTGACTGTCTGTAAGGCGGCACTTATGGCCAAAAATCCGGGGCAATTTGATTTGGTTTCCTCTGATCCCAGCAGAAAGCTTTTCCAGGATGTCGCCAATTTCCCTTACAAGTTAGAGGAGAGCAACCGCTCCACCCTGTTGGAAGTGAGGCACCAAGCTTTTGGTCAAGCTGTGCTTGTCTCCAAGTCTGAGTCTAAACTGCCTAGCCAGTCTCTCCATAAAGCTCCAGTAGTTCACCTTGGCCCATTAGCATCTACAGATATGCGTCTTCCACATCTTCCACAGACAGTTGGGATGGGCACCAACCTCTACTTGCCCCATGGATGGACGGCGTATCAGCAGCCAGCAGAAAGGATCCACTTTCCCGTTCCTTAACGTGAAAAAAATGTTGTCGACATAGACCAGCTGATCCGATCCATTTATTTTCCGTATGGAAAAGGCAGACAGGAGCTCAAAACCATGGAAACACTGGGACGACGTTCAGAGGGGGGGGTACAGGACCGGAGAAGCGTCTGGAGTAACTCAGGAGGAACAGAAAAGACATCTGATTGAAGGAGGAAGAGAGGCTCAGACCATAGCGCCCCCCAATGAGCAGCTGCAGGAACTGAGGGCTTTTTCTTCAGGAGGTTTGTTTGTCATCCGGCGTTCTTTCCTGAGACCGTCATGTGTGATCGCAAAACAGATAGGGGGGGGGTCATTTATCCACATTTGTGTTCATTCTAGACAACAAAAAGCACTTGAGGACATAACAGAGTGAGTGAGAGTTTCTGGCATGTCCTTTCTTCTCCTGACAGAAACACCTCTTATCAAACACTGAGGGGTTTGTGGAAGGGAGATTGAGCTGTGAGGCTCAAACAGGGAGTCCTGCATGGATCCGTAGCAAACATCTGCATAAGAATGAAGTGCGTGTTCTGGAGGTCTGAGGTGGGAACGCTGGAGCAGGTGATGCCATTAAGCAGCAATCTGGAAGTGATTACTGGAGAGACAATCAGACTGTCAGACGAGTGGCAGCTCCCGGCCGAGCTTTGAATATCAAAAAGCAGCCTGACCTGCTCTGCTAAGCCAGCCGTCAGCACCACTTTCTCCGAGCCTCAGCGTCGCATAACCGACACCCGGCAGGCTCTGATCTGAGAGCCGGCTGTGACTCCGTCTGTCATGTTAAAGAATAAAGGGAAGGGTAAAAAGCATCGCTCCGGCTCCTTTAATGGGTCGAGAAGACTGCTCACCTTCTGAGCTTAACGAAACCTGAGAGCGCTGAGCGCTTCCCTCTTCAACACCCTCCTTCACTGGTAAAGGCTCCTCGTTCCATAACTTCCTCCTGAATGCAAACACACTTTGTCACATCTTACTGACCCGCTCTTTCCCCGAACGCTTGCCTTTTCCTTTTTTCTATGGCAGCAAAGCAGAGGATTAGCAGCCATGCGTGACTGATAGGAAGAAGATACACCATCAGAATAAGTTAAGAGAAGAAGCTCTATCCTCTGGATTTCTATCCGCATAGCAGAGGGAAGAATCCTGGCCCCCTCTGAGGTGTCATCCTCTTTGCTCATCTTAAAAAGCATGAATAAGATGCGGGTAGAAGTGGAAAGCGACTCTGTTGGGGTGAATTTAATCCAGTGCATGTTTCTGCAGATGGATGTGACGCCACATCACCTGCACTGCAGCCTGAGGCCCTCATTACTGTCAGCATCCGACTCGCTCTGTGTGTGTGCGTGTGCGGCTTTATGCCAACATGTGGAAATGAAATGCTTATAAAACCCTCTCCACACCTGTGCTGTGCAGAGGATGTTTCCAACTTAATGTCGCACATTCCAACAAACGCCAGAAAGAGACGACAAAAACATATCTCACTACAATTTAATGTGGCAGACAATCGTGCCGGGACACAAACGTCTGCACCTCCCTGCCTGTGAGAGCCCACTAAACCACATGTCCAGGTGATACAGAACACGGCTGTCTGACAAAACTGCAGCCGCAGGCGTGCAGACGAAGCGTGGAACGTCACCGTTCTCAGTAAGTGTTGGGAGCAGAAGGGCCACTCCTCCACCTGTGTGGTTTTTCCTTTGCAGGCCTTCTGTCAAGACTTGTGACACTTCCCTTTTGTTTTTTAGCTTACATGCCGACTCTGCAGAGTCTCAACATACAGCCAAGCGGTACAAACGTTTTTTCAACCCAAAGGTCCATCTGGTTTGGCTGCAGTTGGCCTGCTTGCAGAAGCGGTTTAAAGCTCAGTTCCTAGTTCCTTCATTCACCTCCGGTGTCAGCCGACTTGTCGCGTCGAGTCTCAAATGTCAAACAGTTTTTGTCATAAAACCTTTTTCTTATGTTGAAATATTCTTTGTTCTGGAAATCAGACAATGTTGACTGTTCCCTTTATATATTTTAAGTTACCAAAATAACATCACTATGAATTTGCTTGGGTTAAAGAAACATATATATGAGATACAGTTGCAATGCATAACATTGAGATCATTAAATAAACTGAATTTGACCTTTTTATTACCATGAAAAATGTAATGAGATTCAGGTAGAGTTTTTTCTAAGACACACTTTAAAAAAAAAGAAAAAAAAGTGTACAATATCTGGAAAAGTATTGTATCACCAGACTCTTGCCAATACTCAGTAAATATGCCGCAGTAGTTTTTTGTCTTTTATTCTACTACTCCACGGACGCATATAGAACTTTTCTACCTTCTTTTAGGCCCAAAGCTCTTTACAGTCACACACTGCTGAACACTGGCACTGACCCACAACCACCAGGAGCCCTGTGGGGGTCACTGTCTTACCTAAGGACACTTTGACACATGGATAGCCAGGGCAGGAAGCTGTGACCTTCCAATCAGAGGTCGACCGCTCTACCTCTGTGCCACAGCACAGACCCCCCCTTCGAGTATGTGACTAGGGCTTAAATTAAATCTGCTATCTGACTCCTCATCAAAAGATGGTGGAAATTCAACATTCAAGTGGTTCCAATTATCATCCCTGAACCCAAACCACTGCTCTCTCTTGCCAGTTAGCTGCTCCAGCTAATTAAATCCACGGCGCCGATGACACAGAATCCCCGTCACCCGGGACGTTTGCCGTCCCTCGACTGCTTTTGTTTTGGTTTACTTGTTTTTGCAGTTTAAGATTAATTGCCCCTGTCTGGTGCTCCTCACAGCCCAAACGGGGCAGGAAAGAAGCAGCCGATTGGTCGGTGGCATTGGGAATCACAGTCACATGATCTGCTGAGTCAGCAGAGTTTTACTCATGTACGCACAAAAACAGCACTGATGACCTCTCCAGGGACCAGCATGACCCCATTACAACACCCCCCCCCCTCTGCCTCTCTCTTCTTTAACTGTTTATCTGCAGCAAAAACTGCAGCAAAAAGAACAAACTGGAAGAATGGGAACAAATGCTACCAGGAAATCAGAGACTTTTCACAGCACAGACATGTGACGACTGCTAATTCACATGATCTGTATTGAGCGTCACATGGAAAGAGCTTTGGGGCAAAAAAAAACAACCATTTTTCATAGGTGGACTAAAATAATTTCTGTTATGACAGAGTTTCTGCAGAGAGACGCCCTCAGCTGGTGGAGCGTGTTAGCATGGCGTGATGAATCGTGGCACCTTGGCTGTCCCCTGTAAGAGCGTGTTAGAGCTACTATGATATTATAAATGAGCTGTTGGCCATGCTAAATCACCGCTACTTGGATCCATGGAGCACCGACACTCTGACATGATTCATTTGACTTCCATTTGCACCAAACGCAAACCTCCTGGGTTGCTAAAACAGCGTCCAACACCTTCTCTTCATCAGGGATCAAACGGTTTCTCTGAGGTGCTTTTGAGGGATGCAACACATCTAGCAAAGTGTGGGAGGGTTCAACTCAAAGGTGGACTAACATGTGGAGATGTTCAAAGATAATTGTTGACGTTTTTGCATCACTTCAGCTGTTATTGATCCTTCAAAGGCTGAAGTTAAATTTGCAGATGTGCATAATAAGGCGGCGCGTCCGTGGCAGCCGCCGGCGTGGACGCCTCTGCTGCTCTGCCAGCTCCAAGAGGATCAAACGTCGCCGTTCTGCCCGCAGAAGCTCTGGCGATGTCGAAGCCCGCAGAAATCAGCGGCTGGAAGCTCCCCCCTGTAATTACTGGCCGCTCCGCTGGGTGCTGATTGATGTTTCTTGATGAAGTAGTTCAGTGATTGAAGAGTTATGATGCTGTTCGAAAATCTATAAGAGACATTTAACCACAGAGAGGAGCATGGCGGCCGGCCATCCTCCCTTCTGATGGGTAATCAGACTGCAGCTTGGCCCCCAAATGATCATTTGGGGTCATCAATCAGACGGATCAATCATCTGTGTGGATCAAACATGCTGGATGGGACCTCCTCACCTGCTGTGATTTCACTCATCTTCCCTTCAGGCCCCCCCACCCCCCACTCCTGCTCAAGCAAAAAGCTTTTCCAGTTGTTTTTCTCACATTTGGAGCACATGCAGAACGTTTCAGACCTTCTACTTTCTATCGTCCTGCACCAAATATGGGTTAGCTGTTCTTTATTTGAAACCAAATATTTACAAAAACTGTCTTTTACACTTTACTGCTCAAAAATAAAGACATTTCTGTGGGATGAAGTCATCTCAGTGAGGTTGCTTGCTGGCCAAAAGTCGGTGCTGGTTCAGCTCCTAAGATCCTCTGGGCCTCCAGAACTGCTGCTGTCTTTTTTCTGACAGCTGCCATTTCCTAATACACGTCGTTAACATGTAAATCTGCAGGAGTGCAACAAAATAATCAGAGAGAAGTGCAGCTTTCCAGCTCTGAACAACATCAAAATGATGACTTGGAGCCATGGAGGGCTTTACAGGACCACATGGGGGGCTTCTGCAGACACTCGGCTCTCCTGGGTCCCTGCTGGGTTGTAATTTGGTACAGTGGTGTTACATAAATTTGGTCAATGCCTCAAAGCCAATATGATGATACACCCCTTGTCAAATTCACACATTCCCAACCCTCAAAGGTCAGAGCTGTCAAGATGATTTGCTCTTGGTCAAAGTGTGAATTTATGAGTCACAGCTGACGAGAGCCTCCAGCAGAAGTCCAGCTCACTTTTCCCAAGTAAGAAGAAAAACTTTCCTTCCTTCCAGATATGTTGGTGCTCTGACTTTAGACATTTTCAGCAACCAAGGGTCACATATCACAAAAACTGGGATTTTTTCATGCATGAAAGTTGATATATGTCACAAAAATATACAGTTAATGCATATATATATCTGAAACAGGGCTAAGCCAGTTAGCACCCCAGCGCCCTCCCAACAGCCGGGAGACAGTCAGGGGTTTGTACCGGTTGGGAGGAAACATAGTGCTAAACGCAAAGACTTAGAGCACCCGAGACTCCACGTTAGTAATAGGTTCTCCCCCCTCAGCGACACACCCGCTGAACACTCAACTCTGGTTATAGGCTCTTCTGAAGTTAGAAACGTGGAGCTCCCAGCGGCTACAGTCAGGTGTTATCCGGGGGCCAGAGTTGGTGACATCGAGGGGAACCTTAGGATGTTAGCTAAGAGTAAGTCCAGGTACCGTCGAGTCGTGATTCACGCAGGCGGTAATGATGCCCGACGGAGACAGTCAGAGGTGGTTAAGTCAAACGTAACTTCGGTGTGTAAACTGGCTAAGACGATGTCCGACACTGTAATTTTCTCTGGTCCCCTGCCGAACTTAGTCAATGATGAAATGTACAGCCGCTTTTCATCATTTAACCGCTGGCTTTCTAGATGGTGCCCAGAAAACGGCGTTGGTTTTGTGGATAACTGGAGTGCGTTTTGGGGGAAGCCCGGTCTCATGCGGAGAGACGGCGTCCATCCCACCCGGGACGGTGCCGCTCTTCTTTCTAGAAACATTTCTGCTAGCCTTAGTCTGTCAACCTGACAATCCAGAGACGAGACCCGGGCGCAGAGCAGCAGTGTAAAACGCTCCTCTGAGCCTCCCTTAGGGTTAGTGCCGGTGCAAAACCCATGCAGGGAAAGTCAAGCAGGTCCGAGCTTTAGCTAATGTGCTGAAAGACAAATGAAAGGAGCGCGTCATAGAAACCTTAAAGTGACAGACAGCAGTTCTCACAAGCAGAATTATGTAATTAAATGCGGTTTATTAAACATTCGATCCATTTCCTCCAAGTCCCTCTTAGTCAATGAGTTAATCATTGATAACAACCTTAGTCTTTTAGCCTTAACAGAAACCTGGCTCCAACAGGATGACTATGTTAGATTGAATGAAGCAACCCCCCCCACTTATGCTAACTATCAGAAATCCAGGATTTCAGGGAAAGGAGGTGGTTTGGCAGTAATATCACAGTCTAGCTTACTTCTCAGCCCTAAAGTTAAAAATGCTTATAACTCCTTTGAAAGCATCATATTGTCTTTAAGTCACCCAAACAGGAAAACTGGAAAACCTGTTTTACTCATAATTATTTATCGCCCCCCCGGCCCATATTCAGAATTTTTAACTGAGTTTTCCTATCGACTATTGTCTTAGATTCTGATCAAATTTTAATATTAGGGGATTTTAATATTCATGTTGATGACCCCAGTGACTGCCTAGGAAATGCTTTTGCAGCTTTATTAGATGATGTTGGTTTCACCCAAATTGTGAATGAACCCACTCACTGTCATAAGCACACCCTGGATCTTGTTCTAACCCATGGGATAGAGATCAGCCAGCTGAGTGTCCTTCCTCTTAACCCCATCATTTCTGATCACTTTATGATTACCTTCCAGTTTACACTGGAACATCCTTCTGCCCCAGTGAATAAGAAACAGCTTAGAAGAACCTTAACTGACCGTTCTGTGTCTGAGTTTAAACACACAGTTCAGCCAGTACTTAGTGATATTCTGAGAAAATACTCTGAGTCCAGCTCCCATAGTATCAGTCCTAGTATAAATGACCACTTTGTTAATGATGCCTTACAAGCCCTCAGGAGTACACTCCATGTTGTTGCCCCCCTGAAACCTAAGTTTGTCAGACCAAACCGAGTAGCACCGTGGTTTAACGCTGAAACTCGTTCTCTTAAACAAGAAACCCGTAAGTTGGAAAGAGAATGGCGCCGCTCCGGTTCAGAGCAGTCTCTGGATATCTGGAAACATAGCCTATTAAATTATAAAAAAGCTCTGCGTAGAGCTAGAAGCCAGTACTATTCAACCTTAATATCAGAGAATGGAAACAATCCAAGATTTCTTTTTAGCACTATTGCTAAATTAACTCGCAGTCAGAGCTCAGTAGAACCACATGTTCCTGTTTCTCTCAGCTCTGATGATTTTCTTACATTTTTCGATAGTAAAATCTCAAATATTAGACATAAGTTAAATCAAGTTATTCCTACTATCAGCCCAGAACAGGCTGAAGTGGTAGAAATGGAGGCATCCATAGAAACTTCTGTAACATTGGACTGCTTTACTGCTGTGGATCAAGAGGAAATAACATCAATTATTACGTCCTCCAAATCCTCAACGTGTCTGTTAGACCCAATTCCCACTAGACTTTTTAAAGAAACGTTTCCCCTAATCAATGATCCCATATTAACAATGATAAATGCCTCTCTGGAAACGGGTTACGTGCCACAGTCTTTTAAATATGCAGTTGTTAAACCTCTTCTGAAAAAGCCCAGTTTGGATCCTAGCATCTTGGCCAACTATAGACCGATATCAAACCTGCCTTTTATTTCTAAAATCCTAGAAAGAGTTGTAGTTATGCAGCTTTACTGCCACCTACAGGACAACTGCCTCTTTGAAGACTTTCAGTCGGGGTTTAGACCCCACCACAGTACGGAAACTGCACTAGTTAGAGTCTCTAATGACTTGTTATTGGCCTCAGAAAAGGGACTACTTTCTATTCTGGTCCTGTTGGACCTCAGTGCAGCCTTTGACACTATCGACCACAGTATTTTACTCCATAGACTAGAGCAGGACATAGGGATCAGAGGATCTGCTCTCCAGTGGTTTAAATCCTATCTGTCCCATAGGTATCAGTTCGTTAATGTCAATGAACATTCCTCTCAGTGCACTCGAGTCAACTATGGAGTCCCACAGGGCTCAGTCTTGGGACCGATCCTGTCTACGCTTTATATGCTACCCCTAGGAAACATAATCAGGAAACACAGCATTAATTTTCATTGTTATGCCGACGATACGCAGTTGTATTTATCCATGAAGCCTGACCAGAATGACCAGATAGAGAAACTGAACGCCTGCATCAGAGACATCAAGACCTGGATGACAATTAATGACCTCCTCTTGAACCCAGAAAAAACTGAGGTCATTATACTTGGACCTAAAAACCTCAGAGATGCTCTGTCTGCTCAGATAGTCTCCCTGGATGGCATAAGTATAGCCCCCAATTCTACAGTTAGAAACCTTGGGGTTTTATTTGACCAGGATTTATCATTTAAGGCTCACATATCTCAGGCGTGTAGAACTGCCTTTTTCCATCTGCGGAATATTGCTAAGATCAGAAATATACTTTCTAAGAGTGATGCTGAAAAACTCATCCATGCATTTGTTACGTGGAGGCTGGATTACTGTAACTCCTTGTTAGCAGCGTGTCCTAAGAGTTCCTTAAGAAGTCTCCAGCTTGTTCAGAACACAGCAGCTAAATTGTTAGCTGGAACTAGCAGAAGAGATCACATCACTCCTGTGTTAGTTTCACTTCACTGGATCCCAGTTGATTCCAGAATCAAGTTCAAGATCCTCCTGTTAACCTATAAGGCCTTCCATGGAATGGCCCCGTCCTATATTAAGGACCTCATAGTCCCTTACCATCCAATCAGAACACTTCGCTCGCAAAATGCAGGACTGCTTGTGGTTCCTAGAATTAGTCAAAGTACGGTTGGAGGTAGAGCGTTCAGCCACCAAGCCCCTGTCTTATGGAATAAACTCCCAGTTCATGTAAGAGAGGCCGACTCAGTTTCTACATTCAAAGTTAGACTGAAAACATTCCTCTGTGGACAGGATTATTGTCAGACTAGTTAGTATTCAGAGATTATTTAACTTAATGTTAAGTTGTTTAAATTAAACTTAACTATTTCTTTTAAAAGGCTGCTAGAAGTTGAAGCTGGGGTAACTATGGTGCACTGGGGTTCTGTCCTCTTTTCTTTTCTACTTCTACCCTTCCTCTCCTCTATTCTTGATCATTATTCATCATTTAGTTCTCCATGCCTCTGTTTGGTGCAGTGATTCATGTACCGTCCCTCTTTCCCCTCCTGGGGAGTGGGAGTGCTTCCAGACTCCAGTTGGCTCATCCATGCTCCAGTTCCTGACCGTCTACCTCGCCTTTGCTCCACTCCTACACCTGGCTGTGGTTCCTGTCTCCGGCTCATCTCTGGCTCGTCTCTGCTCTGTACCTGACCGAGTACCTCGTCTCTGCTCCTGCTCCTGGCTGTGGTTCCTGTCTCCGGCTCGACTCGCGCCTTTGACTGTCCCCACAACCACGACTGGATGAAGCTCGTCTGCTGGACTTTATATATGTAGTTGTAGATTTAGATAAGTTAATTCTTCTCTAAGAGTTCTGGTACATCGCCTGTCCGTCCTGGGGGAGGATCCCTCCTTCATGTGGGCACCCCTGAGGTTTCTTCGTTTTTTCCGGAATCCGGTTTTTTTGGGAGTTTTTCCTTACCGCGAAGGGGGGTCTAAGGGCAGGGATGCCAGTATAGCTTAGTCAGTTTGTTAGTCCATTTTTGTATTTTCCTATTGAACTCTTTGTATTCATGATCCTTTTGAGTTCATGTTTTACTTCGAAGCCCATCGAGACGACTGTTGTTGTGATTTTGGGCTATACAAATAAAATTGAATTGAATTGAATTGAAACAACTGTTTTTCTAATTTTTTCTGACATAGTTTGCAGATTTGGGGACATCTTTAGAACATGCTTGCTGATAATTTAAAGTTTGGTGTCACAAACATAAACAGAGGGGGAAAACAGTATTTAGTGAGCTGCCAATAGCACAAGTTAAAAACACGAGAGAGGCTGTAATTTTCATCACAGGTAAGCCTCAACTATGAGAAATAGAAATCCAGAAAATCACTTTGTTTGATTTTAAAGAATTTATTTGTAAATTATGGTGGAAAATAAATATTTGGTGACCTACAAACAAGCTAGATTTCTGTCTCTCATAGACCTGTAACTTCTTCTGTAGAGGATCCCCTGTCCTCCACTGGTTACCTGTATTAATGTCACCTGTTTGAACTGGTTATCTATAGGCAGACACCTGTCCACAACCTCAGACAGTCACACTCCAAACTCCACTAAAGACCAAAGAGCTGTCTAAGGACACCAGAAACCAAATCGTTGACCTGCACCAGGCTGGAAGACTGAATCTGCAACAGGAAAGCAGCTTGGAGTGAAGAAATCAGCTGTGGAGTCAATTATTAGGAAATGGAAGACATGCAACACTGAGAATCTCCCTCCATCTGGGGCTCCCCCCAAGATCTCACCCGTGGGGTTAGAATGATCACAAGAACGGTGAGCAAAAGTCCCAGAACCACATGTGAGCCAGGGGACTGTCAGTAGGTGAGCCTGGTTCTGTCATGTTTACTACGCCCTTTGGGGACCCCCACTTCTTTTGGGTGTCCTCCTCCTGGGTGGGGTGGGTTGCCCCTGCCTTGCCCTCTCCTGGACCTTCCAGGGGCTGGGTGGATGGTTGCCTGTAGCGTGGGGTGGGTTTCCCCCCTGGGGGGGGGTCCTGGCTCATGACTGGGGTTGGGGGATACTCAGATCTCATGGGTGGTAGTGGGCTGTGGCTGGAGGCGCTCTCTGGGGTCTTGGTGTGGGGTTGACTCGGCCTCCCTCTTTTTTTTTCACATTTTATCATCCACTCCAGCAGAACACAAACACTCACCTGAGCACAGGTGTCAGCTCACCTTTGCACCAATAGTTTACCTGACTGAATGAAATGCTTTCCCTGTCTTGGTTTGTGCATATGTGTGTGAGCTGTTGTTGTGTTGTGTGCATGTTTGTATGTGAAGAGTTTTGGAGCCAACAGGTATGTTTGAAACATAGACAGGCCCCGCCCCTTTTAAACAAACACATCAATAAACATCATCATAATCATAAACTTCTAGCAACTTGTTGCTCTGTGATTCACCCCCTGTTCTATAATCATCTTTCTATTTCCTTAACCCCCCCTCTTTCCCCCCTTTCTTTTGTGCCGTTA
>CM074496.1:30591216-30914151 GCA_037389245.1 Oryzias sinensis | reverse complement strand
TCAGTTCAGGAGTCTGTGAGGCTGCTAATGGAATGATTGTCCTAATTTGATGATTTTCATTCTGTTGTGCATCATTGGCACTTACTTGTAAATTGGACAAAAAATTGCAGCTTGTTTTGTAACCACTTCAATGCAATGGCTGTAAGAAAGCAGTAAATTAGTCACGGAAAGAGCCTTAATCCGCCGGCTAAACAAAAAACAATCAACTGTTGAGGACAAGATGGAGTCTGGAAAGACAAACATCGATTTCTCACCCAAAGCCAAAGTCAAGTTTGTTAAAAAAGAAATTCTGAAGAAGAAAAAACAATTATTCATAAAAATACAGAATGGAGTCTGAACAGAAAGTTACAATTTTGACACTAAAGGTAACTGCAGATTATGGTTTGTTTACCTGCATGGAAGAACCCGAATCTTTAGGAAATGAGAGGCTTCAGCTACTTTATTCTTCCCCCCCTTGAGTCTTCTCTCTGGTATTTAACAGTTTTTTTTTCTATTTTTTTTCTTTTAATTAAGTGAAGAAATGACGAGCACCACGGCTGACATCACTATAGAGACTACAGTTGGACATACACGCAGTGCAGCTGGGAGGGTCACAGAGTATTTAGGAAGTTAAAACCTCAGGAGGAAGTAGGAATTGCAACAGCAGATTATCCAGCGGTTTGTTGAAGGCTCCTTAATAAGTTGACATAACCAAGGACTCACTGTGGTGACTGTTGGTTGAACATGTTCGTTAAAGTCCAAAATAAACGTATGACTGAAAACAGTCTGGCAGACAAATGTCTGAACTGCAGTCTACGACCAGGAAGAGGGTTTCCTTCTACTGATTTGGAGGCCAGCCAGAGACAACGTCACACCTGCTGGAGCATCCAGATCCAAAAGGACTTTGTTGACTGCATGAACCTTTTTAAAAAAAAAAAAAACTCTGACCAGTACTAAAAAACCTCAGATAGAGATTAAGACCAGGCTTTTAACTTCTACAGCAACCAGGTCCATGATCGACCAACAGCATCTGCTCCAGCCAAAGTGTGACGTGTTCTCAGCAGATGCTGACGTTTCTGATGGTTTCATCACCATCAGTGCCAAGACTGACATGTAAGAAGATTGAAAAGGCTCTAAATAAGTTCTTCTGTGTTCCAGTCAGTGTCAGGAGAGCAACTACAACCTGTGCAGACTTTCCCACAAACCTCAGAGTCCAAATGGAGAAGATTCTCATAAGCAGAAGAAGCAGCTATAAGCCACACTGATGAGTGCATAACAGTCACATCCATTTAAATGGTATCATTTTCTTATTCTGAAGATGCCCTGGAAAAACCACACAATAATATAAATGCAGTGTGTATAAGCGAATAGAGCAGCGAGAAACTCCCAGAGAGGCAATTACTCTCCTTTAGGTTTCCTGCAGACTCTGTTCAAACCATCTCTGCCCACAGACAGCTAAAGCGCTGTCAGAAAGGCCACAGAAAGAGCAGGACTCCAGGAGTTTGGGTGGTCGATGCGGGGGAGTCTGGAGGAGAGTTGGATGGACTGGAGGGGTCAAGACTGGCTTCTCCTCCACGGAGAAAACCTTTGGAGGAAGCTCAAACACTGACATGAGAGAGACTGAGAGTAAAACATTTAGTTAAGAACAGAGAGAAACAACTGCAAACTCGTTCTGACAACGTCATCTATTAACTGCAGCAGATTAAAGCCTCATTTTCAGGCTGTTAAATGGACTCGCCCGCCACCTTCACTCCATTTTATATCTAAAACAGTAATGTTAGAGTGAAACCAAGAGCACTGACTAGAGGAGACCTGCACAGATGCAGGACTGACCTCAGTCAGTCAGTCAGTCAGTCAGTCTGTCAGTCAGTCAGTCAGTCAGTCAGTCCATTCAGTCAGTCCAGTCCAGTCCAGTCGGTCAGTCAGTCAGTCAGTCAGTCAGTCCAGTCAGTCAGTCCAGTCAGTCAGCAGTCAGTCAGTCAGTCAGTCAGTCAGTCAGTCAGTCAGTCAGTCAGTCTTTAAATAGCTCCAGTCTTTCATATACATGTAGATCACATACCTACATGTTCTGCTTATGTTTGACCTCTGTGTGACTGATACTGTTCTGTACTTTTCCTGTTTGGTTACGTCTTCCTGACTGGTCCTACCTTCCATGTCCTCCTGCTTCCTAGAGGATGTTTCTAAACCTGGATGTCTCCCAGCCGCTGCATTCTGAATGAACTCCTTTTGGGGCGTTTTAGTTTTTGGTGGATTTAACATTATCAGTCAAAAGAAAACAGATTAATATGAGCTCATCTACATTAAGGCTTATGCTGACATGCTGATTCATGTTCCCCATGGTTTATGTACTGCAGAAGGACACATTATTCATATTGGCAGGCAAGATGGGAACTGAACCTGTGACCTTCCAATCAGAGGTTGAACGCTCTACTTCCGAACAAACAGGATTGCAAGTGTAGGACTTCCATTATTCTTTCTCTTGCTTTGCCCCGTCCTTTTAATTCCTGGCCAATGACTAAAGGAGTCTTTAGTCACATGGTTTTGTCTACAAGCTTTGGTTTGAAAGATAACAGCCCCCCTGACAGCAGCCTGGATTCAGACCAAAGCCCTGGTTCAGCACTCGATACGGACCAAATTTAGCGGACTTGGTCCGCACCAATAGATTTTTTCTAGTCTGAATACACTCTAATCTAAGACTTTAAACTTTTCTAATTTGCTTTCTGCCAGTTTTTGGTCAAGAGTTGTATAATAGACTACGTGCACGACAGAACTTCCGGTTAACTTCCGTGTTTCGAGTGTGAGGCCGACAACTTCCTGTTGGTCGTCTTATTGTTGTGGGGAGTTTTGTTGAGTTGCTAGTTTTGAGTAAATAGGAGCGGATTTCGGGTAAAAGAGAGGCGTTTGGTGTTTCAACGCGTGACAAAGACATCACAACATTGTTGTATACCCGTGTGCGAATTTGTCAAAGTACAACGGTACTATAAGCTTTCATAGCTTTCCAGTAGATGTGTCGGTGAGAGCCGAATGGATGGTGAACACGGCGGGAGGACTTCACCCCAAGCAAGACGAGTCGTGTTTCGTATTTGCAGCAATTGGAAAGAAAATGTGTCATGTAAACACGCCGTTCGGAATACTTTGCCCCGGTCAGACTCGTTCGGATCAAAATTTCTTTCCGATCGATAGCTGGGTATACCGATCGTTGTTCATGTAAACGGTCATTCCGATCATGTGTCGCTGCTGCTCTGGGTTACGTCACGCATAGACGGTGTTTCGCTGAGAGAAAGCTTGTGAGCTATACGGGACCGACCAGCGGCTCTGCGGACGCCCCGCGTAAAGCGCCGCTCCGCTCTCGCCCCGCTGGCTCTCCCGTCTCTTTCACCCCTCACGAGGGAGATGCGGGGGGGGGGGGGGGGGATGCATGCTCACTGACGTCTGGACCCGGCATCCGAGCTCTGCGTTCGGGCTCCGGAGGCAGTGGACCGAGTGAACCTCTCTGACTGAGCAGAGCAGTTGGATTTATTAATGTGTTTGAGGGGAGGGTGCTTTGTACCGTGTGCGTTTTGTTATGTGTGAGAATTCGGACTGCGAGCCGAGCCGCCGCTCTGGGTTAGCGGCTGCCGGACTCGCGAGGACAGAGCAGAGCACACAGTGTGTGTGAGCTTTTCAGAGCAGAAATGCTGCTCAGTCCTTAGAAACTGTTCACAAAATCACGACACATGGAATTGTGTTTCTAATTGTGCCCCGACAAATAAAGGCTGATGTTGTTAGCCAGTGTTGTTAGCCTATCCTAACACTGGGTTGTTCTTCAGTTCTGTTCTTCTTCCACAAAAAAAGCACTGACCACAAGGATTAAATATAAAATGATGAGTGATCAGGCACTTCATAATATTCATAAAATTAATAAAAGCACGTTTGGAAGATCGCTTCGTATGTAACCGAGCTGCTGCATAAATGTGACAGCAAAGGTTTGTTTACAACGGGACACATTTCCTTTTCGGTATTTTCGACACGATATTTTGCCCGTAACCACGCACTGGTCGACAATCCTGTAGATGTCGTTCACGTCGATTTTCGGGAGACTTTGTAGAAAACGGGTGAAATATACCATCTTTCGCAATCAAAATCTGCCGTGTCGCTGCTATAGAAGTCGCAAGCCGGAAATGGTCGGCCTCACACTCAAGGCGGCGGAAGTAGAACTCCTTACTTTCGTGCACGGAGCCTATTAATAGTTGCAAAGATTCATTCAAACCTGAATTGTAATATATAACTCCCACAATCCACCAGCAAGAACCAAGAAGGAGGACCTAAGGGCAGGGATGCCCAGTCTAGTTTAGTCCATTTAGTTTAGTTTAGCCATTACCTATTGAATTTTAGAATGGATTTTATGCTTTGTACAATAAGTGAAGCCCGCTGAGACAACTGTGTTGTAATATTGGACTTCATATATAAAACTGTATTGAATAAAATGAAAGAGCTGCCTTAAACCCATGACATACATCCCCAAGTGGACAGATGGTCTGACAGAGACGGACTGAAACCGTCAGTCTAGATCCTCAGGAACGGAAACAGAACTGACTGTAACGACCAGTGAGACTGTGAGGGAAGCCAGAACCCAACTCACCATCTGCAAACAGGACGACCTTCTGGAGCCCAGATCCTCACAGAACATCTGGTAGGAAAACATATTTGTTTTATTTGAATGTGCCTCCTGCTGCTGCGGTGGGGTGGGGGTGGGGGGCATTGATTTCAAATAAAAAGGGAAATACGCAAATATGTACAATGTTGACCTCCTGCTTTAAAAATGACTGTATTTCTAATCCAAATGAACCTCTGAGGCTGAGTGTTGTGGTTCCACACAGACATCCTTTAATCCGTTCAAGGCAAAAGAAAAAGGCGGCGAGCAAAAGGTCACATTCATTTATCCCATTCAGGCTGTAATTAAATAAGCAGCAGCACAGAAACACCCTTCCTGTTTGTTTTTCCTCATCTCAATTAGTCTGCTGTACGATGATGTAGGACTGAGTTTGGAGGGTAACGAGGAGAATGCAGATCCTAGCTTTGGCTTAAACTCTCAACTTCATCTGGACTTCAACTGCTGAGGGTTTTCAGACAGAATGACTCCATTTGTCTGTGATGATTGAAAACATGACCTCTGAGAATGGACATTTGGATTCTAGCATTTGGAGCAGGAATGCTGAATCCTGCTTCAATCAGCTTCATGACAATTCAATGCAAAGAAACAGCTGTCTCTTTATGAGACACCTTTTCATCGTTTTGGGGCTCATTTGGAGCCAGCAAGGTCCAAACATTTTGGAATCTAGAAGGCCTTGGGCCACGAACGGCCTACTATCCTGCTTTAGCGTCTCTGTCAGTTAGACGCCTGCAACAGTGAACTCTGAATAAATGCTGCCAGGCAGACCAAACAGATCCGGAAGCGGCCGGATTGGATACGTTTGACCAAGACGCCAATGCCTCTTTGAAGAAATGAACCAAAATCCAACAGATGCACCACATGGAGACACGGCTCCGAAAAGGAAGTGTCTACAACATTTGTTCCACATCAGCAGACAGCAGAAGGTTTATTGTGAACTTTTTATCTCTGTGACAAAGATAAACAGTGTCTGAAATAAACCAGACTTAAAAAGTAATCAGCCTGTTTGTGCATTTTGTTTAAAGTAAACATTTAAATAATCAAAAAAAGGATTTTTAACTCTGTAGTCCAAATTGATCTCTGGTTCACATCTCAACTGATTTTCTTCCAAAGTAAATAGTCCAGAATGAAACGTTCTTGTAGGAACTGTAGATGTGCAGTTAAACCCAAACTCTCATCTCCTCATCCTATGTTTGTTTGGAGGAGCTGGAAAACTGTAACAGTTTGGCCACATGCTGGAAAATGCAGCAGTGTTGTCTAAATCTGTTGTCTGGAGCAGCATCAATACAAACACAGTTTTGGACAAACCAAAAAACCCAAACTCATCGACTCTGGATCCGGAAAATGGACTTTTGGGAAGTTTTACTTCAACCTTTAAGTTGGACAGATTCCCTCGTTTTGGGGAAGCTGACGGTAAAATAATGCTGATAAAGCAGCTTTTTTGTGGACTTCCGGACCTTTTTTCATCCATCATGTTTGACTGGATCTGAAATCTGTTCTTAAATCTGCCAGCATCTCTCTGTTTGCTCTGGCTGCACCTGCTCAGGTAACCTCCACTCTGACCTGCCGACACTCCTCTCCTCTAATCTCTCAAAGCCTCCCGGTGGGACCAGCATCTTCAGCAAACCACACAGCAGAGGAGGAGGAGGAGGACAGATAGCAGTCAGTCAAAGACCAGGAGGTGTGAAAGGTTCAGCCGGAGATGCTTGGATGGAAAAACGGCGGAGAGAAGAGATGGAAAGAGTTTGGAGAGCAAACAAAGCTGATGAAGATAATGAGCTGAAGACACGGTGAGACAGCAGCGTGTCATGAGGTGATGCAGCGCGGCAAAGATGTGAGAAGGTGTAGGTGGTGTAAATGGCACACCAGGAAAGGACATGTGGGAGGAGAGAGTTTAAAACCTGCTTTTACTTTCACATCAGCAGAGCTGACACTCTCTGTGAAGCCTCTTTGTTTTTTCAAATTAAGAGGAGAATAGATGTAGGATGTCAGGCAGAGTGGGAACAGAGACACTAATCCAGTTTCAGGTGTACCTGTGGTGATGTCGGCCACATCTCTGTCATCTAATCGGAGCAAACTCAGTCAGGGAGATCCAATAAAAGCGGATCTGGGAAAACTGCTTGGTTTCCTGTCCGTATTCACTTCACATCTGCTTCTCTGTGCTGAACACTGGAGATAATCTGTCTTCTTTTCTTATTTTTACTAAATGTTCACAGTTTTGTTTCACACGATGCTCAGAGGGAAAAAAAACCTGCTGCTGGGTCCAAAACAGGACGGAAGGTGAAAACGTTTCTTCCTTCTGTCGTTTTTATTTGATCTCATCGTTTGGAGTCAGGAGGAGACGTTTGGTTCCCTTCTGTCCTGCTTCTTCAAAAAATCTCTAGAAAAGCAGTTTGAAGGTTTTCTTTGATCTTCCTCATCTTCTCAGCTCCTCTTCCGGTCGCTGGGATGGTCGGGATCTCCTGGTTTCCTCTGGCG
The DNA here is from genome assembly GCA_037389245.1 of Oryzias sinensis. NCBI lineage: Eukaryota > Metazoa > Chordata > Actinopteri > Beloniformes > Adrianichthyidae > Oryzias > Oryzias sinensis. The sequence continues at coordinate 30,907,043 of CM074496.1, read as the reverse complement.
TGCTCCATCCTCGTCCTTTACGGTGGTACAGTCCAATAACCAGAAATGCTCCAATATCAACTTTAGATTTAAAAAAGATCAAACTGCAAAGAGGACTGAACAAAAACACTGGAATGTCCTGAACTGTGAGCAGCACACGTGCAGCCTGCTTGGCCTTTTTTGGCCTCCGTGTTTCTACCGAGGAGGGGGTCGCCGTATTTAGAAACGTGTTGAAGTCTGGGCTGGTTCTCCATCCATTCAGCTAAACTCAGTTCATTTTTCAAACCATGCAGGCCTGATCTCCTCCTCCTCCTCCTCCTCTTTCTTTTTTTCTTCATCATCTTCAAATCTTCCCTAATGTTCTTCTCTCCTCCCTCTGGACTGTCACCCTCTTCCTCTGTTTACTCTCCTCTCCTGCTGGCAGAGGAAGAGGAGGAGGAGCAGATGATGATGGCAGAAGAGGCAGACGAGGAAGGACAGGTGGATGCGCCGGCGGTCGTCCCCCATTAGGGAGCTGCTCCTTCTTTGTCCTGCAGATCAATGGGCAGCGTGATAAAAGCTAAACGCTGGCAAGAGGAGGGCGGGGCTAAGGCGCGGCGAGAACAGCTGCTGATGAAGGAGGTGTAGATGAAATCTGGACTCTGATCATGTGAAGTGATGAAGCCCATCATGCTCTAATTAAACGGGGAGTCACTTCTGTTGAAGGTTTGTTTTATGATTTCTGCTGTCGGGTCTCTCTGACCCCCCTCCACCAAAAGGGGGTTGTCTTCTCCTGCTTGAAGGGGGTTTGAAAGTGTCGCCACCGCACCTTCCTGTGTAAATAAAGCCTGTTTCCGTTCACTATTGTCGTTAGTAATTGTTGAAAAAGTATTTTTCTCTTTTTTACTATAGTTGCCAAGTACCAGAAAAGTATCAGAAAAGTTGGGTTTGATGTGAAATTTGGTTGAAATCTCGAAGAGATTTCAAATGGACCTTAAAAGAAATACCAGGTCATGTGACCAAACGCTTTGCCCACCTTTGTTTTAACAAGGACAGATATTAGAGAAGATTTGTCTGACAAAATCAGTCTACATAATCTTTGGCGGTCGGCGGCGGACCGGAGAATCATCTGGAATCCAGAGGGAGACAACCTAAGAACTAAAAAAAACCTGAATCTTAAGAAAGTAAAAAGACCATTGTTTAAAAAAAGTGTCTCCATTTCTATTTTGCAAGAAAAATCCTTAGGAAAATGTTTCTATAGCAAAATATTCATAGTTTGGAAAAATGTGTCTCAGTGACTTAAAACAAGAATTCCTGGTTAATTATTTCTGAGCTAATTTTGGTTTTGCCCACATTTTAATAATGTTTGACTATTTGTCCCGGCCCTGTTTCAGCAGTAAAGAAGGCTCTTTAGCCAACGGTGGAGAGTAAAGGGAGAATGGATGATGATGTGCAGAGTGACGTATCCACCCAGCCTACCTGTCAGGTGGATCTGTGTTGAAGCTGCAGGTGAGGAGCCGACAGACTCCACCCACGGTTTCCAGACAGGTTTCAGCATGAGTGAAGCTGCAACAGTTGAAGCTCCGTCAGACCCAGCCGCTGCCGCCGGCGCCAGGCAGCAGCCATCTGCTGAGCGGGCTGCAGCTCGTCCATCTTCAGGAATGCTCATCTTCTTCTCCACACATGCACTCAAAGTGCACAACGACCTGCTCTGTGAAGGTCTGGAGGTGAAGTCCAACCAGCAAACGAAACAAATCTAACAACACAAAGTTAACACCAAGCTAACGACACAAACTATTTAGTTTGAGTCAAAATCAATACAAAGAAAGAAAAAGCTAGAGAAATGAGGCGGAGCTATTTTTGCAGTTGTAGAAAAACCAACAGTGTTTGCATTAAGGCCAGTTAACAAAGTCCATGAATGTTGTTGGAGCGACTCTGGTTGTGACCCATCTGTTGAACAGACGCTGAGGAAGAGGAGGCTGACACTTCCTCCAGATGGAGTTCACCTTTGGTATTTAAACGTGCCTCCTTTAGTCAGAGCGCACAAACACAAAGACAGCCAGAGTGTGTTTACCAAAGGTTACCCATAATGAGCAACTTTGTTTTGCTCATAGGATGCAGATTTTCTGTGGAATCGGAGGGATGATTAGGAGGATTTTGGGGAATGCGTCTGACTTTTACATGAGAACGAGTGTTAGAGTCCCTCCCAGTGAAAGCATGAACCCCTGATGGGGTCATACGCGCCGCCCCAGAGCCGTTTAGCCCACGCCGTAAACCTTCAGGTGAGACGGGGCTCAATTAACGCCGACGCGGCGCTCCAAAATGTCATCCGCCTTTGTTGCTGCCAGACAATTACTGTGGAATATCTTTTATTTTGTTTGTGTGCATGAGAGCCAGTTCTCACTGAGCATTCAAAGGCAAAAGTTCAGACGGTATCATCAAAGAGGGACAGCGGTAATTAGCCGTCTACCTGCTGCTCGCTGATCAGCGGCAGGGGAAAGCCCGGGTGATTCAGACACCGGGCCGTCACGTGTTTGTGGCGGTCCGGTTCAGTCTGATGGAAATGATCCTTAAATAATCTAAACGTGGACGCTGCCTCGTCCTCAGCCTGACGGACACCCTACCTGTTCAGGGGTGTGGGGGGAGAAACCTCCCCTGTGGCCCCTCTGAGGAAGTCTGCATGGTAATGAGATGATCAGTTCTATTTACTGAACATGTCTGTGGTTTAATCAGGGCTAATCAGGCTAATTGGTGAACGTTAGTGTTCCTTTCTTCATCCTTGATTTAATGCAGATTACATTATCCAGTTCACTCACACCAGCCGAACCTGAGCTTCCATCAGAGGTGGAGAACTTTCTGACGGAGGTCCAAACTTCTGCTGAGCCTCAATGCAGGACGGTGTTTGTGAGCGAACACAGCAAATGATTGGCTCTGACTTCACGTCTGCATGGCAGTCAGTGTTTTGTGTTTTAAGGTCCATTGTTGAACAAAAATGAAAAACCGTCCTCTTCTTCCTCTGGATCCACGAATTGATGAAGAGAAACCGGCAGAAATAAATCTTCTCCTCAGTGCAGCTGTGGATCCAAACCACCTGCAGACGTTGATGGATGAAGACTCCGGATGAAGATTCTGATGATAAAGACTGGATGATACCACTCTGTGTGTGGAGGTGGGGGGTTGGAGTTCCTTGTATGAGGCCTAAAGCAGCTTCTGATGTTCCTGATGAAGAAAAGACGAGTTTGCTGGTTGGAAGCAGCACAGCTGTGGTTTTTCTGGGACACATTTGAACTAGAGGGGTTTTAAACGAATCAGTAATTGTTAGCAGTCTTTACTTTATCGTCTTCATGTCTGCAAAACGCTGTGCAGGAAACCTCCCAACTGATGTGGGGAACCAACGGTGCATGTCAGTGGTCACGCCTTGATTGTTAAAGTTTGTCAAAATTCATGTGTTTCTTCATAAATATCTCCAGTCAGTCTGCAAACAGATCTCTTTGTATTTGAAAGCAAACTTTTATGGATGGGTTTAATTTCCACGCCGTGTTTCTGTGAAGCGTAACCTTCAGAGAGCGGCAGCAGGTATCCGCCGCGGTGCAGCATGAATAAACAACAGGATAAAAGCACGCATTGGAGGAAATTTAGATGAATATAGATGTGCGACACCTTCTGTTGCTTCCCGGCTTGTCCATTTGTCTCCATTAAGGTCTGCACGGGGAATTAAGCCGTGCATCTGTTGCTGGTCATGTCTGGATCTATCACGGACGTGCAGCATCACGGGAGAGACGCGGAGCTTCACACAGGGAGAAACTCGGCTCACTTCATAACCCAAACCGACAGGAAGCTCATGAAGTGTTGAGCAGAGGCTGCTGCTGAAAGGGTGGATTTAGGAGCAACGAGCAGCTGGAGGCGGCGTCTGCTGATGGACGGAGTCTGCACCCCGCTGAAGCACATGTGCTGCAGCTCACGTGAACCTCACTGAGGCCAAGACCAGCCGGTTCTGAAGTCTGAGCTCCAGCGCTGCTTCCATCTCTGCTCCTTTCTGTCGGAATTAAACCACAAAAACAGCCAAAACAGTCAGAGCTTTGGGAGCAGAACAGACCTGCTGGGAGGAATCTGAACCCACTTCTCGTCTTCGTCTGCTCGTTGAAATGTTCTGTACGTTTTCCTGCTGTGAAAGAGTCATTGACCCTGAAACGGCTGAAGATACGTAAAGACGTCAGTGCCGATCCGGCTGTGGAGGAAACAGACAGATGTCACTTCTGCACTGCAGAGACACACCCACTGTTCATTTATGTCATTTCCAGGACAAACGTCCTGATAAAAGCCCAAACTCACCTCATTCCACTGAGATGCACTGATTTGCTTTAGGAATTTAAATCTTAAAGATCTCGTTGAATCATTAATCCTGAAAATATTAAAGCTATATCTGAACTGAAACTAGTTTTTATTTTATAATATAGCTAAGCAGAAGTTGTATTTGTGATGGTTCGCGGTCTTGTTTCACTAAACAGACTCAGATGATTTTAGGGTAACTGGAAAGTTTTACTTAGAATTTTTCATAATTTAAAATAAACATATCTAAAAATGTGTAATTGTTGTTACCAGAGCAACAAAATATGATTCAAATTTGGTCACGAAAGGTTGGAATTTCACCCAATTTGTAGTATTTTTTACTACCTACGTATGGGTTCTGTGGGTTTTTGGGTTGGACGGGTATAAAGAGGAGCGGCTCCATCGTAAGGGGAGCGCAGGTGTGTCTAAAGTTCCTTTGAGGCTGAAAGACCATCATGAAAATGGAACGTACCATTGTCGTACCGGTGGCAAATGTATTGTGAAATATTTGTAGTCTAATGGAAGTTACACACACTTAGTTAGTCGTTAGCAAAGTGAGAGTTATGGCTCCTTACTGACCGTGCACAAATGCTCCACGCACGGGGTGTGCACGTGAAACACAAGCGCCTGTAGGATGTCCACACAAACTGCACTCTGATTGTCTCATTTCCTTTCCCTGTATGGTTCATGAGCGCTCTACCACCTCGACATTTGTCACCTGCAGATCCACCTGTAAGGACTGAAGGCAGCAACCGTCCATGACGGCCTCCTTCCAGAAAGCCACGTCAGAAACGACGTTTTCAGGAAGAAACAGTCGAGTGCAAACATTTCTTCCTCAATGGCAGCGTCTTTCAAACATTCCGATTAAAACACTGCAGCGTTTATCTGCCTCAGCCTCAAATTGACTTGCAGATCGATTACAGTTGGCGGCTGAGCCTCCATATGGACTTGTCAGATAGCTGTGGATGGGTAGAGACAGGAGGAAAGACCGAGAACTCGGGGAAACAAGTCTCTTTGCTCAGCAGAGGCTGTCAGAGCGGAGAGCCAGAGTCGACAGAGTCGTTCTGCTCCAGCGACAGGAAAATGCCACCGAGCTGCTCCGCTTCCCCGCTCATAAATACTCTCAAGGACCGCAGCTTTACAACAAGTCAATAGCTCCAGTTTGTCACACACTCACACACACACACACACAAAAACATACATCAGCAAAATACGCAGATGCATACTGTCAAAATATAAATCAACAATCACAGCTCTACATAAACACAAGTGCCAGGCCAGCAGAAAGGGCTGCGGGATAAATGCGGGCCGGGGCTGATGGAGCTGGAGGTAAATCTGTCCAGGAGGGAGGGAGGGAGGAGAGGATGAGGGGGAGATTAGAACACGCATCTTCATTTAAAAGAACTGTTTCCTCGCTGTGACACTTTCAAAAGAAAACGCTCTGCCAAACTTTTCTCCGTCACTCCCTCCTACTCCCCCGTCCTCAGAGCCGCACGCCGGCGGCTCCAGCACAAACGATGGCAGAGAATGGAAACGTCTGCATCAGCACGAGCGCAGGTTCAAACCCGCAGCTTCTGCAGCCATGACAGTTCCTTCAGTCTGTGCTGCATCAGGATCTTTGTTCCGTTGATGTCACTCATCAAACTGCTGCTCCTCCACCTTCATCCCATCAAACCTCTGCTGAAAGGCCACATGTTCCACCTGCAGAGCATTCTGGGAAAATTGTTTTAGGACATTCTTCATTTGGTCAGTTCTATATTTGTTTGTGTCACACTTTGAATAAAATGCATGTGCAGTAGAATTCTTTGCAGCTTGTTAAAGAATAAATATGAAACCCAAACAGCCTAACTCACCTCAGAATTCAAGTCAACAAAAAGATTTACCCTGAAATTAAACAACTGGTCTGTCAAACGGAGCCTAAAGAAGCAAAACTATGTTTAAAAAATGACCGAATTACCAGAAAGATTTGTCAGAAAGGACAAATCGATAACTACAACAGTTAAAAATCATTTCAATCCTGACCGGATTCTCTGTTCAAATCCTTTGTCCTGAAGCACAGAGGCCGTCGTCATCCTGCTCGCTTCCACAACGAGGACTGTATGGATTCCAGTTACTGTCTGCAGAATCAGGATGTTCTAGCAGTAAAATATTGATTTTGCAGTTTCTTTTTTGGCTTTGCTGACCCCAGAATAGTTACTTCCATCCCGCAGAAACGCAGGTGCAGAGGAGATCCTGCATTTGCTGGTTGGTCTGGAGCTGGAAGGCTCCTGCAGTCGCAGCTTTGTGAGAATCCTGGACGCTCCATGTTTCACATTTGTTGTATTTCCTCTTTAAAATTTATTTTGATTTGTAATCTGGACTTTATATTTTCTTTTTAAACAATTGCAATAAAGGAAACTGGGATTGTGCAGGTCGGTTTCACCGTCCTTCAGGCCTGGTTATGATCTCATAAAAGATGTCATCTCCTCTATCCTCTAAGGGTGGCGGCTCTCTCAGAGGGAGCCATTAATCATCCCCACGTTCCTGTTGGCGCTGCCGCAGCAGGAATCGAACCCTTCAGCTCGTCACCAGAGGCAGCGGCGTGTCTGTGGGGGAGTGGGCGGGTGGACGTGTCGGTGCTGCTCACAGCTCGGCCGGTGGGTGCAGGAGGGAGACGGATGGATGGATGTGAAGACAAAGGCAGCGCGGACGCCTGACTGGATTCCAGACGGCTGTTATATTTAGCCAAAGCAGCCGTAATTACCACGGCCACGTCTAACAAAATTGTTCAGGCTCTGCTGGGCAATTAGGCCAGGCAGAGCAGCTAATGGAGAGAGAATTACACAGACCTTTCCCCCATTAGCCCCCATTTACAACAGGAAATTTTCAGAGGGGGGTACGGAGCAGGCGTGACTCCTAAAGCAGATTACAGCTTTGAAGCCACCGCCGCGTCTCCTCATCCCTCCTGCCTCTCCTCCGCTCCACTCTGGAGGAGTTCCTCAGGTCGGTCTGGGGTTCAATTCCCACATGCAAATGAGGGAAACTATGGAAGAGCTTTATGTGAGCCTTCCGTCAAAACGTTAGGTAAATGTCACTTTTCTTCTAGTTTTGATGCAGCAACGTTTGGATTAAAAGAGTTTGACAAAAAGTTCATGAAGTGAATCAGAATCCGCTTTAAAAAGAAGCTGGAAAAGTCTTTGGCTCAGTGTAATTGGTTTAAAGCAGCAGTGGGGGTTTGTGGGGGGGTCTCATACACACACAGAAACCTTCATGCATCTGATTAAAATATTGTAAAAAGTTGAAGCTAAGAACCGGAAACAAAATGCAGCTAACAAGAAAAAGAGAGCAAAGTTCTTCCAATATTCATGGACACAGAAAGACGAGCTGACAGTTAGGAGAAATACACTCAATCTGCACAATTTATGGAAGCTCAGAGTGGACAAAAACCCCAATGACAGCTTTGGGAAATCAGCAAGAACGGCTGTCATGCAAATTTAAATCCTTGTTGCGTTTAGATAAATTTGTTTCATCTCCTATTTGAGTCCAAGTCTTCTGCATAAAATTACAAACCTGAACTGACTGTAAAAATTCCTGTTTCTCTCTGAAATATTCATCAAGGTTTCCTCGTGCAACACAAAAGATTCTTTATTTTGATGGAAAAATAAATCAATAAAGATTTTTTTTTGGGTTTACTTTAAAAATGCAAAAACAAACTAATGTATTCCTGTTTTTTTTAGTTCAGTCCTGCCAGGTTTCATGTGGTACAAAGTAACTTCACAGGAAACCTTCTGATGTAGAATAATAATCCGGATGTATATAGATATATGTATATAGATATATGTATAGAATCACACACATACCATCAAGATCAACAGCAGCAGGATACAAACCTTTATCTAATGTCTGCAGACATTGAAGAGAACTATAGACTCTGTTTAAACCCAGAAGGACGGCTGTTGATCAGCAGAAGGAGGAACACCAACCTTGGTCACTCCACAGATTATGGACTCTTTTTTTATTTCACAGCATTACCTTGTCATAAAAAATAAAAATAAAATGAATAATAATAAATGCTTAATCAATTATTGAAAATGGTTAAATTGATTGATTTCTATTGATATTACTTCACTTGCTCCAAAAATTGATTCATGATTTTTCCTAATGAAACAATAATTTGCACACATTTTTAACTTTTGATACTTGATTAATTTTTGCTATGAAGATGTTTGAAACAGTGTTATGTCTATTTTACTGATATAGTATTCCTATTAATCCTGTACATGACTTTTATAAGTAACATAATCTGCATATATTTTAGATGACTGATCTGCATTTACCATGTTGATTTCTAAAAGTAATTTTTACATAATAATTAAGTAATTCATATTTGTCATGTGATTTATTGATGCCTAAGGATTCTTACTTCTGTCTGATAAGTTCTGAATCGGATACTGATAAAAAATGGTTATGATATAACGGGGGAGGGATTATATAAATTCACTTCCTTCCACTCCCTTTCAACCAATCTTTAATTTAATGTCTAATTATCCTAAGTTTGATACATCAGTGTATGAATGTATAACTGGTGATTATAATGTTTTCGTGTTTTCTTATTTAATTGCTTAAAATAAACCATTTCAAATCAAATCAAATCAAATCAAAAGATTACTAAGGAATAGGATTATTTTGCTCTGTTAGATGCTTTCACCAGCAAATGTATGATTCTTACTCTGAAAACAATAATTTTATCTGCAACAACAATTTTCTTCCTCCTCAAAATCATCATCAATGCCTTTGATTGGTCAGATTTAGCGTTTGCAGGCCTCTGTGCAGAAACAGAGACTAACTTTAACACTTTTCTTTTAAGAACAGTTTAAGACAGTGATTCCCAATGTAGTGGTGAGCTAGCTAGGAAAGAGGTCTGGCAGAACTGTTTTGTAGTGAAGTATTGTATCAAGTCAACACAATCATTTTGGCATTAAGATTCCCAATGCAGTGGCCATTGATGGTTTCACTAAAACAGAAACAGATGATGAAGAGATATTTGGTTTTTTGAGCAAGTATGGTTCGATTTCAAAAACTCATGTTATTGTTGAGCCTGATTCTGCATTTAACCAGAAACTTATTGTTGAATTTAGTTCCGGGGTTGCGATAGCTGCACTCCGTGATATATTGCCGTATACTTTCGTTATGTCTGAATAAACCCCCTTTGTAGTTTAGACTAAATCATATTAATATTATTTATATTTGTAACAATTTTTTGTTTGACTGAACAGAAAAGGAAATGAGGGAACAAGAGAGGGATGTTAGAGAGGGGGGGGTGTAGGAGGGTGATTATAGAAAGGGGGGGGGGTAAAATAATAAAGCAACAAGTTTCTGGATGGTTATAATCATTACTGTCAGGTTCAGATGTAAAACAAATCTAGAAGGGGCGGGGCCTGTTCACACACTCAAATGTAACACACATACATGCTGGCTCAGAAATGTTCACATACAAACATGTCAACATGTACACAACACAACTCATGTTGACACGCATGCCTATGCATTCAGACCAACACCGCGTGGCTGTTTCCCATTCCAGTCAATAAAGAACAGAGACATCTGTGTCACACAGCGCATCCTCCTTTCCATCTGGATTTCTTCTTAGCGCCTCAGGTCCAAATGTCCTGGACCTTCACCCGCAATCACCGCAGGCTCCTGCTGCTGACATGAGACGGTTTTCAGCTGCAGATGTTTTCTGTGGATGTACACAGACTATGGGAGGTAAAAGGCAGACAGGCCCCATGACAGATGGTGACCCGTCCAGAGTGTCCCCTGCCTTCACCCACAAGTGGCCAGGATAGGCTCCAGCAGCCCCTGGCCCCCCTGACAGATTAGAAGATGAATGATAAATGAAAAGGTAGACATGAGGAGAGGAGGAGGCGGCTTGTTCTGAGACAGACTGACAGAAGGAACTCGGATTTGGACCCAAACTTCTCTATCTTCTGCTGAGGCTTGAGAACATTTCCAAAAAGTATTAACAAGGCAAAAAGTTCTTGATCCTTCTGTACAAGAAGAATAAAAAGTGGAGCGCAGAGCAGCAGAACTGATTTCTATTCCAACATTAATTCCAGCTCTGGTGAATTCCTGATGTCGGCGGCCATTAAGGTCTGTCAAATCAAATGTGACACAGAGCAGAAGAAATATTCAAATCATCTTTCAAATCTTCTCCAGAGCTGCCTCTGAGCGCCGCAGCTCCAGCCGCTGACAGCTCCGTCAATTCATTTTGTATCTTACAGATTAGCCCATAAAGGCGCTGACCCTGGGGCGAGCACCGCATACAGATACAGGACGTGCTGCCGCCGCCAGTTACCTCACAGGAAGGAGCTGCCCAGGTAAACAAGCCGGGCCTTCTGGCTAAAGGCTGAAATGAGAACATTTTAACCTGCGACTGTGAAAAACTGTAAACTCTTTAGTCTTTGTTTCTTTATAAATGGAAGATTTTCAAGTTATCCTTTACTTTTCTCACTGTAATCCTAGGGGCAATTTCAAAATAAAATGACTTCCTAGTAGGTTTAGAAACAGGAGGAAGAAACCTTTACAAAAAAACAAATCCTGACAGGAAACGAAGGTGGCGTTCACTTTGTCTGTTTATTATAGAAATCAAATTCCTGAAGCATTATTTATCTATTTTATACATTCCTTTCTAAAAGGAGGAAATGTTTCAGTTTGGTTGAACATTTCATTTGCTGACATTTAAAATCAGACATTAATTTACAGACCTAACGTTTTTACATAGAAAAACATTTATACACTCATTCATGCATGTAGAAATATAGAACAAGGATTTCACTGTTCCATTTCTTTTATTAAATGTATTTTATTTCTTGTAACACTATTTTATACATGATATCACTATGTGACACCCTATTATGATTATTTATGAAAGAAACAGATTTTGGAACTCATAGAATTTTTATTTTTACACGTGACTAAACACACACGATGGCTCTTTCATGACACGCTAGTCTGTTTTTTCACTCTAATGCTGATCCATAGATTGTTTTAGTTTGTCAAATGCTTCCCAACCCTGAACCATCTCAACCATTTGATTCACCAGAGAGAACATATGCAAAACAAAACGGCAGTTCACCCCACAGCTTCACTTAAAACAAAAGACTACACAGAGTGGGCCTGAACACAAAACCACAAAGTGCAACACAAACTACACAACAGGTGGAGAAGAGCAAATCTCCCTTCTTGTGGTCTGGCGGTCCACATGGCGCTTTGAAGGCCGCCTCCATCCGCCTGGGTCCAATGGGAGCCACGGCCTGTCCAGCCCCGCCCCCAAAGATGCACACAGACACAGAAGTCCCACTCTGATGGAAATAAAATATATACAGAATAAAGAAAAAACCAAAACTAAATACATCATGAATGTTAGACTAAAATATTAAATTGATCGTTATTTGGTTTTGTTTTTATTAAAATTATTCATAAATTATTCTTATTATTGACAGTTTAATACATTAAAAGAACTTACATATATCAGTTTTATAGACAAAAAAACCTAAAATTAAAAATATAATAATTTATAGGATTTAAACATTTCAGGCTGGCAATAAAGAGAAGCATGGCGGCGTCTGTCATGAGCGCCGACGCAGGAGCGGCAGTCACCTGACCCACTTTTATTGAAGAAAGGTCTGTACCGAGTCAGAGAGATGAGGGCCGCTGCTGCTAACAGCAGTTGAGGAGAAACAGCACACGCGTATGCGTGCATACTTCGTAAGTGTGGATGCCGTGGCACGAACAGCACATCAGAGTAAAAAGCGCTAGCGCGATTCTATTGATGCAATGGTTAAATTCGAAAATCGAAGCATATGAATAATAGACATCGTTCGAAGGGAATCAGAGATTTGAATCTGCGCTAAGGCGCCAGGCTGGGAAAGTGACCCGATATGACCTGTGACATCCGCGAAAGGCATTGACTTTACGCGGTTCTGCCGGACAGCATGTAAACAAAACAGGTAGTCTTACGTTTCTCGTTAATCATCATTAATTCGTTAATTCCTGAATTTAATTCTCTGTTAATCATCAACATGCCGCTGCCGTTGTGTGGCAGCTGGATGTAGCAATACATCTAGTGAAAGTGTATCTGTGTATAAATTCCCAAAACAAGAAACAGCTGCTGAAACAATGGACAAAACAAGTTCAGCCCGAGCGAGGCGGAGTAGTGCCAACTGCCCCGTCAACTTTATGCAGCCCAGACATTTAGGCAGACTGTTTTGAAAGAAGCGCCACAACTCATGAAAGATAATAGAATGCATGTCAGATATAAAAAAGTATTGAAGCAGGCATAATCCCACCACTGAGAGATCGCTGGTCTAGGAGCGTCAGCAAGCGCCGAGTACCAGCACTGTAGCCAGTACAAAAAGAGAAGATCTGTGACCGAAAAGCTGGCACAAAAGAGAGTGAGTTTAACGTTTATTACAAAATGTATTTATTACAAAAGAGAGTGAGTTGAACGTTTATTACAAAATGTATTTATTACAAAGAGAAGTGAGTTTAGCGTTTATTGCAAAATTTATTTTGTGTACAAAGAAGTATGAGTTTAACGTTTAATATATATACAGTATATATTGATATAAAAATTCCTATGCTATATTATACGAGTATACAGAGTAACAGATCTTTATACTGAATAATCCTTCATTTAAATTAAATGTTGCCTGTAACATTTCACACAGTAATTATAGCTGTTTGGCAAGCAAGACAACTAATAATACTAATAATATCTGACAATATTCCAGGAAGTACAGGAGCTTCTAGCCCAACCAGTTGAAGTGCCTAGAACATATTCAAGAAATGGAGATAGATGAACGCAACCCAGTCCTGTACATGTAGATGATCACATATATATGTATTTGTTATTAAAGTAATTAGTAGATTGCATTAATGTTAAATTAATAATGTGAAAATAATTATCATGAACTCATAAATTTCATGTTACAGGAGGCTACCACACAGACAGTTAGGCAACCAGAGACTGAGTCTTTTCTGTTGAGACTGCCGAGTTGATATTAGCAAATTGAAGGTCCAACGAAAAAACAAAAGGTTAGATTTCATATAAGAATATAAGTTATTTAAGAGCGTGCTTTGTTTCTTAATTCACAAAATGATAAGTAACATAATGCAATTTCTGAATTCATTTTTTCTAGGAGTCACAGACAATGCCTGAAGTTGTGGAAATCAACACTCCAGCTGATAAGTTTGCCCACATTGTGTGACCACAAGCAAGCTATCTATACAAGTTAGACCAATCATTCCTTCATCACCCAGACCTTCATCGGCTAGCCGGATCCCGTATCAGCTGATGATAGTGACTATCTTCCAAGTTCTTCACAGACCCCATCCTCCTCTGACTCTGAAAGAAGGTCCACACCCCCACCCACTGAGCATTTTTTCTTGAATTTGCCTGGTCTGCTCTGGACATGCTGCTCAATTTAGAAGTCTTATTATTTTTGTCCAAGAAATGGGCATGGACATATCAACCAGCCAGGGTACAATGCTGTGTGTCCTCTAGACATGCAGGATCTTAAAAAAGTTACAAAATGGAAGAGTCAGCCTTTTGGCCAGACATACCTTTGAGCAATATTTTGCTATCTGTGTATGTGTCTATAGTGTCTTCTCCACTAAATTACTCATGTTCAAAACATGAAAATTAGCATGCATATCCAAAAGAACATTCTTTAGGCATCAAAGACTATCTGTGATATCTTTACTTGTGAGCTGAGCAGCAAGCCTGGCTCATTGCATGTCTTCAAGAAGCAGAACAAAGCATCGTGTTGGCTGGAGATGGTCGCTCAGACAACCTGTCATTCCCCAAAATATGGGCGTACACCATGTTACGGGTACCAGCAAATGTTATCATAGACCACCTTCGTACAGGTATTTATCTTTCTTGATAATGAGTTACTACTACCTATTTATTGTTAATGTTAAAAATATGATGATAAACATCCGCTTCTATTTTTTTACAAACAGTGAAGTTGGTGGTGCCTTACTTGTATGGAAGGAAGGCTTGTAAAAGATCAGTTAATTTCTTGGGAACACAACAGGGTCTAGATATAAGATGTATTAATAACAGACAGGCATGTCAGTTAAGGAAATGGATCAGAGAGGAATTTGCCAGATGTTCACTTACCTTTTGGGCGTTTGGCATGTTAGAGAAATTATTATTCATTTCCTCGATATTTCTTTGTCAAGTTGTTCCAGTTGTAAAATATCAACATATTATTATTATTTCCAGGTGAAAAAAAAAACTTGGCACTTTCAAGAAAAGACTGCACAGACTTGAAAAATTATGAGTTAATAGCATAATCAATCACCTTTGTTAGTCCAGTCATGTCAACAGATTCAGCAGAGTAAAACCTAGTTGAAGCCAAGTGGAGCGTCTGTACTGTTGAATCATGTATGAAATATTCATCACATACAACAATGAGTTATTCCTAAATGTGAGCATAAAAGGCTGAGAGGAAAGAGCAGCTAAGAAGAAGTGGATTTGAAACCATGTAAGTATGTTTTGTATATTTTACACAGCCGTATCTTTTTTTTTTTTTGGAGTCATCTGTAGAAGTATAAGTAAGTTTGGATGATGTACATCCAATTTGCTTGCTTACAGGATTCATGATGGTGAAATTAGAAAAGACTAGCAGCATCAACATACCTCATCGAGATCTAAAACGGGTATCAAACCGAGAGACAGACATCCTCTGGAGGCGTTCACAGCCTCTTGAACCACTACGCTCTCGAAAATGTATGCCTTTTCTTATGAGAGGCCAGCTTTGCGAGTAAATACATGTTATATGCTGGTACTTGAAACATTGCTTTATCAAGCTTATCAAAGAAAAATAGTTGTCTCTATGTAACATATTTTTCAAGATGTTAGTATTTTCAGGTGAATGTTTATGTCAATACATATTTTTTTTAATAGAGGACTGTTAGCTGCGATGCATTTCAATGAAAATAGTGGGCGGACTCAACAAAGTACCAGATCAGGTGAACTCCAGTATGCAGTGTCCTGCCAAAATTAAGAAAGGGGACACAGAGTGAAAGTTTTAGAAGAACCTACATTTGGTTAGTTGTATTTTTTCCATTTTTCAATAAACCTATGTTCATATTATTTATATGAAAAAACACGATTCTTTATTTATAATATATTGCTTTATTTCTATATGTATTGGCTCACTCCAGCCCAGAACAGGCATGTAATTCTAAGAATACACATACATTTTATTTTGGTATAAGTGAAATATACATATACATTTATATGTGTTCCACAATACATTTCAGACTATGTTAATGAGATCATCAAGGATGTCCTGGACAGACTCGTACACCCCAGAGAAGATGTGGATGTCAGAGATGTGCCTCCTCCATTGAGTGGTGAATACCAAAGACCAACCAAAGAAACTGCTGTCTGCGATTTCAAATCCAGATAAAGTCACTTGAATCAGTCTAATACAGGATACAAATCCAACATGCTGTCCAGTTGGTGCGGAAAAAGTTGACCGTATTTTATTCACAGCACAGGATGGCAGGGTAACACGAACCGCTCTCCCAAGATGTCCCCAGCACAGCCTCACAAACTGCCTGTATGCGATATATCGATATCTTCTGAAAATAGAATAAAGACTTGATTACATGTCTGTCAGTGTTTGAAATATATTGACGTGTTTACATACAAGTGTTTTTATTGTTGATGGAAGTAAATAAATATATCATATCCTAGGCCTTGAGAGATCTGTTTTTACCAGCTATAAATTAACTTTAGCTCAGTGCTATGGTACCAATGTATACCCTGGTAATTAGATCTATTCTGTGTCAACCTTCGACATGTAGAGTATACTCACTCATGTGATGTAGCTTCTTCCATTCTACCATGATGATCAACATAAGCATAGTATGCTACCCTCAAAACATCAGGATTCAGGCAGCAGGTCTGGAAACTATCCACTTCAGTGATGCAGGATGCATTTACCCCTCTGCGCAGCATTTCTCCTTGGACTTCATCTATTTCACGGCAGCAAATACACTCCATCACTAGAGGCATGACAGCACAACATTGACACTGGCACCTATGACAAAAAGTTAGTTTTAGTTCATCTCATTCATTTGTAACTTCAAATGATCAGCTGTATCCTACATATATACTGTTAGGAATCACTGAAAAAATTTCACCATTAGGCCCTATTAGATTGACTTTTCAATTCTGCGTGTACTTTTACAGATGTATACACAAGGCCTAGTCTCACGTGGGATTCCAAAATCCACGAAGGCAACTAACCATGCGTGTTCACCAGGTCTAGCGAATCTTCATGCTGGCTATCGTCGCCGGCATCACTAGACCCTACTACTTTCTGCTATATCCTCCTCACTTTACATAAAAGGGTTGAATAAATCCCCAGTTACAAAGTGACTCATCATCATGATAATCTCATAGCTTTCCTCTTCATCTTTCTGTTCATCCCCTGATGATAAATGCGCTAATGAAGCGGTAGCATCACTCTGTATACATTCTCGGTGCTAATACATGTTATCTGCTAGTTTACGTCACAAACGCCAGAAAGCGTAGCGAAATCGGAATCGTGAAACGGCCTTCGTCGTTGTTTATATCGCGTTTCGCTATTTATTCTTTAGAAAAATATTAAAAACAATGTAACATGAAGCTAGAGACTATTTACTATATTTTAGCTTATTAAAATAGGCATATCACCCACACTTTAAGACACGGCCGGGAGCAGGAGCTGCAGATTGTCAAGCGGGGTCAGGTCTTCTCCTCATCTGCGGGGCCTTTTCGTTTTAGTGGATGCGGCGATGCTGGTGTCAAACAGCTCTACCAGCAACCACGTGTCGGACGCTGTCCAAACATTCCACGTTGGCATCGTTCACCTGGATGGATGACCGCCATCAGCAGGCGCCGTCTTTCATGTCTTATCCGGGTTTGGAGGAGGGATGGAGCAGATAGAAATCAGACGGATCGGGACGCGGGCTGGGGTTTCTTTTTAAACCAACAACTCTGATCTGCATCATTTCTGCCTGATGCTTGACTGATCCGGATTTAGAAACGACTCTGGAGACGGGGCTTGACAGGAAGTGAGCCCGGCGTCCACAGGTGAGCTTAGCTGTTCTCCGTTGTTATTGTGTCGTTCAATATGCAGCACACAAGGAGACAAAGACAATAAATGAAGACGGGGCTTTAGTTGCATCTCTTCCTGTGGGACAAAATTTGAAGGATCAGTGGATCAGATCATTAAAATAAGAGCGCCTCTCTGCCAAGCGTGAAAGAAGGAGTTAATTACTCAGATTTACTGGTTTTGGGGCAATTTTAGTTTCCTGTTGATAGAAGAACCAGAGTTCTTCTTCCGCACTGATGGAGCCACGGCTTGTTTGTGCATGGATTAACAGCAAAGGAAAAGCAAATCAGATCAAATTAAGTATTAATATGCAAAATACATAATTGACAATCCGTCGCTTTGAGAGCTGTTCACAAACTTGCAAAAAGGTTTTAGAGTAAACAAGCAAAAGGAAACAAATCAAACCAGGCGGAGAAGTCAGGGTTATTATCTCAGCAGAGACCTGTCTGCCCCTATGAACCCTGGGAGCTCTGACAGGTAGGTGCACACCTGGTTACAACATGGGGAGGAAATGTGGTTTTACACCAAAAACCATCAGCTCGCTTTTTTCACCAAAATTTTATTCTCTGGACGTTTTTTTTCTTCCAGTAAAATTTCTGACTCTTGTTCTAAAAACAAATTCATTTGTTTCAAGGAAGCAAGAGAAGTTATTTTATCCGAAAACAAACAGAGATGGAGACCGAAACCTTGTGCCAACTTGGTACCAGTACTGATGGGTTAGGGTTACTTTGTAAAATATAGATTTCGGTGCTTCGTTTCGGACATGTTAAACACTTGTATTCAAATTTGGTTTACAGCTCTAGCCAATCATTTTGTCCTTCCAGCGATTGTGGGTGGGCTCATATCAGAATGGGTGGGGCTGTGAGTGTGGGTGGAGCTTCAGTCAAAATGCTGAAGTGAACGATTGTCTGCTCAATGTTCCAAATAAGCCGTCACTGTGGCAATTATGATAAAAGACACAGTTTCAGTCTTTTTTGGAGGCTCCAGTTCTTTCCAAAGTAAAATCCAAACGGTACCCATCCCTAAAAACAAGTGACTGTGTCTCAGTAAAGAAAACTATTAGATCACCGTGTTGAGTCAAGAGCAATAACTCAAATATATTTAAAAGGTTTCAGCTTTATTTTTTCTGTAAAAAGCAGCAGAAATCGGTCCAAGGTGAACTTCTTTGTCTTTAAATGTGCGGCAAGCAGCCTCTCCTGTGGACATCATGAGCCTGATCTCCCTTCCTGCGTGGTAATAGTCTGTCAGAGCTGTTTTATGAGATGCATTGTTTTGGAATCAATTGAGAAATCAAAGTGTTTCTACTGCTGCAAATGAAAAGCCGTCTGTCATTGAGACGTGATGTTGTTTGAGACCTTCCAGGTCGTCCCTGGAGGAAAAGGCCGGCGTTTGCAGGAGAAGAGCCACAAATGCAGATAGAACACAATCCCTCCATCCTCTGGCAGCTGTTGCCATATATAAATCGGCAGTGGGATTCTGAGATCATCTGACACGTCCTTAAAATACCTGGAAGAAGGGAGCTGAGCAGCTGCTCACAGCCACTCCTGTTAGGCTCTTCTCGTCAAACCATTCTCCCCCTTTAAGGCTTTAAATCCCATTCTTTTGTTGTTTTTCCTCATTTTTTGATTCAATTACGTCATACCTAAAAGTGAAACTGCAAAAAATGACTGGGGAAACAAAGGCAGAGCTTCAGTTTAAACAAAAAAAGATAAATCATCAGGTCCTGGATGATGGGACTCCCTCCGATTGAAGGGATGTTGAAGTGAGACTCAGCTCCTCCTCCTCCTCCTGCTCCTCTTCCTCCCACAGCTTCACTGAAACTCTATTACCTCGGCTGTCCTTCAGCAGGATGTGATGTGAGATTAGACTCTGTTCTCATCTCCGTCACTCTGAACACAGTCTCTGATCTGCTGCGGCCCGAGGCCAGCTGCTCCAGCAAGACTGGAGATAGACATCATTTACCGTTCCAACTCCTGACCCAGCGACTCCTTGACGTGTACTCGGAGGGAGGAAGGCCTCTGTGCTGCAGCCCGGCGTGCCGCCGCAGGAAACCGCTTCCTTCAGGATGAGAAAACAGGACTTCAGTCCCGAGAAAGAAAAAAAACTCACAGTTTCTCCAACGGTGGAGTTTTCAACAACAAAAAATGAAATGAACTTCTGGCTGATTGACCTCAGGAGAACCTGCAGCTCCGCCTCTGTAGGTCAAAACAGTTTACTACATGTTTACTACATCACTACAGGCTACTACAGTTTACAACAGGTTACTACATGTGGACAGCCGTGATGCAGTGGTAGAGCGGTTGACCTCTGATCAGAAGATTGCAGGTTCAACTGCAAGACCCCATTACCTTTTATCCGGTGAAGGTTAGCGCCATGTTGGCTCAAGCCAGGTGCCGCCATCAGTGTCAATTCTTACATTTTAAAGGAACTGAGTGTAAAGCTTTGGGCCTTCGAGGAAGGTAAGAGCGATATACAGGTTAGAGGTTAGAGTGCTGGTGTAGCGTCAAGTTACTGCAGGTCATGTGATTTACTTTTTGTTATGGAGGTTATCCTGGTTACCATGGGTTACCTGAAGGTCAAACTAAAGCCCAGAAGTTTAGTTCTCTTGAGATCAAAATAATGGATAAAAAACCAGTTGTAAAATCAGAAATTACATTTCTAAAAAAAACGTTGTAAACATTTAAAGAATTATACGATGAAAAATAATACAAATAATATATAAATATATAAAATATAATAACAAAATTTAGCTTAAAGAAAAAGTCAATTTTAAACTTGAATAATAAGAAGTCTCTGAACCTACGACTGTTACCAATAAAACATAATATTACTGCAGTAAAGGTCATAGTGTGTGTTTCATGAACTGACTTCTTGGTTCTTTGTTGTCAGATACTGATTTGTGTTTTCACATAACTAACCTTGTTTTAATAAAGATTATTTCCTATTAACAGCTGCACAGTTTGTGTTTTCCTCTTTTGTTTTTGTTTGACCCTAACTGACCTTATCACAATGGGGGAGGAGCTTTGAGCCCATTGGCTGGGGGGACATGACTGCCAGCGGTTCTGCAGAATGACGATCACTGCAGATGTGTTTAACTCAGCAGTCAGCTTCTCATCCTGAATACGTTCAGGCTGGGGAAAGTTTCGATGAAAACGATGTCAAGCTTATGCGTACTCACCACAACTTCATGATTATTCATTAGTGAAAGCGGTTTTATCTGAAACATCCCAAACATAAAACTATTTACAAATGAATGTGCGAAGCGATTCTCAGCATCCAGAGTGCCCTTCATTCAGAAATGATTCATCATCATTTCTCTTTCACAGCATAAAGAGGCAGAAAAGTGTTGAATTGGTGGCCTCTAATGTTCTGAACTCTTTGGAACTGCTGATGCTTTTTGCAAAACCCCGCTCACCTTGAAGAGTTTCTGCAGTAAATCCCATCATGAAGCGCCTGGAGTTGATTCTTGGCAGCGTTTGAACCGCTTTGCGTCGTGTTCCTGGCTTTGAACTACGGCACGGTGGTGATCTTTTCCTATCTGCGTGTTCAGGTTCTGGTTTCATGAGAAGATAGCTGTCTTTGCCTCATGCACTCCTCTCCTGGTCCCATCATCAGTGAAGATCTCAGCGCAGCACTCAGTGATAAACTCAATTTGCTGTCATTTGTGATTCCCTTTGAAAGTGAGAATGTGATGAAGCAGGAAGAAGGATATATTATAATTAAATGATTAAACAGATGTTTTGCACTTTGAAACCTTTTATCTTTGCAGAAGATTTCTTTGGCTTGCTCTCGTCTTATCTTTGTATTAATAAATAAGAAAATGAAATTTTCCCCCTTTGTTTCATGTTTTGTGACTAAGAACAAACTAGAACTTTAGAAGCAGAAACAAATCATTTCTGCTAGTTTTCTTATCTAGATAAATAGTTTGTTGAAAAAATATTGAAGAGTTGAATAAGTACATTAGTTCATTCATAAGTGGAGAATGAGTTCTGCCCCTTCCTGTCACCTGTGAGGTTTGATGGCGAATCCTTTGATACTGAAAGCTCAGAAAGGCTGCACCTGCGGTAAACACTGAGCTCTGCCCTGAGCTTCAAACTCATCCACACATAAACCTCAGCCATTCACTCAATGAAACACCAAAAGCATAAAGAACTCCTATGAAACATTAAAAAGAGCAAATCAATGCTGCATAAAAACCCAGCCTTGTCATGAGAGTGTGTGTGTGTGTGTGTGTGTGTGTGTGTGTGTGTGGGGAGTCAAAATCCTCAGAGCGGGCTTGAGGGCGGCAAACAAAGCAGTAAATTGATGACACAGAGAGCGATGAATTTCAAAGCGCCCTACATCTGACCAGATCAGCCTGGATCTGACCTGGATCTGACTTGGATCTGAACTTGATTTGACCTGGATTGGACCAGGATCTGACCTTGATCTGGCGTGGATCAGCCTGAACCAGACCAGAACTTGACCAGGATCTGACCTGAATCGACTTGGATCTGACTTGGATCGGCGGATCTGAACTGGAACTTCCAGCAGGAACGGCTGCAGAAGAAGCGAGCAGAAACAGAACACGACTGGAATGAAGAACAGAACCAACAAAAAGAACAATTCTCTCACATTAACTTTTTAAAATAAAATATTGTTTATGAACATGTAGTGATGCAGCTGGTTTGGTAACAAAACTAACAGCCAATACAATGAAAAATAGTTTTAACTTGGCTATAGTCTCTGCTTCTTTCACGTTATTAACCAAACATTGTGGCAATGTATATTTACAAAAACACAAAAACAAAGTCCTCCTTTCCATGTTTATACTTGAATTGAAGTCAAATTAAAACGGTAGAGGAATTTAAATATTTAGACTTGCTATAAAATACAGTTTGTCTGTGGAACTTCACGGTGTAATCGAGCAGTTAAAGTATTGGATAAGACATTGTTCATCCTTGTCTACTAGCATGCTAAAATGTAATTATCTATATACATTTGTTAAATCTTAAATAACATGACGGCTGCCCCATTAAAGAATATTTCCAGGTCTAATCTGAACAAACAGCCAGGACTTCAGGTTGACTAGTCACTGTTTGATGAAGCCATGAAAGAACGGACAAACTCCCACAGTGTGAGAAACATTCCTCAGATATGAATCAGTCCTCGTGTGATCTAAAGAAAGTACTATTGGAAAAGCAGCAGTGTTGTAATTATCATGACATGGTCTGAGTCCAATGTTTCATTCTATTCTATAACCAGTCATTGTGGTGTTTGATGTGCCATTGTGTCTCTGAATGGCTTCTTTTAGTCTGTAAAGCGTGATATGATAGAAGTTTATTAGTGGGAAATGTTTACAAGTGTGCAGTGGGCATCTGAATTTACATTGTTCAGGCGCAAACTAGTTTACCTATAATCTAGTCTAAAACCCTTTAATGTTTTTTTAGACATGATTTTTTCAGTCAAATAAACCAACAAACAAACAAACAAACAAACAAACAATAACAATGAATAAAGTTTATACAGAGTGGTATATACACTTTTGTAGTGATTTTAATTTCAAAGGTAAAGATTTTATAGTTGCTATCACATGTGTTTCTGTATGGCTCTATTTTATATTCTGATGTTTTTTTCCAGCAAGTTTGTATTTATTTTTGTGCTTTATTTCAACGGCTCAAAGCGATTCAGAAATTAGTGCCAATGGATTTTCGGCCGATTTAATTTTGCATCTCTGTTTCTGTCAAAGACCATTTCTTATTTTACATTTTACATCAAACATTTGCATTAACAAATTAGATTTGTGTCATTCAAAATGTCTTACTTTGTGTCGTTCTAATTACCTGCGTTTTAAAGGTTAAAATTCGGAAATAGTGTACTTTTATAACTCTGTCTCTCCAGTAGACACGGCTCGGTTAAAGAACATCACAGAGCATAGAAAGACTTTTAACACAATTGGGTTCACTAATTCTTTAAAGGTTTTGGAATCTTTTATTTTGAAAGTGTCTAAAGTTGTCAGTGATTCTTTCAGCCAGCATTTCGATTTTTTTAGATGAGATTATATGTTAGTTTGTGTCTTTGGATCTTTAAATGTGTAATTTCTTTTTTTTTTTACACTTTGAAAGTTTTTTTTAAAATATATTCATATTTTTGATGTTACTTTTTTGTTTTTCTCGTTGCTTGTTTTGATCCATCTTGTTCTTTCTGCACAGGTTTTAAGCTGTTCTTTAATATTTTTATTAGATCAGGAAACAATAGGGAACTTGAACCTAAATCAGCAATTGAGATTGCTGATCAAGAATGAGGAACTACCTACCAGGAACGCCAAACCTGATGGAATTTTCTCAGCTTCAAGCATCGTCATAGTGTGATGGAAACATCAGAAGCCGTTTCAGGTCTGCTGCTTTCAGCTGCCCTGAACTCTAATGGTTTTTGTCAGATCACTGACTTTGGTGCGCGTCCAGAGTCCAGCTCTGACTTCATGACATGCTTCAGCTGATTTAACATTGAAACTAATCATAAATAAATGAATATGAGTACAAAAGGAGCCGAGAAGTTTTGACTCTTGAAAAGTTTGTTGTAAGTTTTCCCTTTCAGTCTGACACTGATTGACGATTCAAAGCTCCAGTAAATGTCTGTTTCAGTGAATTACAGGAGCAGAAAACCAAAAGGTTTTTTCCTTTGAAGGAAGGAAAGATAGCCTGTCTTCTGCTCTGTACGTGACCTTTTCTTGTCAAAGAAGAGAGAGGCGACTTGTTTACATGTAAATCCTGGATCGCTGCCTCCAACCTTTGGGAGGCATCTCTCTTCGAGTAGTGATGAGCAAGGCGTCAAAACTGGCATCGTGACACCCAGACACCCTCCTGAAAGGAAAAACCCTTTCCTCACCAACCAACCTCCTCACCTGAGCTCAGAGGTTTGCATTCCAGTTGCGGATCATTAGTCAGAGGTAAATCTTGCCTCCGCCTTGCATCATCCATCCATCTCAAACTTCCTGTTCCGTCTTTCCTTTTCTTTTGGCTGGCTTTCTGTCTCTGGCATACAGATTATTCTCCTCAGCTTCCTCTCAGCATCAGCATGGAAAACAAAAAGATGTTTCTGTCTCAGGTGTGAGATGACCTCAGTGGAACAACTGCCTGCTAAACGCCCGACCAAAAAGGAAGAACTTTGTTTCTCTTCTGCCAAAATAAATGAACAAAACTAAATCTTGACTTTAAATTCTTTGATTTTCTTCTGGGATCCCATCAGATTCATATTTTGTCATAATATTCAAATGTTTGGATGCCAGGTTTGAGTTTTCTCTCCTCCAGTTGGTGTCACTTCGGCTCCTTCAGTGCAAAAAAGTTGATTTAATTCAAACAACTTTATTTATTCTCGAGAGATAATTCTTTGCTTTAAAGTAGTTTGAAAACATTTACTTCACACAGACGCATTAAAGAAGCAAAAAAAAAACAGAAACTATGCAGTACTATAATTCTTGGATACGAGGGGAGGCCCAAAAGTATACAATAAAGGAAAACAAATACACAAAAACAAAGATAGCAGAAGTGACAGTTGATTCCCGTTCCTAACGTTCTGTCATGGTTGCGTCTTTCGAGGCGTTGGCTTCCTGGGCCAAAGTTTATCCAGAAATACTGCAGGGGTTTATACAAATATAAGTGACATAAATTAGTTAGGTTAAAAAAAATAAATAATGAAATAAACCTATATAAAAGTCCAGAGAGTGATCAAGGATTGGGTCACAAGCAGGAAATGAAAAACCAATTTCATGTGAGGTTTTATGAAAAATACTTCATCTAGACTGATTCTTGTTGACACTGAACATTTTTTTTACTGGTTTATTGGCTTGGAATTTTTTACCATCAGAAATAAAAAAAAAGGCATTTAACAATTGTATATTAAAGTGCCCTGAAAACCAAACTAAAGTACTGCAAAACCAATAAAAAAAGGAATAAAATCATTAATAAAACAGAAAACAAATGTACATGGCTAGGCTAAGGAGGGTGGAGTCGTACTGTATTAATAGCCACAGTACATGACTAAAATAATGTTTCAGGCTGAAAAATATGGTTTGAAAATTTGTCTTTATTGTTGCGTCGCACTACTCCACAGGTAGAAAAACACCTGCTTTCAGGCACACAGCTGTAAAATACAGCCTGGGAGCTCTGTTCTTGAAAACGGGATTCTCGAGCATTTATTGTGGCAGTGGAAGAGAACGACGTGCCGGAGCGCTCTGCAGCCGGGTGACATGAAGGATCCCTTTGATTCCATCAGTCGTGGTTCTGAGGCTGCGGCGCGTCTGCAGGAAAACGCTACGACTCCTTCAAATCCTTTCAGAGGAAATCTCTGCTCGCGGCCGTCGGCTTTGCACCTCTGAGGTTAAACACCTTTCGTTTTTTTTAAATGAACGTCATCGTTCCTGGAAACTGTTTCCAGACAGGTATTTGATTGACATGTCAAAGAAAGAGATGGAGTTATGCCTGCCACCCTCAAGTCAGTGAGCCGAGGAGCTTCTTGTTGCTGCAGTTGCTGAAGTTTCTCAGCAGAGATAAAAAGCTCCAGGAGAGACAGTTTGATTTATGAACTGCTCTCTTCTCTGCAGAAACTGTGCTAACAGAGATGCTCACCTTCAGCTGGATGCTGCTTGGTCTCATAACGGCTCTGCTGCTCTCCACAGGTCTGAGGAAGAACCAGGACTCTCTCCAACAACCATCCTGTTGAGATCTCCACAGATAAACTGCCGGAAGCAGGTTCACGGCAGCAACGTCCTGTTCAGACGAAAGCATCAAGCCTGGCTTTGTGACCTCGCACGGTTTGAGGCGTTTTCTCCTCTTCTGGCTGAGTTTGGCTTTTTATTCCTATTTCTGCACACATGAGGAAAAAACACAAGTACATACTGATGCCGGGACACTGAAGTGAATTTCTGAGAGCTCTTCATCAAAATGTTGGGCGAATGTTCAATCGATGCTTAGAGAAAGATGATTAAATACTAAACAGACACCACTCCAGACGGTTACATAGGCTACTCATTATTAATGAAGTCAGCATCATCCCGGACAAGCCCCTAATTTATTTGCTTCCCTAGATTTCAGACCGAGTAAACTGTAGCTCTCTGGAACTGTTCAGTCTGGAGGATCATGATGCATTTGAGCTTCAGTAATGGGTTTTTAGTTAATGGTCCAGCAGATTGTCCAGTATGGATGGACAGATATCTTCAACTTATCTTAGTGTCAGAATTTCACTTTTGGATGTAATATTTGTCTTTCTGCAGATCTAGCATTAATGTTTTACAGGTTAAAATCATGACATATTCAAATTAGCAACAGCACTTGTATCCCCTTACACCCCAACACACACACTGACTATATATTGAAAATATATGTTTAAAACATTAAAATGTAATAATTAAATAAAAAACAAAAAATAAAGGTTTATACAAATTTACACCCTGCTATCAAACATGCATAACCCCTTATTGTAATAGTAAAACCTGCCCAACACAAAAGGCCTTCAGCTCTCATTTGTTTGCTCAGGAGTTGGACAGAACAAAATCTATCTATCTATCTATCTATCTATCTATCCTATCTATCCTATCCCTATCTATCTATCTATCTATCTATCTATCTATCTATCCTATCTATCCTATCTATCTATCTATCTATCTATCTATCCTATCCTATCCTATTTATTTATTTTTTATGCAATCACCAAGTGTTAAAAAACCTCAGCAGGTTTGTTATCTGTTCATAATTAATACAATAAAAATACATGGGAGAGTGTCTGCAACAAAGAGAGAATGCTTCTTATCAAATTACCCAGAACTGACCTCTTCATTCTGAACCTGCACATTCTGTAATGCTTTCATTTTTAGCACATTTTGCAGAGAGGAAACGGTTCAAAAGCTGTTTGGGTTGATGGGAAATCCAATTCTTCTCTCAGAGGGGAGCCACTCCCCCAAAAGCTCACAGAGGAGTCTGCAAGGAGTCCAGAGGGCTGGGGTGAAGGGAGAATGCGGCGAGGACGACCCCGGGCGCTCCGATGGATCTCCAGCAAAACCAACACCTCCTGCTCTCCACTGCCTTCCCGGGTCTCCTCCTACAAACATGGCTGCTAAACAATGGATGCTAAAGTAGGGTGTGCCAAAATATGGATGAGGTGATATATCACAATATTTAATCCCGTGATTGACTCTCGACGCGTCTTCATCAAGTATCAACCTTCTATTTACGTTTGAAGACCCTGTAAAAGTGGTGTCGATAGGTGGCGCTTGTTGCAAGATTGTTTTTCGCGGACGGACGAAGAATACACAGTCAAACAAAATGGCAGAGGAAAAACAGAGAACAGCGAGCAGATAGTTTAAAAAGGCATGGCAGCTTTGGCTCGTCAACAGGATTCTGTGAGAAAGCATTGAAAACGACCCAACGGCTGACTGATTTCAGCTTAGCAATGTTACACAAGTCTGTCATCCCATTACACCGATTGGACACAAAGTCTTTATTATCATTGTGTTTAAAAACTAAAAAATAAATTGAAATATTTCCAAAAGCAGTTTTCCAGTTCTTCTTCTTAAAGTTTGATATATCAGTAGTTGTTGAAGACGATATATGATTATCACATCATCGCCATATCGTGATAGTATCGTTATCGTATCGTGAGGAACCCAGTGATTTCCAGCCCTACTAAAGAGTTCCTTCTGGTGACCAGAAGGCACATTTGATGCTCCTGCTGCTGCTGTTACTCCATGAAAAGTAGTTTGAGCTACACAGACACACAAAACAACTTTGAACTGTTAAACTGAGCAACATGGCCACAGGAAACGTTGAAAGCAGCAACAAGCCGCAGCCCAGAATAACCAGCAGCAATGGAAATCCACATCTTGTTTTACACAGAAGTGGAACGGCATCAAAGGCCTGAGCCACAACATCCCACAGCTAGCAGAGAAGACAAAGAGACGTGTCCAAGTGTCAAAGGACAGTTTAGTGCAGTAAGTAAGAGACTGAACGGCAGCATTTCTCATCTCTTCTCCCATGCAGCTTGTCTGACTCTGGGACGTTCATTCTAGCTGGGAGCACTTACTATAGGACAGGAGCCGAAAATTTCCTCAGTTTTAAACCTTTTTTATTTTCTAGAAATATATTTCTGCATGTTTTACAGATGTTGGGTGTGTCGCTTCATTTTTAAGTAAGATTAAGTCTCCAACGAGGCTTCCACCATCAGAAATGAATGGATGAGGCCTTTACATCATCCATTGTACACATCAAAGGGCATCATGCTACGGTGGCCCTGAAATTACCAGTATTGATCGTCCTCCAGCGCAAAAGCGTTTTAAGAAATCGACGAATTAAAAGCAAACAGATTTACATTTTAGAAAACAAAATTCCAAAAAAAAAAGCAAATTAGAAAACTAAACACATTTTCAGAAACAAAAATGAAATGTTAGAAAAATGAAACACAATGAGAAACAGGAAAGGTAGGTACTAT
The DNA here is from genome assembly GCA_037389245.1 of Oryzias sinensis. Taxonomy (NCBI): domain Eukaryota; kingdom Metazoa; phylum Chordata; class Actinopteri; order Beloniformes; family Adrianichthyidae; genus Oryzias; species Oryzias sinensis. Next base: position 30,878,139 of record CM074496.1, on the reverse strand, counting down.
ATGGGTCCCCTAGTACCTACCTTTTCTAGTTTCCATAAAAGAAAGAAATAACTTCCAAAAACTATAGTAATTTACAAAACTCATAAAGAAATATTAAAAGGTTTTTATTTGTTGATGTGATCTTTAAAATGTTTTTACGTCGAGTGATTTGTTGAGTGCACTTCAGGGCCACCGTATTATCCCACATACCATGGTCACCTACGAAAGATCAAATCAAATGTTAGCTCTTTAGTCTTCACGTTTAAATCCTTTTTCACAACAAGCTAACTTTTTAATACGCGGTGTGACATGGCAACAAAACTCACTCTGCTGCAGCTAGTGTAGGACTGACCAAGAACAATTCTCTTTGCTAACTGCAGACCATTGAAGCATGTTTTTTGGGACCAATAGAAAACGGTGGTGGTTAGTGAAACAAAAAGCATCACTTTTCCATAGCATGTTAAAGTTCACTGGAGTTTAGTGAAAACACAAACAATCATGAAATATTTTTCTGATAAAACAAGTTAGCATTAAGTTCAGATGAAAGTGAGTTTAGCTTAAACATCAACATTTAAATTCCTAATGAACAAACAATGAAACCTGAAGTTATACAGCATCAGCCCCCATACACTCTTCTGTACAGAGCGTAACAGACCTGAGTCTGGTGGTCTCCTGCTGTCTGCTTACGTTTTGTCAGTTAATGTGTTCCGGTGTTTTCCCATGATGCAATAGGTTTGTGTAAAACAAGGAAAATCCGATGGGATGACCTTGGATTTGGATTTTATAAGGAAATACATTGTCAAATGTTCAATTGTTTAATACCTTACTAAGAACCTAATTACCTTCCTCTTTTTGACGTCCTTGCATAGTTATTAAATAGAGAACATTTCCTATTGTCCACTCCAAATCTGTGTGTTTCTTGTTGTTTGTTTTTCCTGTTCTGTGAAATGATGGAAAATGTCTTTTCTCTGCAAACAACTTTTCCTTATTTGCAGTTCACTTGTTTATTCAGCGTGTGCATATTTTACTGCCCCCCTCCCTCCAGAAGCAGGTCAGTGTCATTTCATGGTTGTTGTTTTCCATTCGTCTGCACGACCCCCCGCCTACACAATGCATCAGTTTAGACATTCCTGCATAGCCCCCTCTAATAATGCGACAGCGGGGAGCTGCACGTAAAACAAAGCTGCAGTATTGCCGAGGAAATACATGACATTAAAATTTAGCATTGTTTTTATTTGACTGAAACACGCAGAGAAAAGGAACGCCGCAGAAATGCACCCGTGCTATTTCGCTCCCCATAGTTCATTAGGGTCCTCCTGCCTCAGCGCTCGACTTTCAGCCAGCAGCACATGGCCCGACTGCGATAAAGGGATGTGGAGTGCAAAGAAAAGCTTTTAAAGTTGTATTTGGCGTCCCGGCGCTCCCCAGTCAGCGGGCAGCAGACTTCTTATGAGATTAGACATTTTCAGGCAGCCAATCAGTCCACTTCTTTTCTCCTCGGTCTGCGTCTTCGCTCTGGGCGAGTACGGCTGCTGTGACGCTGTGGGGGTTCGGAGGATGCCCCGCTAGCTGCTGCCCTGAAAGCCGGCCAAAGTGGTCTCAGCGGCTGCAGGCGGAACTCGACAAAGAGCCAGCAGGAGTTTCTGCAGCCAGCGTTGCAGAAAGAGGTCTGAAGAGCGCTCCTGCAGGCAACCAGGCCTTATTCTGTCTTTTTTCGCGAGTAATGGATCATGTGACCCGTTGTTGCTCGCAGAGTCACTCACAGTGACATAGATTGATCTTTGCTCCATCCATCATTGTTTGTCCAGGAGCAGATGTCACCAAGCCAGTTTGTCCAGTTTTTCAGAGCAAAGGTTGGCCTTTCACAAACCCTTTTCCGTCTTTTCTGACATTATCAGTGGAAATGTGGAAGTAAAGATGACGAAACAATGGCATCAAAAGCAAAGACCTTACACTCTACATATTCCAACAGCAGGACGTTTGATTTTCTAAAGAGGCTAACAGAACCTCGTGTGCACACCAGAAACCTCAGACAGATCTCAGCTGGAACGTCTCCAACAGCGTCATAACTTGTACGCCAAAAGATTTTTTTCGCTCATTTAAACTCATTTTCACTGTCTTTTGCTTGACATTCCTATTTCACAAAGCAATAATCACGATAACGATACAGTTGCGATTCATTGTGCAGGGCTAGTTTCCAGTCATTTCTTTACTTTTCTCAACACACTTGCTAATAAACATGACTTCCTGTCTGTGCTCCTCGCCAAGAACACAAGAAGAGGAGCAGAACAACTGCAGAGGAGGTGTACCAAGCCTTAAATCCAGTAACCCAATAAAAACAATCCAAGAACCACGGAGACACTCGACATGAACGGAGCGACCTAACCCACGACCTCAGTGTCATTAAACGCCCATTAGCTGGATTCTCTGTGCTGGTGGGGTTGGGCACATGGTAATTAAGTGACCTCTCCATCTCTGCGGGTTCTTTGAAACCAATTCTTGAAGAAATTCAGCATCATCAGCAAGGCAGCCCTCCCCTGAAGGTTAATTATATCATTAACTGTTGTTGGTAGGATTATTTGATGAAATATGATTGTAATAGAAGCTCAAGGCCAAGAGCAAAATCAAAATGAGGCCCGGAGCTCCGAGATGAGATCAGGCTCTTCTTCAGCAGCTTCATCATTCCCATCACGAGCTAAATGATCCTCCTCACACTGGCAGGCAGGAGCACAAATAAGGCGCTCTGATCACTGAGATAGACACAGGTTGGGACTGGAGGGGATCGCTCATTCATCCCAAAATGTTATTTCTATGCAAATGAAAGGGGCAGGAATTAGAAACAGCAGTGATGGTTGCGAGGACCGCCGGTTGCTATGGGGACAGAGATCTCATATTAGCAGAGTCAAGTGAGGCGTGAAGCTGATGAGTCAAGAGCCAACAGGGCAAAAGAAAAGGGATTTCCAAACTTCCGTGGCTGTGGTTTACCGCCCCCTGCAACCACCTTTACCTGCTGGTAAATGTGTTTCCTCTGCGCCGTGGAGAAATCTCTCTCCAGCTCTCAGCCCGAGGCTTTGCTTCAGTAGTTGAGAGTTGCTAGACACTCATCTGTGCAGCTCCTCTGGCTTATAAATGGAAATCAGCTGGACGCTGCTCAGCAATGTTTGCAGGTTTCTAGGATGGAGAATCCCATTTCCAATCAGCTGCTGCAGTCTTTGATGTCAGACACAAAAGAAGAGTTTGTTCAATCCAAAGAAAAGTCAGGCGTGTCAAAAACAGGAGGGAAACTTTCAAATCTGAAAAAACAAATCAGAACAGAAGCAACTACTTATTTTATAGTTTTCTTTTGTTTCTTTCTATGGCCATGCCCTCAAGGCTTACAGCAGTTAGCTCACCCAGTTCTAAAGAACTCTTGGGAAAACTTAAACTAGTCGGTGAAATGTAGCAGAGAAGCAGGACTTTATCTAAAAATCTGCAGTCTGTGGTTTCTTCTGATCAGCCTTGTTCTGTTTGGACCAAACAAGATATCTCCAGCATGACAGCAGACAGACTGGGGTGAGGCCTGAGTGTGATGACCCTTAAAGTCTTTGTCACATGCACCCTGACGTGGGTTGACCCGCATGGTTTGGTGGTTTTTGGGTCATCCGGGTCCATGGAGGGTCGTAGAGAAGAGCGTCTGCTTCGTAGGGGGAGCACAGCTGTGTCCCCTTCAGGCTCGTACGGCCACCCCAAACCAAGTCATGAAAATGGAACGTACCATTGTCGTGGGTGTGGAAGTATCTGTACGGCTATTGGAAATTCCACACATTAGTGGCGTATGAGGATGCTGCCATACGGCGTCATATTTACGCCCATCCTAGTCATTAGTGAGCGTGAATTACTGGCTCCTTACTAACCGCGCACACAAATGCATACGCCGCAATATTGCCGCGTGATACGTAAGACGTCTGTATGATGTTCAGACAAACTACAGTCTGATTGTCCAATGGCCTCATTTCTAGCAGTCAGGCTGCAGCCAGGACCGCGCACGTGTCACGCAGTAACAGCTGCGTTTACAGTCAATAGGATTTTGGAGGGTTGAAAATTAAAAAAATCCGCATACAACACACCTGCGTCTCACCTGCTTCCCCCTAACATGTTGTAGAAGTGTTCACTACGACCTGCCGCCCGAGACGCAGACGAACATTTCTATCTTCACTGAGCGGCTGATATTTCGTGTGTGTGACCTGCGTCCTTCATACAGGTGTGACCCTTTTTTAACCTGTAGACAGCCTGTATTCACCTGTGAGGCCAGGTGGGACTAAGAGTTTAATCGTACCAGAGCAGGTGTCAGATCAGGGGTTCCTAAATCCAGGCCTGGAGGGCCGCAGTCCTACATGTTTTCCAACCACCCTGCCGTTGATGCGCCTTTTTGGCTAAACACACCTGATCCAGGTAATCAGCAGCAGATAGCAGGACAGCGATCTAACCTGTGAGTTAGATCTTCAGGCCTGTGGACGTCCATCATCGTCTGCTTTGTGTGACCTCACATAAGGCATCTTCACTCCGAGAAAAAGCTTCACTTCTCACCTCTTCACCCACATTACCATCCGAGTGACATCAGCACATTCCCCAAGTATCTCAGTGAAACGCAGCTATTAACACCATGAAACATTAACCACGTTGAAAGCAATCACGTCTTTCTGTAGCCAGAGGGCTTTGTTCATTCATTATGCATCTGTTGCATCCCCTCCCCACATCCGACTCTCCGCTGACGAGCAGGTTAGGGCCTGCGTGTTGCCGGCTGAGATCTCACCACTATTAAGAGAATTAAATCGGGCTAAGAGGGCCTCTTGAGGAGAACATAAATTCTCTATTATCTTCCTTCTTGGTGGCCTCCTCTTCTCCAGCAGCGGCAGAAGCTGCTTTTGACTGCCGAGCTCTTGTTTTGCCTTTGAATTTTCCTGCTGGGGACTCTTAAAACCCCATCTAGAAAGACGTGTTGACTGAGCGCCGCCATCGCTTCCCGTCATTTGCCCCGGTTTTGTTCGTGACACACAATGTGAAAAAACAGTTTTCAAAGGAGACCCTGCTGGGACTGCAGAGGTCGATGCAGCTGCAGCTGCAGGAAGTGATGCGCTCACAGATTGGATGGCTTTATGTCCTTTTAAGTACTTTATTTACTGTTTTAAATACGTTTCTGAGCAAGTTGATCTGTGTGCTGCTGTTTACGGCCTGTATGTCTGCATAAGCTGTACATTACTCATTATTTATCATATTGTGGAGCAACAGCAGCTGTGCAAGGGTCCTAGCTACATGCGGTTTTGATAATTGTCATTTTTTCATTTAAATACATTAATAGGAGGATCAACAACAGCAGCTGAACCCAAGATGCAGTAAGAGGTACTAAGCTTGATGTCTATTCTTCGACTCTTTCTTTGGGATTTGGGAGAAATGTCAAGGCCCACGACAGACATATTTGAATCAGGATTTGTTGTGGAACAAATTAAAAGGTTGTCATTCCTTCCCCTCAGGACGCTTGGACCACTACAGCGCACCCTGTAGGTGGTGAGAAGGTTTCTAAATACAGCTGACTCTCTTACGACAGGATCGTGTTTGATATTGCCATTTTTGGATTTATGTAAAAATAAATGTCTGTTAGAATGTTGTTTACTGGACCTGTCATCAGGATATTCCCATTGAAACCTCACCGCTCAGAGCTGCTGTTGATAGCGTTAGCCAAACTGCACAATGATGGGGAGAGTACGGAATCCTGTCCTTGGGATACTTTGATAAAGCGGTCTTTATTTAAAATGTTTCTTGCTAGCGTTTTTCCAATGATTTATAAAACCGAGATTAAAATGGCGTTTGAAAATGGCGGACTGCAGTCTCATGCTCCGCCCTTTTAATCCATTCACCTGCAATTAGATCCATAAATGTTTTTGTTTTCTTAGTCTGAGCTGGAATCTGGATCAGAACTGGACAGATGGATGGATCTGATGCTGCTGTTAGTATTTTCCAGTAATTAGAGTTAGTGTTGTGAGGGCTGTAAGCCAGGAGAGAGTGTAAATGGATGGATGAGGAGAATGGTGGTGGGTTGCTCCATTCCCCACAATCCTGCCTCAACTCTGAGGGTAATTTCTTGTTTTAGAAGACGACATCAACTTTGGATTTTAATCTTTGGGTGGGACTTTAAGGCACGACTGAAAAATCTTTGTTCCTGGAGATCGCTCAAGCCACTTTTGATTAAACATCCGAGAGTAAATGATGCCTGAAACTGAGATGAAATGCCATAAACCAGTGGGTGGCGCTGCCTGCAGGAGATTATGATTGTTGTTTCAAAAATGCTGTCATGATTAGAGACGAGGAGTTCAAGAACAGCCCAGATGCTGGAACCGGAAGGAGAGCTGTGACTCAGCGGTAAGTTTTCAGTGATTTAATCAGAACCAGATCTGACAGGATTTCCTCTAGGAAGAGAACGAGGGCAGGCTGGAGGAATCTTGAGATGGAATTTCCTTGAGAGGAAACAGCGGCGTAGGCGAGACCTGAACCAAGGCGAGGCGGCTGGCTGGAGGTTTCTTGAGGCGGCGAGACAGCAGCGTAGGAGGACAGCGACCAGGTGAGGATCAAGTGGTTTTTTTTTTTTTTGAGGTCCTGAGGCAGGCGAAAGCACACCATGAGCATGAGGCAACAGATGTGAGACATAAACAAGGCCTTCCAGACTATGCACCATAGGAGGAACAGCCCGAACTGGCACCGGCTGATGATCAGGAGGAGCTTATGGAAGGAAGGTGTAGATGGGTAAGTGGATCCAGCTGGTACTTTATCCCACACAGGAAGGAGGGGGGAGGAGGGAGTAGCTGACAGACCATGACAAATGCACTAGAAAGGAGATTTTTACATCCATACTAACCTTTGCATATCTGTGGGTTTTCTTCTCCATCATGTCTCTAGAAAAGAGTGAAATCTTCTGTGGCTCCTTTTCTTCTGTGTCTCCGTTCTGACCTTTCTTTTAACATCACCTCAGGATGACCTCTTACTGAAGCGTCATTAGTGAAAAACCTAAAGCAGCATCTCCGTCGGTGTCTGCAGTCTTCATGCTGAAGTTCAGGGTTCCAGCTGCGGAACATAACGCTCTGTCATCTGCATATTCACTTTCTGAACTTGCACATCTTGCTCTGTTAGTATCCATCCAAATCACAACGAGACGCTCCAGAGCTTCCACTTTTGCTGAGACAGCAGGTGGCAACAGACCCCCCCTGGTGATGCTTAATTGCTCTGCTGGGAGGTTTTTCTCTCTCCTCTTCCAGGAGATGATAATTGATTCGTTGGCTCTTTTTACCCCCCTCAGCTCTGACAGTCAAATGCGTCCTCCTTACTGTCAGAATGACAAGCTGACCTCTCACCTCAGGGGTCAGCTGGATTTGGAGTCAACGGTCCCCGGTGGTGGTGCTATGTACTGCGGCTGCAGGCGGTGGGTCGGTCTGTCATGAGATGTTCCCACGTCGAACAGGAGATGAGCCTTCAAACTCCTCAGTATGGATGCTGCAGAGGCTCCGCCCTCAGCTGCTCCTCGCCTGTGAGTTTCTGGTGAAATGACATGTCTGGTTTGTTCTAGAAGCCTGATCTGGTCTTATTTAAAAGTCACTTCTGGAAGTAGATGTACTTTCGTTGTCAGTTGACTTTAAAATGCAAACGAAGCAGGGGGGGGGGGGCAGCAAATGAAGAGCAGGGCTGTTTAAGGCGATTATCGTGAGAGCGATTTCACTTTTCAATCTCCTCGCTTCTGCTCTCTGCCTCCTCCAGCTTTGGGCGCTTTCTCTAAACCCGTCCTGGAAGCTTACAGAGCAGAGCCGGTGAGGGCGGGGGGTGAGGGGCGGGGGGGGGGGATCTTGGAGGCTGGAGGTTACAGGAAACATGAAAAGGGACAATGCTGATGATTAAGGATCAGCTGATTAGGCACTTGCTGTGTAATCTTAAATAAAAAAGGATATGAAATCACTTGCTTTACAGCGTGGAAGTGATTTTCCTCACAATGGGGGCTACCTTCTGCTAATCAGCTTTGTGCCACAAAAAAAGCCCTGGAATATATTTGCCCCTTTGTACTGTGGCGATAATGTGAGCAAGGCAAAGCTTCTTCCTCCTCCTTCCAGTCTTCCTCAAATATCTGCCTCCTCAACACCTTTCCGTGGCTGTCTTTTTCTCTCTCCCCCCTTTAATTTTTTTCCGGGGGTGATTTGACTGTGGACCAGGGAGGATTGATTGAGTCAAATCAAGGCTATTGACTTCCTCTGAGCCAAAACACATTCATTCATCCCCACTGCTGACTCCTTCTCTGCATCGCCAACCGTCAGACGCTGAGTGAACAAACCGGCGGAGGCGATGGAGAGGAAGAGCGGAGGTCAGCGAGGCCATTCTCCTGCAGCCCCATGGATCATTCCGAGGCGCCTTTCTCTCTGATGTGGGGGAACAATGAGGCTCAGATGAATGGAGCAAACTGTTCAGACCAAGTGACACCAGACCTCTCTGAGATGGACGACCCAAAGTCTGAACCTGCTTCCGTTGGACTTGGTCTCAGCGCTGATGAATATCAACACTGTAAATAAGAGAACTGGACTGAGTGACTCCTCCTGGCGTTCCAAACAGGAAGTGGCTCCCATAAAGAAACAGCAATGACTTCTATAAAGGGAAATAAACAGCTGTTACTCTCATTCTATTGGTCAGGAGAACCGTTCTGGATCTGGATTTTTTAACATATTCTTAGAGATAGATAGATAGATAGATAGATAGATAGATATAGATAGATATAGATGAATATAGATATAGATATAGATAGATGGGCCAAATGAATTAGATAGATAGATAGATGAAGATAGATAGATGGGCCAGATAGATAGATAGATAGATAGATAGATAGATAGATAGATAGATAGATATAGATGAATAGATAGATAGATAGATAGATAGATAGATAGATAGATAGATGAATAGATGAATAGATGAATAGATAGATAGACAACTTTATTTATCCATTTTGGCGGATTCCGCATGAGTGGCATCTCCATGCGCATACAGCACTTGGTTGACATACATATAGGAAAAGGAAAAAAGCAGAGACGGTGACTAGGAAAATTAGAAGATTAGACATTGTCGATACTGTTGATAATCATCATTTATTTTTATGATATTTTTCTTTATTGTACGTTATTCAGAGTTATAAACTGACCAACCAGATGCCTCAGTGAAAGCATGTGGTGCCCGTTGGCCCCCACCTCGAACATTTGAGTGACAGATTCGCCAATACTGGGGGATTCCAAAAGCTCACTCATGATTGGTGACATTAGTTGACATAGAAATGTGTTTTGGACCGATCGCTATTGATTGGCTCCAAATGGCGGTGCCACTGAAAAATGGCGACTGAATTGGCTTCATTTTGCTGGAGGTAATGCATTTTCAGTGGATGACGTCACTTTGTCTAGTGAAATACATGTCTGTGCTTCACACCAGTTCATCAGGGGGCGCTGTTGTCCGAAAGCAGTTCTGACCAGGACAGAACTCCAGGTCCTTCATCGTCTGACTGTCATCTCTGAAGAAAATCCTGCTCCCCCTTTACCAAGCATGCATTCCCAAACTTCTTTGTGGTCCTTTGGATCTCCTCCTGCCGTCTGCATTCACACTGAAGTAAACCGCACCACAGTTCATCTGCAAGGGAACAGAGGACCAGAGTCCATATGAGCTTTCACACTCACCAAGAGGAGTGGAACCAGATCTGGAACCAAATCTGAACAGGTTCAAACCCAGCAGTGTCTGTACGACCGTGTCTAAGAGAAGTGACTGTGAGAGAAGCTGAGCTTCAGCTCCAGTCGTCAGGTTTGAAGAAGGGAACATCCCTGAAAAACAAGGACACACCAGGCAGAGGCAGGCTGCGTGGGCGTGCCCTGAAACAGGACAAATAATGACAAAGCTCCTGTGAAGAGTGAGATGATACAGATGGCGCCGTTGCAGCTGTGATCAATTCTCCCAGCATGCCGTTGTTTTGTTTAAACGTCGTAGCTGCTGCTGAACAAGCAGTATTTTATTTGCAGCCTTGAAACTTTTTGGATCCTACAGTGAATTATTCACATTAAGCCGCCTCTAAATGCACAGAGGTATATTCTTTATTGGTGGGGGTAATGCTGTCTTCTTCACACACTTCAGGGCTTTGGCATCGTCCCTGTCCCCCCCCCCAGTGTTTGGTCAAATCTGGATATTTCTGATCAGAAATCACAAACTATTATGAGGTCAACTGAACAATGAGCTCATCATTCTGATTTCCTAACCCTGTTTGGCCTCAATAGTGTCGAGGCTACGGTTCACAGAGCAGCCTAGCGTCCTGAAAAAGGACTCGTCTTTTCCAACAGACACTTAAGCTGCATTTTATGGAGACATACCACCAGCTGAAGCTGAATGGTGCTTTTTAATAGGGGGTCAGGGTGGGAGAGGATCACAGCCAAACTACCCTACATTGATAGCATCAAACCTTCAGTGCTGGTTTCACAGCATTGGGGACAGTAAAAGTTCATCATTTACACAGCATGTTTGCCTGCAGGGATCCACGTCGCTGTTCAATGGAAACAGCTTTTCTAACAAGCAGAAGCTCAAACAGATGTTCCTCTAATGGAGCCTTCTTCAGGTCAAACCATGACTGCACAAATCTGATTTTGGTCCCATCCTGGAAACCAAGTCTGGAAATTTCAATCCAACAGGAAAACTGAGACATCCCAAAATGTGCATCTGGTATGACAGCAGACTCAACCTCAGCGATTTTGCATCTCGTTCCCTTCTGTACTCCTTTCTTTGTAAACCTCATGGAGAGGAGAGGTTGAAAAAATGGAGATATGCTAGATCTTGCAAGCCCACCTAATATTTCTTGAAGCTACCGTTACAAAACACGTTCTGAAAGAGAGAGTCTTTATCTAAATCTCATGACATCTTCTATCCCTGATCATTGCTGTTCTGGCTCATCAGGATGCTGGAGCCTTTCCTGAATCCTGCAACAACCTGGCAGAGGGCAAAACCCCACCAGATGGTCAAATGAAGACATGCAACTGCACCCAAGGGGCATTGGACATTAGATTGATGCATGCAAAGTCCAAACAGAAAAGACACAGTTGGGATTTGAACCAGGATCCTTGCTGAGAGCTGAGAGTGTGAACCACTACACCACTGTGTCTGCAGTCAGTCCAAATGCAAATGTCCAAAGTGAGCAACAAGAAGAACCTTGTCATGATTAACTAGGCTTGGCAGACGGGTCTGCTGGAACCGGAAGGATGACAGGAGGAGTCGTGGTGAAAATGGAAGTTTATTAGTTCGCTAGTGAGGTTGTCATGTCTTGATCTGACGAGGAGGCGGCGTGGCTGGAGAGAGTCCTGTGGATCTGGCGAGACCAGAATGCGTCGAGGACTGGAAACGTGACTTGAAGGCCCGGCTGAGACTTCGGAGATGGCGTGGGTTCCGACAGCGCTCCACTGAAGGAGGTAAGTGATGATGGTATTCTGCTTGGCGCATCTTGACCGTCCACTCGTGGATTTTGATTTTCCTGGAACAGGACTGAAAGTCGTGAGGCGAAGCGCAGGAGCAAATTAACATGGGTTTCAAGAGGCTGAACATGCTGCACCATTATTACAGGCAACAAACTCGCGTTGAATCCTGGTGGGGTGGGCTCCTTAGAAGGTCTGGCAGGCTGATGAGATGATGGCGGCAGCCTGAGAGGAGAGGGGGAGGAGTCTGACAGAGGCACCATGACAAACCTCCTGCTAAACATGTGAATATATAATCCTGGATATGATAAAATCCTTATCCTGATGGAAATACCAAAGGCTCAAATATGAGCAGGCTGCTGCTCAGTCAGATCAGTTCTTAACAGGTCAACCAAGTTCCTGACAAACAACACAGAGTGTGAATGTTTTTATTCACAGAACCAGTTTGATTTGAAGTGGTTTATTTCAAGCAATTATGTAGAAATATTACACAAAAACAATATAATCATCAGTTATACATTCATACAGTAACTAATCGAAGCTTAGGATAATTAGTATAGAAATAAATATTGTGAAAGAGTGGAAGAGTGAACCTTATAATCCTTAAAACTTATATAATAGCTATAAAAGATTTTTCCTGTGTTCTGTGATTCCAGGAAAGAGGTTTCCTTTTAGGTTTTTGCATCTTTAAAAGAGCGCTTCGCACTGCTGGGATTAACACCGTGAAAACAAGCTGTCTTTCTCCGAAATGCAATAATATAACAACACAGATGGCATGAGCGTCTGTAGGGTGCAAACCTGAGTTTCCTTTCACAGAAGTAACACTTGTATCCTTCCAGGAGCTGCGTGTCCTCCTCAGAAACAGATCAGAGTCTCATGAGGAGGAGGTCCAATGCCAGCAGCTCACAATGATCAGGGGAAAGTCCTTTTCTGCTGCTGTACTCCTTTGTGACATTACCCCATACCTTTTCACCGATGTCTATAGGAACTTCATTTGTTTCTTTTTCCTGCTCTGTTCTTGGAGTTTGCATTCAGCTGACCCCATTAGCATGTCAGCGTGTCAGTCGTGGAGAAGCAAAGGACGAGTCAACATGCACACATTTACAGGATCAAGCTTTCTCTGCTTGTTACTGTTCTAATGCTCCAGGAGCAGCAGCTCAGGCTTTTAAGACACCTTTAGTCTTTTTATTTTTACAATCACAAACAGTAATGTTTGAGTACAGTGGAAAAAAACAAAAAAAAACTTTTTAGACTTCTCTAGATTTTGTCCCTGAACATAAAAACTAAGAAGAACTGTAGCTGCTGCTAAACACGAGTTAAGATGAATAAAAAAGAGAAATCTGATTTTTTCTTTTTTTTTAGTAAATCATTTGTAGAAATGTCTCCTTTGGTTTGGATTCTGCCTGCAGCAAAGCACTGATGAGTGTTCAGGTACGTGATCCACATTCTTCTCCAGGTCCGGTGATTGTGCATGCGGCTGGTTTGGACCCGTGTTACGCTCAGAGTTCAGATAAGTTACCCGGGCCTAAGGATGAAGTATCGGCGCTGCTGCAGGAACACGTCGTTCCGCTTGCTCATTAGGACTTTTGGCACACGCGAAGCCTCTGGGCCTCTGGGTAATGAAGGGCCCCGCAGATTTGTTGGTAATTGGGCAGCTAGAGTGGAGTGCAGGTGAAATGCAGGCTGGTCTGAGGGTTCTGCTTGGCCAATCAGCTGGCAGCTGCACCTTTGCCAAGCGAACAGCAGGTGGGGGCGGGGCCTCGAGGGACACAAAAGTATCGGAGAAAGCTGCAGGAAAGTTTGCAGAGCAGCGATGCCGAACTTTGGTGAATAAAAAGCATCCAAAGTATCTCTTAAACTATACTTTTGTGCTGCATTTAGAGAACAACTAGTGCTGGGAAAGTTCTAGTAAATTGGTGTTTTGTGAAACAATGGAGTTTCTACTCCTGCGTTGGTTAGTGATGTTGCTGCTGAAAGCACCACAGCCGAGCTCTGAGGTTTGTTTGGCCTCAAGGGAACAAACAGGGAGGAGTGAAACTAACCAGCAGCACCTCGGGACCCAGTGGATCTTCAATTAAGCCAAGCCTGTCCACAGAAAGCGGCTCAGCCCCCCCCTCGGCTTCATCTCTGCAGAAGCGGCATGTACGGATGCAGATGGAGACAGCTGCGGCGAAGTGGGAGTTGCCTTGAGAAGCATTTTGAAGTGTGGGGGGGGTGTCATTCTAATATTATACGAGCTGCATGGCCAGAGGGCGCCCGTTTGAGTTGAGGCTGGGGAATCCATCGCCGTCTTCCCATGGCTCTCTGTCTCTCGCTGAACAAAACCCCCCACTGCGGCGCCCAGCGGCACATAAAGCCCCAGCGGGTTCTGGAGAGCCCGGTCAGCTGGGAGGGCCGATGTTAACAAACCACATTAAGCTGAAAGAGAGAACTTTGTCTCCTCCGGGATGTTGAAGGATCGGTCAAATGTCGCCAACTCGCCACTTTGCACACGCGGGATCGATGGATGCTTCCACCAATCAGCGTCATGTGACTCTCAAAATAAGCTGCATGAAGGCTAAACCTGTCAAGACCAGAAACATCGATAAGCTCTTCTCCACCTTAGACAGAATGTTTCCTCACAGAGAGCCACTGAGTCGGTGATTCCAAACAGTCACACAGACAGCTGTTCAAACCCGATAAGGACAAAGCAAACAGACCAATAGACAAAGAGGATCTCACCACACTGATGCGTAAAGCCCAGCACTGGGCGCTGAACACCATCAGACTGTCTCGTGGCCTGGAAGGTGTGTGAAGCCTTTGGTGTGTGCTATGAACTGCAGTGATGGACTCCAGCGCAGGCCTAAAATGGATGAAGAAAGAACCAAAAGGAGACCTTAACAAGACCGAAGGGAGACAAATAAATTAGTGTTGACATACAGCAGAATCCTCTACATGCAGCTCACTTTTCTCCCAGTTTTTTCTTACATGGCAGAGTGTTCTGATTGGCTGTAGGCCTCATCAATCTCCTTCATGTCATGCCTCCTATCCACCGTGCGTTCAGTCTGTGTAATCTACATAAATCTTTGATTGATTTTAATTTAATTCAAGCATTAGTTGTTCCAAAGTATAGGGCTGGGTCAGACTGTGAAACCTGGTCGAATACGAAAACCCGGTCCAGACTGTGGAAACCCAGTCCAGACTGTTGAAACCCGGTCCAGACTGTTGAAACCCGGTCCAGACTGTTGAAACCCGGTCCAGACTGTGGAAACCCAGTCAGACATATTTGAAACCTTAGTCAGACTGTTGAAACTTCGGTCAGGCACAAACCGGTCAGACTGTTGAAACCCAGTCCAGACTGTTGAAACTCGGTCCAGGCTGTGGAAACCCGGTTCAGACTGTGTAAAACCCGGTCCAGACTGTTGAAACCCGGTCCAGACAGTGGAAACCCAGTCCAGACTGTGGAAACCCGGTCCAGACTGTTGAAACCCAATCCACACTGTGGAAACCCGGTCCAGACTGTTGAAACTCGGTCCAGGCTGTTGAAACCCAGTCCAGACTGTTGAAACCCGGTCCAGACTGTTGAAGCCAGGTCCCAGACTCTAGAAAACCCTGTCCAGACTTTGGAAACCGGTCCGGATGTTGAAGAGTGATCCAGGCTATTTGAAACCGGTCCAGACTGGCAAACCGGTCCAGACTATTTGAAATAACCGGTCAGACGCTGGCCCAAACCGGGCCAGACTATTTGAAACCCAGTCAGACTCTCTGAAAACCGATTCGAACGAGGTGGGAACACGTTCCAGACTGTTGTTGAAACCGGATCCCAGACTGTTGAAACCCGGTCCAGACTGGCGGAAACCGGTCCAGACTGGTGAAACCAGGTCAGACTATTGACCGGTCCAGACAGTTGAAATGATCCAGACTGTTGAAACCGGTCGAACTGAACGAAACCGGTGCAGACTGTTGAAACCCGGTCCAGACTGTGGAAACCCAGTCCAGACTGTTGAAACCCGGTCCAGACTGTGGAAACCCGGTCCAGACTGTTGAAACCGGGTACAGACTGTGGAAACCCGGTCCAGACTGGGAAACCCGGTCCAGACTATTTGAAACCGGTCAGACTTCGAAACCGGTCCCGAGCTGGCAAACCGGTCCGGAGCTGTTGGGAAAACCGGTCCAGACAGTTGAAACCCAGTCCAGACTCTAGAAAACCCGGTTCAGACAGTGGAAACCCAGTCCAGACTGTTGAAACCTCGTCCAGACTGTTGAAACCGAGTCCAGACTGTTGAAACCCGTTCCAGACTGTGGAAACCCGGTCAGACTATTTGAAACCCGTCCAGACTGTGGAAACCCGATCCAGACTGTGGAAACCCGGTCCAGAGTGTGGAAACCCGGTCCAGATTGTGGAATTGGACACTTCTGGTACATCGCCTGTCCGTCCTGGGGGAGGATCCCTCCTCCATGTGTAGGCACCTGGGGTTTCTTCCGATTTTTTCGAATCTGGTATTTTGAGTTTTCCTCACGTGAAGGGGTCTAAGGGCAGGGATGCCAGTATAGCTTAGTCAGTTTGTTAGTTCATTTCAGTATTTTCCCTGTGAACTCTTTGTATTAAATGATCCTTTTGAGTTCATGTTTTACTTGAGAAGCCCATCGGGGGCGACAGTTGTTGTGATTTTGGGCTATAGAATAAAATTGAATTGAATTGAATTGAACTTCAGTGTTTTGTATTTTCTAGAAAAATGAAAGCTGAAGCTCCATTAGCTGTCACACACAAACAGATCAGCAGCAAATCTTAGTTCCAAAGGCTGAGATCAGACTCCACCATGAGTTTAAGCCGGCCCGCCAGGTGGTTTAGTCCGGCCCACACATGAAGAGTAAAAATCACAAAGATGTTTAAAAAAGAAAGCAAGTTTCTAGTCCATTCCTGTGGCAAGTTATGTTTTTTTAAAGAAATTACCAAAATGTTCTTTTCCACCACTAGGGGGAGCAAAGGAAAAGCTTAACAGGTGAAACAACACATTTCTGCATGTGCCAAAAACGAAACCTAACAGCTCTGTGTCTGGGTAGGCAGTAGTTTGGTTCCCTGTGAGCTTCATCACCGAATGATGATCAGTAGTGACACAATAGTGACCAAAATGTTGTCAAAAAGAAAAAAAAAGGTTGAAGTGAAGTCCTGAGCTTTCCAGGAAAATGGAAAGCGTTTTATTTGTTCACGGAGCTGAATGCAAACCTGCATGCTTGGGATGTCATCAACAGGTTCTCCAAGAATATAAAATTCAGCACCACTATGAGAATCTCCACAAAGAAAAGTTTCACCATTTGCAGTTAAGAAAAAAAAAGATTTAGTAACTATTAGCTGGACTGATAAATAACCATCAGCCGTGACGTCAGTGATGGAGCAGTGACACCTAGCTACCTTATTGCAGACAAGTTGGAGCAAACATCCAATCCATTTTCTGATGGTGAACTTATTGAAAAATGCTGAAGGCTGCAGAAGTCTTGTTCCCAAAAAGCAGTCGACCTTAAACATGAGTCTGTCAAGAATTACGATCAGATCCAACATCTCTGAGGAAACATGGGCAGCCATATGAAGGAATCCAGTCATTTATTGTATTTTCAGTCACTATTGATGAAAGCCCCAACATCACAGATATGTACAGCTGTGCATATTTATTAGAGGTGATGAAGAGACGTCACAGTGGAGTTGATGGACACAACAACAGCTGATGACATAGTCAGCTCTCTAGTTACTGTGCTGGACGATGTTGGAGTGAACTGGTCACATGAAGTAATTTTGGTCACTGATGGCGCTCCATCAAAGGTCAGGAAGAAGGCAGGTGTTGCCACAAAATTCAGGCAGAAACCAGGAAAAGATACTTATAATAATGAATGATAATAATAGTGTTTTGCACACTTGAATGACAGTAAATGTGTTTCTGCACAGGATTTGAATCCTGATATTGACAGTCTGGTGAAGTTTCAGGAGAGAAAGGAGGTCAACTCCAAATTCTTATGTTCACAAATGTTTGCAAGTTTAATTTAGTGTAATTTTGTCATCATTTGGACGTTTACATTTTAGGAAGATGTTTCATTTTTTTCTGTAGCCCCTCTTGAATTTATTATCAGGATTGCTTCAGTGTCAGATTTAAAATATTCAGGCTGTGTAAAATTGTAAAAAAACAATATTTTAAAAGTGAAATTAATTTTATTTGAGATCCATTGGATCTGTGAATGAATGTGTAATAAGAAATGATTAGGCTACCATGTTGGTTGAGGCATGTTTTCCAATTGGGTAAATTAACAAGAATAAAGCTTTATTTTGCCTTTACGCTACTGATCTGGCCCAGTTGAGATCAGACGGGTTGAATGTGGCCCCCGAACCAAAATGAGTTTGACACCCCTGGTTTAAGCCCTTGTGTTTCATGAGAGACTCTCTCCTACTGGGCTGGTCACTGACCCACAGCACCAATTGCCTCACTAAGGTTTAAGCATCCTGATATGAAGAACCTCACTGGCTAACAAATACTAACACAGCAAATGCGATGCTGCTCTCTTTACCATTTTTGTGTTTGACTGGGAAAAGTCCAAACTCTGGGATTCACATCACATGTCCTCCAGTCTTACATTCACATGAAGCAGTTTCAAGATTCCCCTCTCTCCCTGAGAGTATCCTTGTGTAAAAATGAAGTGAGGGATTGTGGGTAATTGCAGCAGTTCAATAAGCAGGCTCCAGAGAAAGTCCAGACTGTGAGAGGAGACGGAGATGGAGTGACGAAGAACGCGTGGACAAAGAAGAACCCGGAGGGACGTTCCTCATCCAGATATGCACGAAGCAGGAATCAATATTTATTGCACCTAAAGGAGCAATTTTCCCACCATGAATGATTAAACCGGCCAAAGACGGCTGCAGTCGGGCCACATTAGGGCATTCTCATGGGGACGGATAAATAAGGAATCACACGAGCAGCTGTATGGATGTTTACAAAGTGCTGGTCATCCTTCTGCTTGTGTCGTTTCCCCGTTCAGTTTGCCTTTGAGCATCACATGTTGGAGCAAAGTATGCTGGGTATTTCAGGCGAAAATGAGAGAGCAGTTGTGTTGTAAAATAATTCACAGCATTTTCATTTTCCAGAAATTATAAATTACTCTCAGCAAAGTGAACATGCTGATGTCTTCCTTTGAAGATC
The DNA here is from genome assembly GCA_037389245.1 of Oryzias sinensis. Taxonomy (NCBI): domain Eukaryota; kingdom Metazoa; phylum Chordata; class Actinopteri; order Beloniformes; family Adrianichthyidae; genus Oryzias; species Oryzias sinensis. Next base: position 30,859,502 of record CM074496.1, on the reverse strand, counting down.
ATTAATTAGTTTTTCCCTTTTTTGTGTTTGCTGGAGGAGACGGCTAAACAGATGTTAGACGGAGCTCCGACAGTTGGACTGTGATTTTCTGCTCCAGCTTGGACTCACATTTGTTAACTTTAATGAGTTCTGTAAATTGATTTCTTCCTTTGAGCCTGTTTTGTCGGACAAATTTGCACTCACAAGGAAAACAGAGCTCACCCCGGACTTCTCAGACACTCGCAGGGCCTTTCAATGCATAATAAACACAAATCTGTGGAATGTGCCAGAAGCAGCCCCCAGTCCAGGAGAAGATCCCTTAAACATGTCATTAAAATAACCCTGCCTGTTTTAATGCAGCCGTGTTCCTTAAGCCTGAGTTCCAACCGCCCCATGGGTGGAGACGGGCATGCTGCAGGGGCAGATCATAGAAAACATGTATGCAACACGTGTGTGGCGTAAGGACGCCGTACAACAGCATCACCTGTATGTCATAAGAGCGTGTTACTTCCATTGTCTTTACGGATACTTCACTATACACTTACCACACCCACGGCAATGGTAGGTTTCACGTCTATGATTTGATTTGATTTGATTTGCAAGGGTTTATTTCAAGCAATCAAATAAGAATTATACAGAAAAAAACAATATAATCATCAGTTATATATTCATATAAAGACGTATCAAACTTAGGATAATTAGACGCTCCACTTGAAAGGGAGTGGAAGGAAGGGAACCTAAATAATCCCACCCCGTTATACCGTAACCATAAAGATCACATGATTGATCATTATCCGGTTCATAACTTTTATCAGACAGATAAAAGAATCCTAAAGTATCAATAAAGCACATGAAAAAGATGAATTCCTTAATATTTGATTTGATTTATTTCCATTAGAAAAAACCATAAATACATTTTTGGGGCAAGTGAAGTGATATAATTAGAGATCAATCACTTCAACCATCTTCAATATTTGATTAAGACATTTTATTATTATAATTAATAGTTAATCCTGTGAAATGAAAGGGTCCATATTCTGTTGATTCCATTGTCCGAGGTTGGTATTCTTTCGTCTGGTGCCTGATCAACAGCCGTCCTTCTGGGTTTAACAGAGTTTATGATGTCCCTTAAGGAGGGCTTACCAGCCTCAAGGGACAAGAGACAGACTCTGCCCCCATGATCTGCCCCAAAAGAGGCGGGGCTACAGTTCTGTTGTCAGCATGAGGGATGAAGGCATTTGACAGAAAACGCCATCACAGCAATGAGAGAAGAAGCACAGAACTGATGGTTATGTCTAAAGCTCACATACCTCTGTGTATACATGTATATGTGCTTATATGTATATAAACAAACAAACAAACAAACAAACAAACAAACTAGGGGCTCATGGTTGGACTTCTATGTCTAAACTACATGAATTAATTCTTTTGGAGCAAATTCTTCAAAGTTCCGATGATCCTTAAGCCCGTCTGTGCTGAGAGGTTTTTGACTGACATCGGGTTTGAGAAAGTGAGGTGTCAGGCAGAGCAGCAGAACCCAAGATGAGGTATGCTTAATTCCAATTTGGAAGAAAAAGAGAAAAAAAATGCTGTAATGATGCAATCAAGCAGGAGTCTACCTCCCGCCAATCACCTGTCAAATTATGAAAAGTGCTGTTTGTGGTTTAATCTTCCTGAATGCCATTCAACCATTCTCTACGTAGAGCATTAGAATGCAGGATGAATTAATCAAAGGGAGAAGAAATCAATCGTGCCGTGACATTTCAAGCTGCACGGCATGACTCCTCAAACGCACACTCACGTGCACACACACACACAAACAGGCTGATTTGATTACAAACCTTCATATTGAAGAAGAATGCAGAACTCTCAGGATTTTGTAAAGTGAACAGAGTTGGCTGGGTTTCCTGAAAGCTTTGGAGATCAGAGCTGGAGTAGGTCAGTGTTTAGTGGACAAAGGGAGTCTGAAAACTCAAACATCTTGATCATACACTCCCTCTGACCAATTTGGTGTTTAATGGTCTGTTTCTGGAAAACACTAGACTCTTTGTTCGGACAGCGGTGGTGAGCTCAGACTGATGCAGTTGGAGCTCCCAAATGTAAAAAAAACAAGAATCCATTCAGGTCATAATGACTCCTGACAAAGGTCCAACGACATACGTCCAACGACGTACAGAAGGTCCAATGACGAATGATGAAGGTCCAATGATGGGCAGAAGATCCAATGACAAAAGACGTACGAAAGGTCGAATGATGAAGGTCTGATAGTCTGTTTTTCTCCTGGAACAGGAGACAGGAAACAAAATTCCTAAAGCTGGAATAAAAAAAAAAACATGCTTATGCAACAAATAATTGATGTTAATGTTAAAAAAAGACGGGTGGAAACAATAAGTTTGTCTTAATGTAAGTTAACTCCAATTCCAAAAATGGACAAATCAGCAAAAGCAAGACGTCTGTCAGATTTTTGAACTATTAGAAGATCTTAGACCTTAGAATGTGCTGATCAGTCAAAAGTTCATGCCTTCTTACAATTTGTACTTTAAAATAGAAAAACATAAGAAAGTTGAAGGAAAAAATCCACTAGATTTCATTTGAATGTGAAGTTTACCATACATAAATGTTATACGAATAACAGCTGTGTGTACATACTATATTTGGAGTAATAATTACTAAAGTGTTGTAGTAACCAAGTACTTTTTGCTTTAAATAGCTGGTATATTAGTAGTAATAATATTAGTATTGGAGATTTGTGAGTGAAAAGGTGCAGCATGGAGACATCCGTTGTGAAGAAGTGCTATAAACAATGGTCTGATTCTGTCTGGATCAACTGTCTGTTGATCAATCGAATTTAGAAACCAAACCAAACTGGGAGGTAAGCTTATTGACAGCTTCACCCCCCCCCCCCCCCAACAGCAACAACTCATTTCTCCTGAACGACGAAGAAAGGAGACATTCAGTATTCAGAAGTCTGAAAATGGAGTAAATGTCCGTCAATGAGATTCCAGTTGCTTCAGCCTCTGGTGGTCATAGTCAGAGGGCATTCATGTTTTTTTTCCATCAGGTGAGTTGGGATGATGATGTACAGAGATGAGCATCAATGAAAACTGGCTGTCTGACAGAATGTACCACAAAGACATTTCAGATTTCAGATCAGAACCAAGCAGGCCTGTGCATCAGGCATGTCTGTGGATGAAATAGGAAGTGAAACTGTAAGAATGGCTTTTTGGAGAAAGTTGTTTTTCTTATCTTATCACTTCTATTGACTTGATTGGGAGTGAATTGTTAGCAACATTTTCACAAAAACAGCCGGCTGGATCCAAATGCAGCAGGTTTATTAGCTCAGCTAAAGTGAGGCTCAGTGCGAAGCTTATGTATCCTTTGATTGATTGAATAAATAAGAGTCAGGTGTGGGGCATCCAGGAAGTGTGCGCTGGGGTTGCTGGGAGATGTAGTGTAGCTCTAGAACTCTGGAGCTGGTTCCCACCGGTGACCAGAGGGGGAGACAAAGCTCTGACTTCTGACAGACATGTCATGTAACATCACTGAAAAATGTGTGACCTTAGTTATGTTACCATAGTAACAGTATTGTGAAAGCCTGGTGTACCTCTAATTTACTTGTCTGTCGATGGAACTGGAACAAACAGTAAATATCTGTTTTTGTAAAACTCAAGAGGCTGAAGTGCAACAAAAGGTGAAAAAAAGGTACTGAAACTGATGATCATGTGTACAGATTTATCCGTCCGTCCATCCGGGACGGTGTCGTAGGGGCAGCGCCTAAGCTAAGAGGCCCAGACTTCCCTCTCCCCGGCCACTTCCTCCAGCTGCTCTGGGGCCTTCCCAGACCAGTTATTGGAACAAAGATCGACCGATAAATTAAGAGCTTCTTCAGATTTATACAAATAAACATAAGTTACATTTCTTTAGATTCTGTTCAAAATTGGATAAAGTTTATCTGTGGTTGAAGGATTTCTTCATTCAGGGGGATTTCTGTGGATTTTTGTATCAGAAGTCTATTTCAGTGAGGAGAACGTAACGACAACATAATGGGACCAGCTCGTAGACACTCTAATGTGACTGATGGAAGGTTTTGAATGTGTTTTTTAGCAAAAATGAGACCAGAGGAAACTTGACTTTTGGTAATTGCAGTTTTGTGAGTCACACTTCATCTAAAATGTCCTTCAGCTGATCACTGAGATGCGACTGAAAGTATTAAAGACGAAGGGAACAAAAGAGAAATTTATCAACAAACTTTCATCATGATGATGCCAGAACGAGTTTTATCAGAGGATGCAAGGACGCTGAATGTCCATTCCTGCCTTCATTCGTCTTTCTTTAGGACTCAGCTCCAACTTGTTTGACATGAGAGATTTGTGATTTCCTGCCTTTGGTCCTGCTGAGTGCCTCACTGATGGATGTGTGTACACGCACACTGCAGTGTATGAGATCTGAATGATGATGGATGACGGGGTGAGGAGCAAAGGGCATGAGCCGGTGAACAGCGGGACTCCGTACATCTCCATCCATCTCCTGTTAATGCAGCAGGCGCAGCTCGGAGGCTGCGGGACACATTGTTGACGTCCCATTGAATCACAGGTCGTTTATCATGTCGAGTTTGAGCCCTGCATGCACGCTGCACACGGCTTCATCCCAGCTTTGATGCACATTTGCTTCTTTAGGCTTCTCCACAACCCACGCCTGCACATTGTTCCTCCTCCAAGCGTCATCTGCTCCCCCTTTTCCTCTTTCCATTGTGGATTTTCGGGCCCTCCTCAGACGGTCGTCTGGTGTTCTTTTGTTGTTCTAAATGTCAACAGTTGTGCTCCGGGTGCTGTCTTGGCTTAAAAGGCAGAAGCAGTTCAAATGACAGAACTTCTCCACCTGTCAGAGTTTCTACAGGTGGGTTGGAGCTCAGATTCTAATCTGTCTCTTCTGAGGAAATAAAGCGCAAACACTTCTGCTTTTAATCTCCTGGATTTCAGGAAAACACAAACTCTTCAGTCACATATCGATGGTTCTGGTCCGTCTGAACTCGTCCTGTAACCCAGTTTTTGTGGAACTTTACTCCTAAATCTGCTAATCGGTCTTAAGCTTTGACAGATCCTTCTGTCTACATTCACACATCAGGCTGGAGGGAATAATATGTTTATATCTATTATTCACAAAAGCAGACAAAAATAATAGAGCTGAAAACACCAGGGCATGATGGGAAATGTATTTTTTAATGAACAGCTTTGTTTTTTCATGTGTTCACCTCAGGACATAAGCTGGGCCATTTTTATTTATTTTTGTATTTAACTTTTATTTTCTAGAAAATGTCCCATAGAGATGCAGAATCTCTTTTTCAAGGGAGTCCTGGCAAAAAAGAAACAATAAATACCATTTACAAGAAAAATGTAAACATTTAAAACCAAAAAATAAATAAAAATGAGAGTTTGTGCTAAACAGGTCCAGTTTAAAGTGACTTTCTCCTCCATTCTTATCCTGGATTTAAAAATATTCAGAACATTTTTTTTTTTTTTTTTTTCCCACAAACTCTACTTTTGAAGGTTTTATTGAACACTAAAAATAAAGGATAGTTTCTAAAAGGCCTCTCCAGCATTCAGCAGAGCGCGCAGTCAGATTATTTTCTGTTTGTGTAATCTAATTCATACAAAAAATAAAACCTTTTCTTAAAGCAAAATCAATAAATATAATCCTTTAAAAGGAGTGGCATGATGTTACTGGAAATAAAAACAACCCAAAGTGAAAATATAAAGTCATTTATGAAATAGCAACAATAAATCATTGTCACTGATGGAATAGACTGAAGCCAAAAGTAAACTGGAGGTTTTTGGACTTTAGGGTTTTTTATTTGAGCTGTTTTGTTTTATTTTACTGCATAAAAGATCATTATTAATTGATTACATCGTTGATTAATACACTCTGCAGTCTGAGAGAACGAGGGTTTGTACTTCCTGTGATGAATCAACTGGTTCACTCTTGTTTAGTCTCTCGGTGTGAGCCACGTTTCACTATTAAAGTTAAAAGCAAAACAGAGAGCTTGGCTCTGTGTGCTTCTTCAGAATAAATCTGTTGTTTCCCATCGGACCAATCAGAGACAATTTAGCCGCTAAACGGAGCTAAAATCAGATGCATTAATGCCCTGAATTCAAGATCTAAACTCTGGCAAGCTGCAGGAAAATGTGTCTTCCCAAGTCTCATGTCTCCACCTCAACAAATCAATTCAGCTCCTAACAAGCATATTCTGGGAAAAAAAATCTGCCAGTCTACTGAAAATATTTCATCTTGTTGCAAATCAAGGCGACTTGTTTTGAGACTATTTTAAACAACGTGTTTGCAGAATGGAGGGAAATAAATAAAAGCCTCAATCCAATCTGTTAGTGAGATATTGTGCAGGACAGAAGAACAAATGGGTGCAAACGTGGCGTCTTTCCAGCGGTTTCATCATTCCAGTGGAAAACAGCGGAGCAGCTTTTTTTCTGCTGGAGCTGAAAACAATGATGACAGCTGAGACAACATTCAGGACCAACAGGTCACCTCCTCATCTCCTAATTTTTACCCTAGTTAATAAAACCCCAAACAGTTTTAACCTGCAAGGATCGCTCTGCTGCAAATCAAAACTTTCCAGCTGGTTGCATTTCTGCTGTTCACAAAAGCAACGTGCACGTTTGCTGTGAGGCTGCGTGCACGTCTCATCTGAGTGCTGTCTGAAGCCTGGGTCACACGGATGCTGCTGCTTTTGGGTTTTCTGGGTCCATGAAGGAATGGAAAAACAGAAAAATCTGTACGACACGCCTGCATCTCACCTACTGCACCCTTAAGTTACCCTTCAATGATGTTCTCTACGACCTGTCGCCGTAGACGAATGAAAAGTGCACGAGCATTTTCTCTTTAGGGGTTCACAGAGCAGTCCACCATCTTTATATCTCGCACAGGTTTGACCATTTTCACCAGCAGACAGTCCGTTTCCACCTGTAAGGTGACCAAGGCTGATTTCCACTCATCCGTTTGCGGTGCGTCTCCGTTTTGTTGACAAAAAAAAGCAACGTTCATCAATCAAACAGAATATTTCTGTTTCCTCCGTCACGTCTGCGTTCCACGTCTGTCCCTCCACACACTAACGCAAACTTTACGCTGGCATTCTGTTTCCAGTCCACTGATGGGTCAAAAACTGGAGAACCTGAAACAAAATCAACCCTCCTGTTGTACTTTCAAAATAAAACTTTATTTGATGTTTAAGGTGGGGAGCCCACACGATACATCACACATTAACGCTGCAGTTCACGCCACTGTCCATTTAGTGGCATGGAGGACTGTTGCAAGTACAGAAACAAAACTTTATTTATGACACAGAACATGTGTTTTACAGGGACTCAGAGGGAAGGAGAGGGGAAAGGGATCAGCAAAGAGAACGGGACAAACTATTCAACCAGGGGGGTAGGAGGACAACCAGAGGGGGGCGGATTGAAGTGACTGCTGATGGTCGTGAGACGGACTCCCCAAGCACGGACCAATGTAAACTCGGGGTAAGAATTCAAAGAGCAAACAGCTGAAACGATACCAGAGAATCCATGAAAGAAAGCTGGCAGCTCATTTTCTAGGCTTTAGAAAAGACAGTTAAATACAAAACTTTGATAAATCTTCATCCTGATTCCTTTTGGAGAGAAACATCCTTTTTAAAATCAGAAATAGTGGGAAACGTTTTAGTCCAAACAAACCATGTCCAGAACATTTTACCCAGCGACCAAAGTGTTTGAATCAGACTGATTTCTATTTGTTTAGTTTGAAAGAAAGCCTTTCAATCGATTCAGAGAAAAGCCCGTCTGTTTTTCTAAAACGTCTATATTCTCCATCATTACAAAACCAGGAGGATCTGACGATGACCAACCGAAGCCAAGGACTGATACGTGCAGAGGAACAATCGACCAAATCAGCTGTGGTAAGGAGGGGGCAGTAAACCTGGAAAAGAGCCAAACCCGAAAAAAACATCAAAACAATGAAGGAAATCTGAAAAGACTTTAATTTCCACTTGGTAGAAGCTTTTAATGCACAGTGACTCACAGGTTTCTGCTGAGGACATTTTGTGGTCCATCATCTAAACACAAGCAAAAACACAATGAATAAAATCTTTTTTAATCATCCTGCTCCGTTGAATTAAAGCATCTGTTAGAGCTGATGTGAAAAAAACAAGCTGATCATCCAAAGAGACTCATTTTCTCCAAATGGAAGCATCGGTTGCTTCAAGCTGCTCCACGTCCAACGTAAAGGGTGTTCATGTTAATATTAGCAAAGCAGTTAGAGCTAATCAAATGGCATTCTGCTTTAAACAAATGATGGGAAAGGTCAGCGGCCGCAGGACGCCATTGATCAGTGACTGTGAGCTGCAGCTGACATTTCTGAGGATCTCTCAGCCTTTGATTACAGTTGTACAGTGACATTTACGGTTCCATCGCGCTGCTCTAAAACACAACGTCCTGTGAGTTTGACAGGGATTTGGGATATGTTTAGGCTTCATGGTGTAACTCTACTTTGTGCTTAAACGGATTTCACTTATTTTCAGTTGAGCCTCCAGGTGGGCCCCCCCACATCCCTGACTTTGGACGGTCTCCTTAGAGGTTGTTGCTGGATTCCCTCGCTCCTCCTCGGTCGGCTTCCTTTATCAGGCGTTCGCCATTTTTTCCAGGGTGTCCAAATCTATGATTCCAAAAATCCATCGCCCTGGAAGTTCCCGTGAACAGCCAGTGTGCATCGGCGAATATTGACCACGATGCATTGCATTTGAACACTTTGTCATTTGAAATCATGTATTTTGGTAAATCCTTGAAGTTTTCATCATCAGAACTTAGAGGATTCATAAAGAGTCTTTTTAAAATGTCATCATTTTCACGGTTTCAGCCAGTGGGTGTCGCCACATTTGGCTTTTAAGAAAGTGTTATAGTGAATTCAGACACAACCAAGGTGAACAAAGAGGAGAGCCAGAGTGGTTCAACACAAATAGAAAACTCTTGATGTCCCACAGCTCATTCTGAGAGAAGCTGTGACTGCTTTCTGTCTGACCACACGGCATTTTTCACCTTTCATTTTCATCCAACACAAACTTTCAATGATTCTGTTTTCCAACACGAATCATAGTTCTGGTTTATCAGGTTGAAGGGTTTTGGATTTTACTGCTTTTTCTTTTTGTCTTTGAAACATAGACTTGTTATTTTTAGAGAAAGACTTTGGAAGTACAGGAACCAAAATGAGCGTAAAAAAAATAAAAAAAAGGTTTTTAAATTTGTTGGATGCATTCTGCCAACAGACAGACAGCTGATCCAACACATCGCTGTTGGAAACGGACAAACTGTCAGTTGGTGAATTTGTGGAGAGTAAACGAAACATCGGTTTAGTTCAACTGTTTTCTCTTTAAATTTCTCGGATCCGAACCCGAGCTGATGTTCACGTTTGCCAGCTCAGGAAGCTGCCTCGGACTGGAAAGCAAAAGCAAACGTTGGTGAAACTAGGGAGACGTGTGTGAGTGTCGTGTTCCCCCTCAGTGCCACGGCGTTCCTGCTGGCGTCCGGCCTCAGAGGCGATGCTCTGTGCTGCAGAAACTCCACTCAGCAGCAGATCCAGAGGCCATCGCCGTCCTACAGACCTGTTTACTGCCCCGCTGTCCTCAGCCTACCCCCTCCGCTAAGCTCAGCCTCCTGCCATTGCCGCTGGGAAGCTGTGTCATCCATCCATCACCATGACAACAGGCCCACAGGCAGGCCTTCGTCCCGCTCACTATCAGCATGTTGTAGGGAATCTGCTAATTGGTTGCAGTTACCAAGACCGTTGTTCTCCTTTTGAAGCCTTTTAACACCACCACCTTGGAAAAAGTGCTAAGGGGACACGATAAGTCAGGCTGACTTTGACTTTTGGGAAATTTTTCTTAGCAGTGCTGTTGATCTAAACTTAAAAAAAAAAAAAAAAAACCATCTGCAGAACATCTGATCATGAAGAAGCTGCAGCTTTAGGGTTCAGCAGAAGAACGACCCGCGCAAACACCAGCTGTGTCTGAAGTTTATCTGACCTTTGCTAAAGTCCAAGTTTACCAAACCTGGTTCAGGAATCAGGAACTTTACTGTCATTTTATCACAGTGGTAAAATGACATTAGGGTCTCTGATCCTGGGCCAGCCATTCACACAGAGAAGACAGGAATGAGTAAACATCAGTATGATATGGTATGATGCCTATTGAGTATTGCACAGTGGAGAATATATTATAGTATTGCACAAAGTCAAGTCCTACAGCTCCTACATTTAAATCTACAAAAACACTGGGCGTTTTATCAGTTCAAGAATGCAGGTTCTTGACTTCAAGCACCACCCAGACTGTTCACAGTGGACTCTCAGGGAGGGGCTTCTTCTTCTCTTATTGCACTGGATACTAGAGCTCGTCTGGCACGTACAGTTAGTGAATCCTGCAGCAGGTTTTTGCTTTACAGCTCTATTCTGATAAATTAAAGACTTGGTGTCATAGCATTCCAGCCAGACACAAATCACAATTCATAATAATCTATTTTTAAAATGGTGACCTTCCGCTAACGCAGGGGTGTCCAAAGTTTTTTTGGTGAGGGCCAAATACAGAAAAATGAGCAAAGGTCCGGGCCGCACACAAGAGGTGACATACTGACACATGATTGCTGTGTATTTCTAACTCACCTATAATGTGAAGAACATTGCTCTCAGTGGGAGCAGTGATGCTGATCTGTGCCACATGAAACAAGCGCACGTCAAAATGAAACATTCACTCAGACAATGAAACCTCATTCCAACCAGGCAGTTCAGAGCGGCTTTATTGAGCAGCTGAAGCCAGCAGATCTATACATTCGTAGCCGTCAGTGTGGTTGACTGGCTCCGTCCTCCGAACACACAACATATCGACCCAGTGGCGGTTCTACACTAACTTACTCCTTGGGCACACTAAAGCTAAACTTTAAACTGAAATATTTGAACATAAATATGAATTAAAAACAGGAACATTAATCCAGAGTAACTCAAGTTAAACCTTAAATAACTTATAATATTTTGCTCTCCATAGAAATATATTCTGTCAAAATTATTAAATATGAACATGCTGCAGAACAAAACAAAGAAAGCCTGGAAATAATAAGAAATAGCAAATCAAATTATTCTGTTTTCTTTGCTCTTTCATCATTTTTTTTTAGAGCTGGACTCCTGCTTCATTTTTAGCAATAATTTCTTAATGTGTGACGTCCTGTGTGTGTCTTTGTGAAACATATCAATGCAATGGTTCTTTGGCGTGGATGAAACAGCATCAACGGGGGACATGATGGCCCAAAACTGCAGATTCAGTCTGACACAACAAACCAAGTCTGATAAAGCTGACGGAGCTGTACTCAAACGTCCAACCAACCACAGTCTGGCTGAGGATTTGGTCTCTGCTGCCACCAACTTGGCACAGGAAGAGGAAAACAGGAAGCAGCTACTGTCTTCCTGTATGGATGTGACTCAGAGACAGATTTTCTTTGCAGGTTGGGTTCCGCTGAACTAATTGCGTCTAATCTCTGCAGTGACTCCATAAACGTCTTCAGTACTGCCCCCGTTTGGGGCTTTCGTCTTAGTCATGGTCACTGCCAGTCTCTTTAGCTGAAAGCTCATTCCGCCTTTCCCCACTTGATCATGCAGCAGCCACACTCAGACAAATCTGCTGCTCTTCCCGCTCAGCGGAGGTATTTGTTTTGGGGTCTTGACTGCAGAAGCACGTCGGTGATTTGGATTTTCTGCTCTGCAAACACAGAGGGTCTGGATTCCCCCAGTGTCGAGGCCACTGGCGCCACTTTTGAAGTGTGGCGAAGGAAAAGAAGTCTTTAAAATGGCAGCTTTTATGTTAAAGGCCCCTAAATGGTGCAATGGGTGATTGTGTGCGCTGGTCTGAAGCTCCGAGCAAGGCATCAATAAGGGATGAGGGGTGGATGTGCGGAGCGGCTCTTCATTAGCTGTCGCAGCAGCAGCTTCACTCGCCTCTTTTATCTGAGATGAGTCACTCTCCATCTTTGGGTGTTTCAATCCCAGTGTTGCCCCCCTCCTCCCCTGCCTTTCATGTTTTAAATCCACACGCTTGTTCTCCATGTGTCACCTCCAGTCATTCTCCGGCTTTTTCAACCCGCTCTCCTTCTCAATTAAACCTCTTCCTCCTCCTCTTCCTCCTCCTCTCCAAGTCTGACACTATCAAATGAGCCAAGGAAAAAAAAAAAGTGTGGGAGAATTAAACCCAAATGTGTCTGGCATATTATCCCAGACGCACGCGAGCCGAGTGGAGATGACCTGCTGGAGCCAATTAAACGGCAGAGAGGCTCCTCTTGATGTGCGCCATCGCTGATGTGCCGTCGTACCTCCAGGCCGTGTGATATTGGCTGCTGGATGGGACGAGTGAGGTGATCCCACTCAGCTTTGTCATGTTGTGGGGAAAATGGGAATCCGTGCGCGTAGATCCTCCACTGTAATGGTTTTCCATCTCATTTTCATACAGCGTTTACCGTCAGGTGAAAAAAAAGGAGAAGCTCCTCCTTCGTAGCGGAGGTCATTCTGTCCCGCGGCGTCCTGGACCCAAGGAGCAGATTATTTTCTCAATCCATCCCTTTTTCTCTGCACCTTTAAGCAAAAATGTGATCCCTGCCACAAACTCCAACACTCACTGAAATATACACACACCTAGCACCCGGTGAAGAGGATTTTTAAGTAGATTTAAAAAAAAAGATGACCGCCACAACAGGAGAAACCATCGATAAAATACATAAGGATCAAAAGATTTCTCAAATCCACTAACGAAACCTGAGCACACATGTCGGGGAGATCCACTGGAAGTTTGGAATATGTTATGGGATGGCCACAGCTCCCACGGCTTGGAGGCCATTTTCTGACTGACTGTTTGTCTTGTCATCTTGTTTTTAAATGTTATTGGATTTTATGCAAAGCCATGTGTGCTGGAGGACAGATCCTCATGGGAGGACAAACCCCTGCATGGGATGTACCACCGGACCATAACTGAAGTGGCCACGATATCCAGGGGGTCCTACCAATGGCTAGAAAAGGGCTGGCCTACAGGACAGCACTGAAGCCTCATCCTGGCAGCTGGGAACAAGCCCTGAGCACCAGGCAATGAGGCTCAAGATCTACCACCGGAACAAGACCCAAGGTGGCAGATCACACACACAGACAAGACCCAAGACATAGATCTACCACTACCAGACAAAATCCCAAGGAGTGTAGATCTACCACCAGACAAAGACCAAAAGGTGTGAATGTGCCACACTGGCGGGCAAGACCCCACGGTGTGGATCTACCACACCAGACAAGACCCCAGAGTGTAGATCTACCACACCCAGACAGACTTAAGGTGTAGATCTACCACACCAGACAAGACCAAGGTGTGGCAGATCTGCACCACCAGAACAAAGACCCAAAGGTGTAGATCTACCACAGACAAGACCCAGAAAAAGGGTGTGAATCTACCACACCGAACAAGACAGGTGTAGATCTACCACATAGACAAGACCCAAGGTGTAGATGTACCACACCAGACAAGAACCCGCGATTGAATCTACCACACCAGGGCAAGACCCAAAGATTAGATCTACCACACCAGACAAGACCCAAGGTGTAGATCTACCACACAGACAAGACCCAAGGTGTGAATCTACCACACCAGACAAGACCCAAGGTGTAAGATCTACCACCGGGCATAAGACAGGTGTAGATCTACCACACCAGACAAGACCCAAAGGTGAATCTACCACACCAGACAAAGACAAGGTGTGATCTACCACACCAGACAAGACCCAAGAAATTGTAGATCTACACACCGAAACAAGACCCAAAATTAGATCTACACACCAGACAAGACCCAAAGGTGTAGATCTACCACACAGACAAGACAAGGTGTAGATCTACACAGGGCAGGGCAAGGTGTAGATCTACCACCACCAGACAAGACAAGGTGTAGATCTACCACAGACAAGACCAGTGTAGATCTACCCACACCAGGCACAAGACCAAGGTGTAGATCTACCACACCAGACAAGACCCAAGGTGTAGATCTACCACACCAGACAAGACCCAAGGTGTAGATCTGCCACACCAGACAAGACCCAAGGTGTAGATCTACCACACCAGACAAGACCCAAGATGTAGATCTACCACACCCAGACAGACCCAAGGGTGGTGATCTACCACCTGGAACAAGACCCAAAAGGTGTAGATCTGTTCCACAGACAAGACCAAAGGTGTGAATCTACCACACACAGATAAGACAAGGTGTGAATCTACACCAGACAAGACCCAAGGTGTGAATCTACCACACTGGGCTCACGAACCCAAGTGTAGATCTACTACACAGACAAGACCCAAGGTGTGGATCTACCACACCAGACAAGACCCAAGGTGTGAATCTACCCACACCAGACAAGGCCAAAGGTGTAGATCTACCACACCAGACAAGACCCAAGGTGTAGGCTGTGCAAAGAGGCGCCTGAAACAAACCAGCACATAACTGCAGGGTGTAAGATGCTGGCAGGTAAAGCATACATGGAGCGCCACAATCAGAGTGGCTGAATAATATACAGGAACATGTGTGCAGAATATGGACTGGAAACCCCAAGGTCAAAATGAGAAACCTCTGAGGTGTGCAGAGAAATGAGAGGGCAAAGATCATATTGGGACACAGATCCAGACTGATATAGGATGGTAATAGAGGAACCAGACATTGTAGTGGTGGATAAAGAACAGAGGAAAGCCGTTTGTGGTGGATGTGGCAGTGCCAAGCGATGGGAACATCAGGGAAGAAGGAACATGAGAAACTGGAGAAATACCAGGGACTCAGAGAAGAACTGGAGAAAGCCTGGAAGTGAAGGTGGCAGTGGTGCCTGTGGTAATTGGAGCACTTGGGGCAGTAACCCCCCAAGCTGGAGGGGGTAGCTTTACCTTGCAGATGCCTGGAAAGACCTCCAGACCTCTCAGTCCAGAAAGAACAGGAACAGCTAAGATGCTGCAGGACCCTCAAGCTCCCCGGCCTCTGTGGTGAAGGACCCCAGCTGTGAGGATAAACCACCCCGCCCCGGAGGGTGAGAGGGGCATTCTTTTTATATATATGTATATGTATATATCATTATCCTGATCCTTGGATGATCTGAAACTTGTGAAATCATGTGACCAACTACGAAAATCTCCAGTACATATGTTTCTATAGTTGAGCATTTGATGTTTCAGAGCATTTGTGTTGTATTTCTGTCAGTGTTTGTCCTTCTATCGCAGCATTTCTCATAACATGCTGTTCCGAAGAAGATATGAAGCTAAACTGCTACCCCGGTCTATAATCTGTCAGGATGCTCTTCAGATGACAGTAGCCATCCCTTCTTCTCTGATTTAAAGTTTCCACAATCTTCAGTAGCTCCTCTCATCTGGACGATTCAAGCATCTGCTTGGCCAACAGGGGGCGCTGCCGTGGGTGAACAGAGCTGCTTCGTTTCTTCAAAAGAATCTGTTTCCAAGATTTTTTAAATAAAGTATAGAGTGAAAAACAAAGAATGTAGATCAAAGTTGGCATCCAGCCGTCCTCCTGAATGTATTATTCATGGAGCTTTGGCTTTTTTCATCACCGTCTTCATCTGGTATCAGTGCAAGCACGGCGGTCATTATCATTAAAGGTGCTGTGGACGTCATAACATTCAGGACCAACTGCTGGCTGCCCAACCTTTAGCAAGGGCATGGAGGGGGCATCAGTGAAGACATCTGGCTGGGTTTCACAGGCCGTCCCGGGCAGCAGAGCTGTGAGGGGAAATCTCCTGTGACAGATCATCAGGGGAGGATCTTCAGCTGCCATATGCTGCCTTTAAAGGATGCCTCTTTTGCATCACGGTGGGGGGCGTGCAGTGGGTTGGCAGGGGTACTTAAAGCTCATTAGAGACGTGTCAACATGTTTGGGAAGGACCCGCATGTCCGCACTGGGACCTCAAATTACTGCACGGCCGCGCCTCCACCACCTCCTGTTGGACTCAAACTGCAGGTTCTGTGGATTTTTACGCCCCCCCCCCCCTGCTTTCACACACAAGTCTCTGCTGTGCTTCATGACCAGGAAAAGAGCACAAAATCCTCAGAGAGGAAAATATGAAATCATAAAAAAGACTCATTAGTGTCTGGATGGGAGCCAGGATGAAGAGGAAAGGAGGGGCTGCTGATGGATGGGAAGAGGGGCGAGGCGTTCCGGTGACCCATTCCTGCCGGGGTTTCCCTGTCCGTGAATCCTGATCCAATTGGCTCACTGTGAATGAGTAATGTTCCTTCAGGGTAACAGTCATGTGACTCATCGGACATGCCCACAGGAAGTCAAAAGTACCAACAGACGCCGCGTACCGCATCCCCGACACAGAGAGGGCCGCTCAGCTGCCTCTGTTAAGAGTGATATGGGTCGGGCAGTTCAGCTCATCAACTGGGTCTCTCGATGGGAAGGGGGGGTCAGTATGCCTGCCAAATGGTCAGTTGAGGGTTCAATTCCCAGACTAGAAACTATTGTGTCTTTGGATTGATTGGACTCTTCATCGACCTTGTTTGCAGTTTTGAATTCCAATCTTGTTGGAAAATCTGACTCTGATTGTTCCACGTCGTTCAAGACTGAACCTAAAGAATATCTGTCCTAAAATGTTCTTCATCAGAGACGCTCACACCTGTGTCATGTGACAGCTTTGGTCGCGGGTGCACTGTCCATTTCTCTGCTGTGGCTATCTGTGTTTGAATAGATGTTTGATTGACTACTTAAATACCAGTTTGAATGTCTGTCTAAACGTTTGTTGGATTGTTGGTTTGATTGACATTTCGAATGTCTATTTGATTTCCTTTTTGAGTACCTCTTTAGATGTCCCTTTGATGCCCGTTAGAACACCTTTATAAATGTTTGATTAATCGCCTGTTTGAATCTAAATTTGATTGCTTGCTTGGGTGCCTGTTTACATACGTGTTTGTATGCCTGTCTGACTGTTTGATTGCAGTGCTGATTGCCAGTTTGATTACTTGTTTTTAAAGCCTGTTTGACTCTTCGTCTGTCTTTTTTCTGTCTTTTTGAGAGCTAAATGAGCTCATGACAATGAAGAGCAAAAATTGCTTTACAAGTTATAAATACTAGAGTCGTTTTATTTTACTTTAATGCTACAAAAGTCAGAGGTTTCCTAAATAATGGAGTCATCATAGAGGGATTTCTCGAGGCTAAGCAGAGCTCCTTTTGTAAAGAAGCGTTATTTCAAATCTGTAGGGTTGCTAAGAGTCGAAGTTCTCCACTGCAGTCATGTCAGCTTCCATTCAACGTTATGCATCTCTCTTGAAATTAAATGGTCCATCCCAATGCTTTGAGCCAAAACACTTTGCTTGCCCACTCGGCCAGAGCAGGTCTCTTCTCTCCTGGTCTCACTTAACCTCCACTCGCTCTCTGCCCTCCTCTTCCATCCTCTCCATCCCACATCAATTAGGAAATCTCTCCCATCACCTCAGACACCCAATCGGACGAGCAACTCCACCAGTGATAAACAAACATAAGCAGAATAGGTGGAGCTGGAGAGCCTAGATGGTCGGGTGATAAGGTGCCAGGCGGAGACTGAAGATCACAAAGTACTCGGGTGTAAGGCCTCCAACTGCCAGATGAGGAAAAAAGCCCCAGCACTAGATGGCAGTGACACTCAGGCTTTAAGACATTTCTGAAATTGAACAAAATAATGGTCTCTGAAATAAAAAACAGGGAAAGGGAGGATGGACAAACCGGGTCCTCTGATCCGTTTAAGTTGAACCACATTGGAATTACTAAATCATGAAAAAGAATTAATTAAAGCATTCCCTTGCTGTTGCTGGGTGATGAAATTGTTTCAGTAACTTGACATCATTGGTGCTAAGCCGCCGTTCCTCCCCTGCGGTCCTGCAGCTGGACGACCCGCACCGGAGAATTTCTGCTGCGTCCCGAGGACTCGGAGCCTGGGCCTGAGTAAACAACAGAGGCTTAATGCTCTCCGCTTCTTTATGACCCGTTCATCTCAGGAGTCTTCTGCATCCGTGTTGATGAAACTGTTGTCATGAGGAGCAAGCCCGAGCCGACCTGCAACTTTTAACCACACCGCGGCTGAGATCCCATAGCCAGGGTTCCTGCAGTCTGCATGTCTCTATTCCCTCATGTGCATCTGAAAGGCGGCTGCAACACTTGTTCTATCCTTTAACATTGGGAGTGGGGTCATCTAGACCCACTAGACAGAGCTCTGAACCTTTTTCTTCAATGATTTGTGATCTTCACTGTGGTGTCCATAGTTCCTTAGAAATCTTTCCACCTTATCCACCTTTGTCATGGTGAGGAAGACACCTCATTGGAAGGGGGGGTCATCTAGATAAAACAAGGGTTAGGCTGAAAACCTTCAGCCACTGGACTCTTTCTTCTTCCCAGCTTAAAACACAGCAGCTCATACGTCTCGCGTTTTCATCTTATTTTGATAAAGTAAAAAAAGTGAAATAAACGTTTGTTTGTATTTAAAAACCACTTTAGGAGCAAGTCAAAAGCTGGTCTGGTCCAAAAGAAAGGCAGAAGAAATGTGTCTTCAACAGCTGCTTCGTATTTTCTTGATCTACCCTTTTTTTAATCTAAAACATTATTATTATTATTTATTTAAGAAAAGTGCGGTCTGCAGGTCCTGATGAAGGTGATGAAGGTGATGATAACAGGATCAAACTAACCAGCAAACATCATGTCTGAGATCAAAATGACGATGTGGTAACCACAAAAGGTGCAACCCGTGTAACTGTTGTCTTTATGAACCAATCACAGTCCTCTGTTACTGGCCAACTTCTTCAGGTGTTCAGAACATGCTTTCCCCCAGAGGGAAAACTGAGAGAAGGCAGATGAACGGCCAGCGTTTTCATTCTGTCTTTATCAGGTCGGTTCAGAAGAAGAGTTGCAATGGGAGCACAGGGAGTTTTATGTTTCTTTTGATTGTTAAACCTTTAACATAGGAACATAAGATGTGTGAAACAACATGCTGGACACTGAGACATGTTGTCATGGTTTTCAGACAGAAGAAGGTGGACCACAAACCTGCTGTTGCTGTGGTCCTGTGATCATTTTCAGCAAAGGCTGAGAATTGAAACATCTGCTTTGCTCATTTGTGACTAGCACTGGGAAGTTAAAGTAAATTAAGTAAAGAAGTGCTTCCATACACATAATAGGCGGGTTCAGTGTTTGGATTCCGTGTCTCTCCGGTACAAACCCATTAAGATAAGGCTGAATGTGGCCCAGCGGCTGGCGGACACGGCGCTTGATATCAGTGCAACACTCTGGATTACTCATTAAAACCAATGATCAGCCTTTTGGTGACCCCTCCCTCACAGATAATAAGATTGACCGCATGATGAAAGCGTGTCAGAAACAGACCGGGAGGCTTCCAGCTCTACAACGTACAAACTCCAACATCGGCGTCCGATGTTGTCTATGACCCTTCACACAAATTATGAACTATTTCTCTAAAACAATTATACCAAACTAAAAAGAAACATGAAATAACAAAATAACCCTTTAGCTCCCCAATCAAGACAACAAACAATAAAAAATTGTTTTTCCTTTTTTGCTGCTTGGAAACATTGTTTTTGATGTTTTCTAATTGGACTCTACTGTTGGGTTGAGCTGATAGTTACAGGATTGTGGCCGCCATCCAGTGCTGCAGCAGGAAAACCCCCTCCTCCAGGAAAAGACCGGTCTGTGACATTCTGGACAAAGCTTCATGGCCTCTAGAAAGTTCTGCAGCTTTTGTAATGTTTCCCTCTAAATAAAAAATGTTCTACTTAAATCCGGACTTCTTCTTCTGCTGAAGATGGTGAATGTTTTTAAAAATGCTCTTCCCTGTGGTCATGTGGTGTTTTCTTTCATTTTTGCTGGTATTAATAATGTTAACACTTGTATTGGTTTGTTCACGGTTTCTATTAACTGATACTTTTTATCTATAGCTTTCTTCAGTAACATTTCTCATTTTTTCTGATGTAATTATGCACTTTTCAGATATTAATTATCATTTATTTAGCTGTAAATGTTATCAAGCACAAGTATAGTTTGAACCTCTTCAGACCTGGAGTCTCATGCATGGAAATCACAGTTTGGGTTTTATTAACACAGGAGTGAATTCTGCCTAACTGGGACCCTGTGACTGAAGAGTCAGCTGAAATATTAGCTCAGGTCTTCAAAAAGGTTCATTTATGAATATTTTAC
The DNA here is from genome assembly GCA_037389245.1 of Oryzias sinensis. Lineage (NCBI taxonomy): Eukaryota > Metazoa > Chordata > Actinopteri > Beloniformes > Adrianichthyidae > Oryzias > Oryzias sinensis. The sequence continues at coordinate 30,839,254 of CM074496.1, read as the reverse complement.
AATTATAAATGTCATTGTACCAGTGACATGGCTTATCAACAAATGTTGATTTGTAGAAATAAAGGCGAAGGACGAACAAGGAAAATCAAAAGAGCTGATGTCGAACTGGTAATTTGATGAAAAGAACTACAAATGAAGGAGGATGGCTCCAGGTCACAAACCATTGAATAATAAACTCAAACATGAAGAAAGCAAAACCCACAGGAGCAACAAGAGCGGCAAAACAGGCGGACGAACCCGACAATACAAAAAACGCGACAATCGAACACTGATATTCACAGAGGATGATTGACACGAACCTGAAATGGATGATCATCAACCCTGAACCTGGTGAGACTGACAGGAAAAAAGGCCTCAAAACAGAACAAACCATAGAAATAAAATGGAATAAGCCAAATCTAGACATGGATCACGATACCTGCTTATAAAGCTCTTTCTAAGGGTCCCAGAAGGAAACTGTGATGTCATCAAAACACTAAACGGGTTTAGGAACTCATTGTTGCTTTAAGGACTGAACTATACTGACTTTATTGGTGCCACACAGGGAGTCAAACTGGTTTCCTTACAGCTGATGTTAAGGTTCAGGACCTAACTGTACTTCAGTGGTGATGACAGAAAATCAGTGGAATCATTTCTGTTGTTACGGTAAATTTGTTTAATAGGACAACCATTTGCAGACAAAACATGTCTGGTCTAAATATGGAGCCCTGAGGAGCACTAAATGTAAAAGTCCAGAAACGACTAAATGTTTGGATTCTGTTTGGTTTTGTTACTCCCTGAACCCACAGAGATGGGTGACACCAATTCAAAATAAAATGAAATGTTTCAGATTTGTCTTTAAATCTGAGCTTTAGGTCTAACATCTTCATTTTGGATTGTTGCAGGGTTGAGAATCTGTATGCAGATAAAACCTGCCATCTCCATCAACAAAGGTTTCTGCGCTAAAAGAGAAGAAAAAGCTGAATTTCTGATCACATGTTTGTCTCAGCAGACAGACAAAGTCTGCACTTTGCACTGCTCATATTGTGGGCTCACACTGAGGCTTTTCAGGAGAAATGACAGTAGAGCCTGCTGAGAGATTTTCCGGACATGTGGGTCCATTTTCTGGTTCAGATCAGGTTAGCGCTGTTGTAAAATTGGATTTATTTGGGCGTAAAAGAAATTGCAAACAAGAGCGAGAGAAGGGAGCGCATCTAGCGTCGTCTGCAGTGAGCTGCTCTCAGCGCCGGCGCCTCAGCCTCTCCGGTTCCCGCGAGTCTTTGTGTTTGGCGTTAACGGCCATCAGCCAGGCGAGCGCTGCGTGTGGATTCTGTACAAAGATGGCGCGTCCTTAAGGCTCGGGGAGCCGCTTTTTCCTTCTCATTATCTTCTGCTGCGTCTAGCACTCTAAATATTTTTTCAAGAGCAGTCAGCAGCAGAACCCTGAATGTTTATGAATTCTGCATCTCTGGTTCCGTCACAGCTGGCTGATATGCATTTGCGGTGGAGCTGTCGGGCTGTGGGCCTTAACTCTACCAGCTCTCCGCTCACACTGTGTCTCTCACAAGATCCTGCAACTAATGAAAAGGGGCTGGCTTTTTCTTCCAACAAACGCATAAGAAGACCAGAAACGCCACCAGAATAGCTTTATGGGCAATCCATGGAATTTGGTGGCTGCTGGGGGAGAATGAAAATGTTCTTTTCCTGGCGGCAGTGACCTTGCCCAGCTTGCATTCATGTTCCGTGGTCTCAGCTCGTCACTGAAAACGAGACAAGAAACTACTTTTGCTGCAGCTGTATTCATACTTCAGAAAATATGCTCAGAATGAATAATAGAGCAAACATTTGGACTCGCTGTGGTACGTCCATACAAAGAAGAAAGGGCTGCTTGGTTCATGCTGGCTGAGGTGGAGCCATGGCTGCCATTTCATGCACTGCTGGGTTCCTGCAACGAACAATTTAACACCAGTTTGATGCTCTAAGGTTTACATCACCCACATTGTAAGGAAGGATGTATTGGCTTTGACCCTTTGACCATGAATTTTCAAAATGTGGTAAAGTCAACATCAGTAGCTGAAGAGATCAATTTACGAGATAGATCAGATATAGACTAAGAAAAGGAGGTAGCCTAAAAGGAGGAAAAGATCAGTGATCTTAAGAAGACCACAAAGTAGTAAAATCATTTGTCCATGCAGCAAGTTTTTCACTAAACAATTTATGACAACATATCAAAATCTGTACATACTGACATTTTATTTACATTTTTACCATTATCTTTGGTAGATTTGTTTTGCACTGTGATGGTGACTACTTCAATGTCATTGTCCAGTGGACAGTGACAATAAGGGCAGATCTTATCTTTCTTTGTTCTTATTTTTTAGCTTATCTATCTAGAAACAGAGAGTTCCACACTAGCGTTAAAAGGGAACAATAAAAAAGCGGCTACATAATGGATTTAAATTGTATGTTATACAGTCAAATAATCAGTATTTCCTTCTGGTTCTAAACAAATGTTTCAACAGAAACTTCTTTCTGAGAGCAAAGCGCGCTTAACGAAAAACCAGTTAGGTTCATAAAAACAAAAGGGATTTTTTTTGAGTTTTATGAACCGAACTTATTTCGACCTGATCATAGTGACAAAAACCAGTGCTGACAAAGTGGAAATATTTCAATTTTGAACAACGAAACAAATGAGAATCAGTGAATCGTAAGCAAATTGCCTCATAAAATCTAAGACTAGCACTTATCCTTAGAACATAAATCAAAGTTTTTGTTTCCAAAACAGTAACAATGAATGCCAGATAACATTCATAAAACGTTAAAATAACCTCATTAAATTCTAACCAGTAATTCAGTTTGAGCTTTTTAGGCTAGTTCCGACAGTCAAGACTTTGGAGCAGACAGGTTTGGACTCATTTTAATAATGATTTCCTTTTTTCTAGATAAAATTGTGCTGAAAAAGCTCGGAAAAGTGTTGAGCAAAGTCAACTAACCCGAAAGCTGGTAAAGTATCATGAATGTCTGATGATTGCAAGAATTTCAGCCACTATTGATTTCAAACAGTTTGCAGTGTAGATGGATAATTTATTCATCTTTGAAGGGAAAACTCTTCTCAGATGTTGATTTTAAAGATTTAAAAGCTTCATGCTTCTAATTGTCATCATTAAATGTAATCAGTCCTTGTTGGGCATCAGTGTCGTATTACATTTCGTCTCATTGGAGCGGCCTTGGTGAGGTCTGCTCCACACCTGCAGCTGATGCTTCAGGTGAACTCAACCAGCTAATCCTAATTAGTCACAGAAGCAGAAATGAGTGTAGGCGGTCAGCTGGCAGGCTCCTCTGAGCGTGGCTCGTCCTTTTGGAATCAGCACATGTCAAACTACAGTCCACGTCTCTCAGCCCTCTCCAGGTTGGTAGCACTCTGCTGCCTCCAATAAAGCAGGAAATGGGAAAACAATTATCCTCCATACTCCCGTAGCCGGGGATGTGAAAAGACTGACTTTGCTGGAATAACAGCTGGTTCATCCTGAGGGACAACGTCCTTGTTAGTGAATCTGCAGCAGCAAATTTGTCTCTCCACATGCATGAAAGTCTGCAAGCTGGCTGTGTGGGACCCAGCTTTGGGATAGACACCTTCCAGTGGGGACGTTTCAGATGTGCCCCCCTGGGAAACAGCTTTAGGGCAAACTCAAGATTATCTGGAGAGATTTTCCCTCTCTCTGCCAGCCTGGGGCACTTTCAGCCGGCTGAGGGCTGCATAGTGGGATGTCTGCACTGCAGCCTCAGCAAAAACTTCCTGCGTTCTTTCTGAATGAAAATGTTCTCTCTGCAGGGGTGGGTCTTCTCCAGGTTCTCTGGTATCCTCCCACAGGTTTCAGTGGAGCACTTGAGCACTGCCTTAACTGAGACAGACTGCAAGTCCTCCTAAACCCTGATCAGGTCTGGAAGATTTGTTGCAGTCATTATTTTTCTCTTTTTTGTTTCATCAGAGGACTAAACCTCCATGAAGTCCAAGGAAATGATCACACCAGATCTCCACTGGTTGTCCTGTGGTGTATCTGCCATGGGTCTCTGGTCTGTCCTCCCCCCGTCTCCGGGAGGAGGGGTTTTTCCTGCCCCGTGTCAAGAAGCTCATCCAAAGCCAATCAGGCCCCCGTGTCCTCTCCTTCCTCACTGTCCTTGTAAAATGCCTGTTATGTGCTCTTTTACCTCCAGAATAAAACTTTTTGGACGCCAGTGTTTTCTGGGATATTAAAGTGCGTCATCATGTGGATACGTCACCTTAAATATATCATAAAATGTTATACATTTTGATTTGAGTCCAGCAGAAGTTTTCATTTTGAAACTCAAACCTGTTTCTCTACGTTTTACATGAATGTTGATGTGTTCGTTAACTCTTTCTCTAATTCTTGCGTTGCATTATATGAAGGATGGGCGGCAAGCGCCCAGGCGTGTGAGCAATGCAAACAATCCTGTTGCTAAATGAACGTTATTTTGTGTCAATGCAGCGGAGACACAGCGCAGACAGAGCGCTGTAAATCTGTCTTCAGAGCCATTAGTCCCCTGGACTCAGAAAACCATTTTTAGAGCCTACAAACCAAAAACTTCCCTGCCGTTTGGCTTAACGAAATGAGTAAAACCAGTTTAGTTTTATCCAAACACAGTCACAAAGTCAGGGGCTGAAAGGCTCAGTCTATCAAAGTCACAGGATCAGGGTGGGTGATCTCCTGACATCTGAGGAGTGTAATCAGAGTATTTACACCACCATCATCTGAATGGTCATCATAGAATTGGAAATTGAACAACTATCTAAGTAGTCAACCATCAGATTTAGCAAAGCAATGTCTACAGAAGTGTGGAAGTGGCTAAACTCTGGACTAGATAGAGGTTTCATGTGGATTCTCCACTGGCTCCCCTCCCCTCCCCTCCATTTAGTCTTGCACAAATCACAAAAAAGGCGACCTACTGCCGTTTAATTTCAACCCGCGATCAATCTCCAATCAACAGTCCTGCACAGGTAATCACCAGAATCTTCTGAAGGAGAAGAAAGCCAATTTTCACAGCCTATTTATGTGTATGTGGGATTCCCTCATTGATTGGTGTGTGAATATGAGCCTGCAGCGGCAGCGGCAGCAGCACCGGCGGCAGACGGTGTGTTTCTGGGAATCTGGTCTTTTCTGCTGCCGATGCCAGAGGGGCTCAATTTCACATTAGTGCGAGCGCTCGGAGCGGCCGTGTTCAGCCAAAGGTGTCTGACTGCATCATCATCATCAGTATTGATACGTCAGGGCGCTCCGTCTCACTCTGCTGTCTGCTGATAGGCTACAAATGCCTCATTAAAGGAGCAAGCTGACATTTTGGGAAATGTTGTTTGTTGTCCAGCCCAGAGTGAAAGGAGACGATCGATACCAGGTTCATCTGCATCCAGCTCACAGATAATTGTATTGGTTTGTTACAACTGTCAATTCTTGAAAAAAGTTTTCTTGTAACTTGTTAAAAGTTCATTAAAAAGATGCTCTTTTACTTTGGCAGGGATACATCTCCAATTAACCAGCTGCAGTTAAAAGAGGATGGATTAGATGATAAACAGCATCAAGCATCGATTCCATGCAGCTTTAGAAACTCCAGCCAGGAGGCAGAAAAGGATCATTTTCACCATTATCTGACTTATGCTTCCTCTGATACACTGGATTATTCTCAGAATTGACCCACATTTAGTAAGAGGTGAGAGATAAGTGTATTTAATATAAATATATATAATATAAAAAATATAATATATAATATAAAAAAGTCTTTAGTGACAGACAATGTATAAATGAAGGTATTCTACCGCAGTGTTTTCCAACCAGATGGGAGATGGTCAAGTGTTCCGTGGGAAATTTCCCATCTTCAGGATTTCAGCTCTGTCTTCATCCAAACAAACCCTGATAAAACACTGAGTAGTTAGGAATATGAAAAATCTTAAAATACTTTTTTCTTTCTGTTTATTTGATTGTATTAAAGACATTTTGATCAGAATGATGGTACCAATTTAGCCGCAGCTACAGCTGTTTTAGGAAAAGTCCCGCCCCTTTAACTGTCTCCACCAATCATTCTTGGAGGCGTAATCACACGTCATCAGTCTGACCAATCAGAAGTGGTTAAAGTCTTCACTTCCTTGTTCAGATTCTCTCATAGAGTCTCTCAGTTCCAACAGAAATACCAGCTAAAGCTCATCTTTAGCGGTGTAGCTTTCCACAGAATCTGGTGTCAGACCGTGGAACAAGAGAACAAAACAATGAAACTCAGAGAAGAGAGTCTGTCTGCCATTCGGTGGCTGTTTGCACTACATCTCCCATGAGGCATTGGGTAAATGGCGTATACTTATATAGCGCTTTTCTACCTACAAGGACAAAGTGCTTTACAGTCACACACACATTCACACACTGATGGCGGCTCCGCTGCCAAACACTGGCGCCAACCTCCCACCAGAGGCCAGGAGGGGTCAGTGTCTTGCCAAAGGACACTTCGACTCATGGACGTGCAAGTTGAACCTGCAATCTTACGATCATGGGTCGACCGCCCTACCGCTGCACCACGGCCGCCCCCAGGGTTAAAGTGACAGAATCTCTGAAGGCTCAGCAGAGACTCTTCTTTCTCAGGAAGCTTAAAAGGACTGGACTTTCATCTCAACTTCTGGGGAACTTCTACAGGGCAACCATTGAGAGTATCCTCTGTCTGAGTGCTACTGTGTGGTACGGGAGCTGCACTGCTCAAGACAGGAAGGACTTGGCCCGAGTGGTGAGGACCGCACAGGAGATTGTGGGAGGACCCCTCCCACAACTCGACTCAGTGTACGACAGCCGGGTCCGACGGAAGGCTGGTCGTATAGCTGCAGACCCCACCCACCCAGGACATAACCTGTTTGTACCTCTTCCCTCTGGGAAGAGATACAGGAGCATCAGAACTCACATGAACAGACTGAGGAACAGCTTCTTCCCAAGAGCAGTGAGGTCCATCCACCCCCCCACATCACACAACTGGGTCAACGACACCCCCCCTCCCCCCAGACTTAACATAACCCACTAACTCCTGTCAGCACACGGCTGACAATGCTCTGACTCTATTTAAAACTATGTACGCTATATTCATGCTGTATGTGCAATATCCATTCTGATGTGGAATACCCACTCATGTGCGATATTCACCCCACTCTACTGTACAGTATTTATGTCTTATATAGCTCCTTATCCTTATTTTATTTTATTCTACCTTTTTATATTGTTGGAAGAGAGTTGCTGGAAAAAATTTCATTGTGCACTGCAGAATGATAATAAAAAAGATTCTGATTCTGACTCATTTCCTCTTCCTATATTTTAAACAGAACTGCGCATGTCCAAATGATTTATTCCTGCTGAAAGTGTGGCCCATGTAGAAGTTTGTTCTAACCGGAAAAATGTTTTCTGTTAAGTTTTTTTTATGTACACGGTTAAATTTTAATCCGATCTTTGATCCAATCAAGATATTTTGCACACGGCTAAGGACATCCGTCTGCTTTAGTCTGGAGCCCGTTTCAGCTCCTTTGGATGGACCAGACGTGGTCTCCAGGCCGTCACACAGACACGCATCAGGTCACAACATGCAGATGAAATATGTTTATGTGGAAAGACACCAGAAAAACCCACACATGCAAAGTCAAGCAGGATTTGAACCAGAACCCACTAGCTGTGAGGCCACACTGCAAACACAGCACGGAGCAGCCATGTATTTTACACTGCAGACGACAGCGCAGGGTGATGTGACATGCAGAAAACTCCTCATGCTGCCGATGGCGTGATACCAGGGACAGAGTCAGGAACCAGAGCTGTAGGAACCAAAACACAAGAGAGGGGGTCAGCGGCAGAAGCATAAACATTTTGAAACCATGAGCCGAGGGAGCAACAACAGGCAGATGACCTGAAAACCAGACACTTTCATAGACTGCAGGTAACTGACTGAAGACAGCTGAGGACCATCAGGCTGAAGCTGGTGTGACTGACAGGGAGAAGAAGACATGACTTACCCACAGAGAGAACAGAGGACCACTTCCCAACTTTGTGGAATGGATTATGAATGTCGGTATTGACAGACACTTTTGAAGCTGAACATTTAGCCAAATAAACCACCCGTTCAGTTTTTGCCCTGCAGGGGGTCTTTGTGTGTAATGACTGCCTGGCCAGTCGCACCAGTTCATCCATGTTTTCTCCTTATTTAAAGGAAACACTAATCAAGGCAAAAGTCTGTGGAATGACAAAAGGCAAAACGTAAGAATAGGAAGAAATAGACGGGGCTTAGGGTGTCAACATGATTATAACACGCTGATCCATTATTAAGTGAATATTAACAATTATTTTAACACAATTTTGTGTATTTTCCTTTGAATCTTTACATGAAAAGTCTTTGACTCACTTCCTCTGAACACTGAGGCCCTGAGAGTGTTGAGACCTGAAGACATTTAGGTTGTAGATTCCAGTTTGGGAGAAAAATGCTTCACTGTTTTTCCACAGAGAAAAACTCTTATTAAAAAATGGATTTTTATCAGTTAAAAATTTGATTTTAGTTAAACATAAACAGACTGAAAAGTTCCAAGTGAAGAAAATGTGAGTTTACATTTGATTGACTTTTTCTCACAGGAGTGTTTCTGCTGTTCTCTGACATGTAAACCAACATTTGTTGCATCTAGGATTCAAATAAACAAACAAAAAAAGATGATTGTTAACATATTGTCTCTTTATTACGCAAACAAAAATTTAAATGACATTTCCAATCAACCAAATACGTTTTGATTAAGTGTCACATTTTGCAGTCAGCAATGTGATCCATCCATCCGTCCATCCATCCATCCATCCGTCCGTCCGTCCATCCGTCCGTCCGTCCGTCCAAATCCCTTTTGGGGGCACGAGGGTTGCTGGAGCCTATCCCACACCAGCCCATTGCAGGGCCACAGAGACAACCACACACATACCATCAATCTGATTACGCATTTTTATAGTTACCTGGCACCAATAAAGACACATCAGAATTAGCATCCAATGCAGCCTCCCGCTGCCCCCCTGCAGTGTTTAACCCAGACATATTGTGTTGTCATGGTAACAAAAAAGGTTGGATAAAAGTTGTTTTTTTCCTTCACACAGACATCTTGAATAGACAATTATGTAACGAGTCAGTGATCTTAGAAGACAAACAGGTTTGATGGTCATAACATGTTTCTGTATACATAATTATGTGTTATTAGAAGTAAATTCCATTTACTTCTGAGTCCACCACCTTCTCTTCAGGCTGTTCCACTGTGTCTGCACTCTGGACGTCAGAAAACACACACAAAAGTTCTTACTAGCTCTTCTGTTAATTGTCAGTGCAAAGCCTGAAGCGGGCTTTATTAAAGGACCGCATGAAATGAAGCAAAACTGCCTCCAACTTAGAGAGTCTGCGGTGATGGGAGTGTACCCATAATATTTAAAGAAGGGAACGGGCTTCACAGACAGGATAAAGATGACACTTTCCCCTGATGACACAGACATATCTGAATAAATCACCTTGGTCTGGGAGCCCCCAGCCACATGTAGATAAAGCTCCAACCCTGACTGTCGCTCCGAGTTGGACTCATTAACCCATCGGAAACTCAGAGCACAAAATCAAACAGCCAGCTCCCTTTGAAACACTTCCCGAGCACACAAACGTGTACACACACTAATCTCCCTCCATGAATTAGAGATGGGCTTATGAACTTATAATGTGAGCAGTGACAGCCGAGCCCCACCGACGGTGTTTCTTTTCCTTAATGAGGGGGTTGAATCACGAGTAGGCCTTGTACAACACCGACGACGCCATGCTCATGTTGCTCTGTGCAACACAAAGTCTGCAGGAAGAGCAATGTTGGATGAGGGTGGGGGGGTGCAGAACAAAATACTGTTATTAGCAGCTTTGGCTCCAAAGTGACACAGTTGGACAGGATGAAGGCTTGTTAGCCGCAAAAATGTTCCAGATTTTGCATAGTTAGGCTCACAGTGACAAAGCGGGCTGGAATAAAAGGCCGCAGTCACACTCTTTAAATTCTGCCTCTGCGTGGTAAAAACTGCTGGCTGCACAAAGATTAGTTTGATGACAGAACACGTCGACTTCATCTTTAAATGTGTTTTTTTCTCTGTGTGGGATAAGAGCCATGTGACTGCCGCTGATTAAATTGGGATGTCGATTTTCTGGCCTTTTCAGGCTCAGAGTGAAGGACAGAACTCAGACATCTGAGCTAAAGCTGGTTATACTTACAGGGTGCAGCTATTTAATGGCGTCTTCCAACAAAATGTGTCACACTGGATCATTAAACCACAGAATAGTCCTTAGCATGATGCTGGCATCTTGCTAGCATCATGCTAGGGCTGAGAGCGGCTCTGCTCATTAATAACTGGATCAAAGATTCCTAAAACTGGGTCCACGCCAAGCGTGTACACAGGCGAGTTTTGAGCGTCGTACACGGCGTGGTGGTCTGGCAGCAGCACACTCTGGTGTTTTGGGCATCGTTAAAGTTAAAAAATCTGAACTTTGACAAAGAAGACACATCCAACCTATCAAGGACTCAACTTTGGCCCATGACGTGTTAATGATGTGATCAGTGGGGAGGAGAAGGTGATAGTTCTCCTTCTGAGCTTTACATTTTGTTTTTTGTATGGAGAAAATAAGTTCCTCTAATTCTACATTTGTTCTTATTTTTACTCCTTGGTCTGATGCAGGACAACAAGTCGTCAAACTGGGTCACAGAGACTGAAGTACCGCTGAAAGCGTCGTCATTCAGACGCTGCTCCTGCAGTTGACGGTGAAGATCACCGTACCAGGAGAGTCTCTAAAAGATATCATGAACCCGGACATGAAGACGGGTTTACAGATGCTTTTCTCTTCAAAATAAGTAAACCTGATCTCTCAACATCATCCATGCCTTGTAAATGTACAGTCGATGCCTCCATGCTGAAAACTTTTGACGCTAGCTCCCATTTGGACAGATGTCCAGCATCAATTATGACGTGCGTTTTGCTGTTTTTCCTGAATAACTTACCAGTCATAAAAGTGACAATAGAATAAGACAGTAATGACAGTTTCAGCCTTTCTCCCAGCTGTCCTTATGGGTGGATACGTGAAAAAATGCTCTAACCTGTACGGAGCACACTGATTTTTGTATTATATAGAGACACTCTACATTTTAAGGTAGTTGAGCTTTTTTTTTTTTTTTGTCCTAGTATTCCCTGACAATGTCTATCAAAATCAACCATGAACAACTTCTGAAATGCTCCACAGCTTTTGCAGTGGTGGTCTGCTAAAGTCCACTCACTTCAATAAATGATCACCAGCGATGGAACTCCTCCGCAGACTTCCCCGTGGCGGATCTGATGGCGGTCTATACGTCCTCTTAGCGCCGTCCAGCTAAATAGCACCCAGGCCAGAATGAATAGCATTCATTTCAGCCATTGAACAAATGAATCGGTTAGTTCAGGAAATGATTTTGAAGGTTTGAAGGGAGGCTACACCAAATGATTAATACTTTACCCAGATTTAGCAGCAGTTCATAGCTTACAAATGCTATAATATGAAGCACCTCACTGTTATCATTTCAGAGGACTAGCAAACTAAAGTCTCTGGACTTGGGCCCTTCTGGAATTAAACAGGGGGGCTGCCATATTGGATAACTAGTGCTGCCATCTATGGGATAAAGCTAAACCCATGTAAGAGAGGCCCAAGTCCAGGAATTTAGCACTTAATCCATTATAATGTCAAGCATAGTCAACACATTACAAAAGACAGGGGACTGTTTTCCACATAATCAGATCGTTTTTCCCTTGAAGACCATTGAAGATATTTTATCTCTACTTTGAACTGACCGATTCAAATGTTTCCCACTTTTACCTTAACCAGCCCCACACACTTCCAGTTTATTCCTTCCCGTTTTAGTATCATCTGAACACTGACTGTGGAAGACCTGCAAAATTATTCAGCCTTGAGCCAGAGTTTGATTGGTTGACAGCTGTGTCCCCCAGCCGCCATGCTTCTCCATGCTCATGAAGGGAGGCAAACATGCCCGTGTGCTTCTAATGCAACACTCTGACAGCCCTAACAGTGATATGAGGGGACGTGTTATCCGCAGACTTCCAAATTCATAAGTCTTTGACATCAGAAGAAATTGTGGCGGCCTGAAAGGCTTGAAGGGGAGATTGACACGTCTGAGTGGCTCCGTGGGCGCGCTGCTGTAACCTGCATGCTAATGCTCCGTCATGCTCTTATATAGTCAATATGCGAGTCTTCACCTTTCCTGTGTATTCATGATGCACAAACTTGCATATATATGACAGTCTGCTGTCCTCTCGAGTGCCTCTACTCAGTTTGACAGATAAACAGGTTTTCATTGTGACAGACAAAACTGCCAGGTGTGCTGGGACATGACCTTCTCTGTGAGGGAGGGGCTGTAAACTACACAGGGAAAAATACAACAGGTTTTGGTTTTAGAAAACAATTGTCATAGAACCAAATCACTAAACTCAATGGAAGTTTTAAATACATGCAGAGCGATTTCTTAAAATATAAAGTCCATCTATTCAAACTTGCAAATGGATCTTAAAAGCTCTGAAACGTACCTTGACTTTGTGGCGTAACGCAGATGTATCCAGATCTAATACTGGATTTTAATCAGCCAAGGAGGAGAAACAAGCTTAAAGCTGGTCAAAGATCTGTGGCACTGAAACTCAAATACCAGATTCTGAGTGTTTCCCTCAGCCGGGATTGTTTGCTACTTTCAGCCAGAATGGATCCGTTTTCTATATTTATTATCTTTAACAGCTCTAATAATCAGTCGTTAATGGAGTTCAGTTGTTTCAAACATCAGGATTCCTCTTCATAGGGATCAATAGAGTTACCATCCTCCATCCATCGTTGTGTTCATATTGTTTTACTTCACTGATTCTCCCAAAGTTCTTGACTCATTCCTTTTTTTCTACTTTAGTTTTCAGTTAAACATGCTGCATGTGTTGGTGAGTTGTTTTATTTTTCTCTGTTCTCTAGAGTTGCACATTTTTGACACAAAATATAAACATAAAAGCCTTTTTGCTTGAGGGTTGGAAACCAGCTCAAAGTGCTTCCAGGATGGGGGGCAGAAGAACCGGATCCAGGCCAATTTAGCACGTTCTAAAGGAGGATATTGATTTCTGCTCTTCTTTGTTATGTTCTTGATAAATGTGCTCTGTTGGTGTGATTGGAAAAAGTTGCGATTTATTTGCCCCTCTCGTCTTTCCTCTGTTGGTTGCATTCTGTTTTTGGCAGCTGTGAGTTGTTCAGGGTTTGCAGTCCATTAAACAGGAAACAGAGTGTGCTGTGGACTCAAACAGGCCTCTGCTCCATGAAGACGGGCATGAACTCAGACCTGTTAAAAGCTCCGATAACATATCTGTTCTCCAAACCGATCTCCGGTTTGAAAAAGCTACATTAAAAATACATATTTATGTGTATCAAGATGAGCAAAGACGTTTGTGTGACCATTTTTTAGATTTTTGTTGGTCTATTTTTTGTTCTAGAATATCTTAGATCCAGTGGTTTGCAAACTTGAATCAACAAATACTTTCTGACAGCAGACAAAAGATTGAATCTTTCAAAAGTCTACAAATCTGACAACCGACCAATGAGGTCATGGATTTTAAACAAATAGGTCTATGCACCCCCTTTATTTGAAGAGAAGCATATAATAACTTTACCCACTTTCACCTCATGTATCAACACACTTGTGTGTATTTGTCTTTTTAAGTCCACTTGTGGGGTACGAGCAGCTGTAGACAAAGATTTGTCTACAGGGAGGTGAAGAAAACCTCACTGAACACCAGCTGTACTGGGATGCAATGATGTGATTCACTCATGGATGACCTCAATACTTGGTTCCGCGTTCTATTCATGTGTTTCATTTCACCTAGATAGGTTTTCCATTTGCCGAAGAGGCAAAGTAAACCAAAACATTCAAAGATGTTCAGCAGCATACTTATTATTTACTTACACTTAGTAGTATGTAGAAAAGCTTTTGTGCTTCTTTTGTACACATTTACTTCAATGTAGAAGTGCATGTTTACTCAATACTCATAAAAACATGAGTGCGATGAAGAAAACCGTTAAACCAAACAGAAGGTAACAGCTGGAAGACCTCTGTGACAGACGGCTGGACACTGCTCACGTTGGAGCAAAGCTGCAGACAGCACACTTTTTTATGGTCCAAACCCCAATATCTCCACACAGCAGACATGTCTGAAGGTGGTGCGTCTTCAAACCTTCGCCTCTCAACCACAGAGACATCGACTCCACCCTCCATGGCTTTAGTATTAACTAGCATCACTAGCGCTTGTTCTGTTGCTCCGGTCACCGAGGCAGGACGGTGATTGGGTAGTTTGTGGGGGGCGGGGGCAATGCCGTGTATCATTCTGGAGCAGCTAATTGGGCAATAAATGCCACAGATGTGGAGAAGCACACGTTTATTAAGAAAAATAATAATGAATAGTTTTAAAAGATATCATTCAGAATGATGTATGGACAGACTGGTTCAGTTTTACAGAGAATTGTTGCCTCCCTAATCTGACCCTTTTGTCAGAAGCTACATCCGTGTTTCCTTTCTGCATTTGTTCGGAACAGTGAAGTTAAAGTGCTGCAGATGGAGGCTTTGGTGCTGGCAGCAGCCCGGAACACAGAGGTAAAAAGAACGCCGTTTTCTGGTCTACAGCTCGCTGTGCAACGCCGACTCCTGAGGACCAGCAGGAAATAGTGAAAGCCGTCCCGCTCACAAACAGGGGTTTGGACGGCCTGCAGGACCGTCAAAGTATCCCCCTCCCTCCCCCCAGAAGGCAGAATGCTGGTTTGGTCCCCGTCTGGAGGAGCAGTGGGTTTAGTGAATGCAGCTTTGATCAGTCTGAGCAAACAGCAGAAGTCAAGGCCAAAGCAAACCGCAGATGGAAGGTCAACTTTAGGCCAAATGGTTAGTTTCAGAAGATGTTCAGAGAGTTTGAACGACAACTCAGAGCTGAACATTTCTACATCCCTCATGACTTCAGATTGATCAAATGGCAGACATTTTTTCTGTGTCCAGCCCTTCCTGGAGGGTTGGAATGTGATCTCAGCCCCCAGACTCACTTTTCACCGATTCATAAAAAGTCCTCAGGTGATCAAACCTTTCATTAAACTAAACATTTTACATAAGAGGCAGTAAATTGTTCTGTTCTTCAGCAATCTCTGTGAAAGCTCTTTTGTGGAGAGGCATCATTTGGAGGCCACGCGCTTCTTGATTGACACATCCAAATGAATGAAGCGTCTACTGAGAGGCCTGTGGTATATCTTTTTCACATCATTACAGAGCGCATCGGTAATTTCCATCATGAATACTGCTGGATCTCCTGACAGGCGCTCATCGGCTGCGACATCCATCGGGGGAAATGATGGTATTAGATGGGAGGCGGGCTCTTGGGGTGAGGCTCTGTGATGAGGGGGTGGGGGGAAGTTGGGGGAGCTAATTACCCTTTTATTATCAGGGATCAAATCGGCATCCCAGGAGGATTCCCTTGGCCTTGTTTGGGATAAGGAGGACCGGGTCTGCCTCAGTCTTCCTCCTGCACTGTCATCAATAGCGGTCGGTTCAAAGCCATTATCTGTTTACATTGATCTTTTTAAGAAAAACATTTCATCTTGGAGCCTGTTGCGAATCTGCATGGTTGAGTTCTTGAATTATTTTTTTATCACACACTGGTTTGTTTTTGTCCAACGTACCTCACATGTTTCGTGGAATACCTTATGCCTTCGTCAGAGCCGTCATCAGGTGGTGGTGTGTGACGTCTTTAAAAAGCAGATAGTTGTGACTGAGGCGGAGTCACCTGTCAGACTTTGACAAGTGAAGGGATGAGAGAGCAGGAAGGCCCCCTCGTCCTGGTTCATGGAAGTGTGGGCTCGCTTTCGTATCTGCACTGCCTCCATGATCCATCTGCAGTGTCGCAGATGCATGAGGGGGCCTTACTGCTCTCTCATCCCTGGAGCAACATCCTCCAGCAAAAAAAAAAAACGAACATCAAGGGGCGGAGTCACAAATGAGCCTCCTTTACCTTCAGGAGAATCTTTCATTGCTTCATCGTGTCTTCGTCCACAGACCTTCTGAACGTTTGTGTCTTCCTAGAAACTCAATGTAGCGTTATCACAGTGGAGATGTTGAGGATTTGAGCATTTATGTCGATGGGCCTTTGTGCATCCTTGCCTCAGAACTTTTACTTGTGACTGCAGAACATGTCGGTTCCTCTCAGGTGGAGCCACACCTGGTTTCCTCAGGTGTTCTTTGAGAAGGGGCCATGTGATCACAGCCGACTCTCTTAACACGTATGAATCAGACCATACTTGAGAGTTCCTCTGCTTTATGAATCATTTCAGTGATAATGATTTATTCTGCAGTCTTTTAATAGTCATTGCCCGTTAATTTTAAACTCAGTGGCTTCTGTCAGGGAGAGTTTTATTCCCACAACAAGCCTTCCGTGTATGAATAAGAACTTTTGTTTAGTTTTCAAAGAGCAGCAGAAAAGAGCGATTACGGAAAACCACAGAGCTGCAGGAGCACAGACGGCATTTTAAAGAGCGGATGTCTTTGTTAAACCAAATGATGAAACAAGCTAGATCTGTCTGTTTTACCGTTCAGAGGAGTCCAAGAGAATTGATCTCATGCTTTTATTCCAGCCAGGTGGGACTGTGGAAATGTTCTTTTTAGGAGATTCTTAACAAATGTTCTGTGAATCAGCCATGGGTGGTTGATGATGTAGCAGCAAGACTAACATCCCACCCCCACCCCCCCAATTTGATCTGCTCCATACTGATTTTAAAGGCCTTGCATTCATTTTAAGAGACACTCACCTCACTACACTGGTGACCTTTTAACCCCTGATTCTTCTGCTTTTTGATGCTCTGGCCAAAATCTCTTTCAATGCCAAACAACTGCAAAAATAAACATAAATAATTAAATAAAAAAAACTGGGGGGGGGGGGGGGGTTCTTCCACAACCAGAAAGTGCAGTTTTTGTGTTTTAAGACTCAGTCAACAATCATTATGTCATGGTGCCTCTGTCAGACTCCTCCCCCCTCTCTCCTCTCCGCTTGGTTCCTGATTATCCCCAGCTGCTTCCACTCACCTCATCGCCACACCTGCCTTCTTAAGGAGCTCCAGGATCTTCATTCAACGCCAGTCCGTTGCCCCTGATGGTGCATATTTGGCCTCACGTCAAGTTCATGCTTCGTTACCTTGCCTTAAGCCAAGTAGTTAACTTATGCTCTCTTACCTGTATCCAGGAAACCTCAGCCACAAGTGGTCACCCACAGCAGCCGTAATCCGGACTCCTCTTCTGGCCTGTTCCCTCCATCCTCACCACGAGCCTCTGCCGAACCAGCTGTCTCACAAGACGGATCCACGCTGCCGACCCCAGACCCAAACAAGCAGATCCACCAGTGACGCCACGAGCCGCAGCTACAATTCTCGGACCTCCAGTAACAGTTACCTACCTGTCCGGCTATCATATTAAATCCACCTTCTAGCCAAGACATCTCTGTCCTGTGTCTCATTCCGGGTTTTCAGCATCTGGGTCGTCAGTCATCAGTCGTTCTATAGTCATGACACATTAAGACTTAAAGAAAGCAAAGGTGTGACGTCTTTGATCAAATGACTGAATGAATAACTGATCACAACAAAAACATGAAAAGTTTGTTAGGAGCTGCGCAGCACTCCAGTGTTTTGTGGAAACAAAGGTAAATATCCAACAAGAAGAAGGTGTTCAATTGAATTCAATTCAATTTTATTGATATAGCCCAATATTGCAACAATGGGCTTCATACCAGTAGTTGTATAAGAACACAAAAACAGTGATAAAGTGTTGCTGATGATGGGTGTGGAGTCGAGTCCAGTCAAAGACGTTTTCCCTCCCGTGCACGGCTCAGAAAAACACCCAGTGAAGACTCAAAGTTCAGCTCAGGTCCACAAACTCGATCTAATTAAAACAAAAACACTAAAAAAAGTCTGGATGTGGGGATCAGACCTGAGCCGGACTGAGATTCGTCTTCAAGAGACTCCAGAGTTGATGTGGATCCTAAATAGACTTTAACCCTTGTGCTATCCTAGACACTCTAACATTGGGAGTGGGGTCATCTAGACCCACTAGACAGTGCTCTGAACCTTTTTTCTTCAACGATTTGTGGATTACAATCCATGGATTACATGAAATCTTTCCACCTTAAGGGTGGGGGGTCATCTGGACCCGATAGGATAGCACAAGGGTTAAGGCGAGGATTTATTTGATTTTGTCCACACTTTTTGGGTGGAAAATTGAGAATATTCTTGTGGCAGCATGGATTTCTTGTCCTCAACATTGTTCTTGACTATGAGGAGATGCCGTAATAATTTCAACCATGGACACACCAGATTCTGAGGGGAACCCAGTCTCTGGTGTAAAATCTGCATTTGTCCATGGAGTTAAACATACTGTAGGTAATTTACAAAATCGTCTCTAAAATCTCTTCTCGTTCATTTCTTGGCGAGATAGAATGATGTAAACTGTGTTCATGTGTGCTGCAGAAACAGTCATTTTCCCGTTCACTGGAATACTGTTACTATATCAGCGTTAACGTTCACACCAGGATGTGGTGCTTCAACGAGAAACATCCATCTGGAAAAGTGTTATTGATGCCTGGATTTTACTGCATCATACTTTTACTCTAATGAACTAAATATCAGGGAAACATGCTGTCCGTCATTTTGCTTATGGAGCCGTTGGGCTTAACTTGTCCGTTCTCACCTCCAGATCTTCCAGGAAAGTTTGGACAAAGGTCAGACTTTTAGACAGTTTGGAAGCCAGCCTCTTCCAATCGTTGCTCTAATCTTTAATTGCTTACATCCTAGAATATTTGACACCAATTGGCATATCTTACTGTTGCAGAGAAAATCTTCGGGATCTGAAAAAAGATTAGAACTCTGAAAAAATGAGCGATGAATGGGAGCCCCTCCTTCCAACAGTCAAGCACAGAGGTGGAGGGGTGATGATTGGGGCTCATTAGATGTGCAGAGAATGAATTTCTCTGTGAGCCAGTCTAATGTGGAGTTACTGTGTGTGTCTGACGGCTACAATGCTGAAACGCTGCAGTGAGACCTTCAGAAAACCTTTAGACTAGGAAAGAAGACCAGAAAACAAAAATTAAAGAGAAAAGTTGAACATTTGAAAGGATTTAATGATCTTTAAAATCAGTAAAAGTTGTATTTCTGAAGCTGCTTTCATCGTGTGCCTGCAGTCTGAAGTGCGGCCTTACTCAGACACGGCGGTCTGGATTACAGCGCTGTGACATCATCACCAGGACTGAGCCCTGTGGCACAGATCTTCTCCTGCAAGCCCCTCCCATCAGCAGATTCCACAGAAGGATGGTGGGTGTCACCTGCTGTCAGCAGCTGCCGCCGCCTGCAGAGTTTACACGCAGCCCGAAGACTCCGGCAAAGAGGAAAACCGAATCATCTCAGCACTGAAGCTCCTCCAGTGTCAAAGCCATCACTGCTGAATGATGCTGAAGGAGCACCCAGCAGTCAGTCAGACAGGCAGACAGGCAGACAGCAGGCTACACCTTGGAAGAAAACATCAGGAGCCCCGGGCCTCTCTGTGGATGTAAAATCCAAAACACCGCAAGCATACAAGGAAAAAAGTGGTGAGCAAATCCATCCAACACGGCAGAACAATCCACAAATGAATTCTTTATTAATGCAGCGTCTGTAACAAGTGAGAAAAACACTACAAGCTCTCCACTTTCACAACAAGACAAGATAGAACATGTTGTTTCAAGTGAAAATAGGCTCAAATAAAACTGTTTTCTTCAGCAACTATCGATTGGCTGACGGCAGCACCGGCATTCCCGTCAGCTTTCCTGATTCTGCAGCAGGATCCAGCTATTTGTGATGGACTTCAGGGTTTTGGCAGGAGTGACTGATGAGAGTCCATTAGACGACAGAGCAGCTCTGGATGGTATCTTTACAATCACACTGACAGCTTTTTACATGTTCTTTACTCCTCTGTTTTCATTGTTTGCCATTTGTTTTCTTTGGGACTTTTTTAGGTCACTCCTTTTGGTTTTTGATTCTTTGCTTAAAGATTTAATTTCGTTTTTGAGTCTTGGTTTTCCTTCAGTTTTTGAGAGCAGAGATTTGAATCCTCTAGTCTGCATCTCCAGATTCAGGATAGATTCTTTCATTCAAAAATGTAAATAAGCTGTTTTTAACAGATAGAAAATATGATTCATATGAAATATGAATCTGATATCATGAACTAGCAAGCATCTGAAACTGTTGTTTAGGCAAACTCCTCCCCTTCCTCTCCAGCATCTTCACATACGTCGCGCTGAAGATAACAGGCTTCCTCGATCCTTCCATCCATGATTTTATTTGTGTTTGTAGATTTTGTTCTGTTGGTGGACTAACAAAAACAAACGGGATGCAGGATTGTGTCTTTGCACACATCCTGATGCGTTCCTCACCCCACATAAATGACACGCAGTCAACATCCATTAAGCAAACTAATACATTCATCAGAGATTAAAGACCCCCCCTCCATGAAAATTATGATGTTTTTCTGTTTTTAAGGGTTGGTGGACATATTTAAAGAAAATGAAGCTTAAGATTACATTTCTAAGTATTTCTTTATTCAAATCGTTGTTGTCATGTGACTGGAGGAGGATTCCCCCCTCCCTACAGCAGCTCCAGGTTCTGATCCTCGCTTTTCTATCCTCAACTAGTTCACTTTTACCTAAAATTACCCAAAAGCTTTTTCCAAATGATTAATCAGGATTAGTTTAACCCCCTCCCAATAAAAAAAACCTGGCTAAGTAAAAAGCTGAAGGTTTCTGTCTTTCTGTCTCACTCAGTCCAGCAAACATCTGTCCAGAGGTGTAGGAGTGACTGGAGCTGCAGAACGGTTCTGCTGCAGAACGGTTCTGCTGCAGGACGGTTCTGCTGCCGGAAGGTTCTGCTGCCGGAAGGTTCTGCTGCAGGAAGGTTCTGCTGCCGGAAGGTTCTGCTGCAGGAAGGTTCTGCTGCAGGAAGGTTCTGCTGAAGGAAGGTTCTGCTGCAGGAAGGTTCTGCTGCAGGAAAGTTCTGCTGCAGGAAGGTTCTGCTGCAGAATGGTTCTGCTGCAGAACGGTTCTGCTGCAGAACGGTTCTGCTGCCGGAAGGTTCTGCTGCAGGAATGTTCTGCTGCAGGAAGGTTCTGCTACAGAACGGTTCTGCTACAGAACGGTTCTGCTGCAGGAAGGTTCTGCTGCAGGAAGGTTCTGCTGACGAACGGTTCTGCTGCAGGAAGGTTCTGCTGAAGGAAGGTTCTGATGCAGGAAGGTTCTGCTGCAGGAAGGTTCAGGCCGGCGCCCCCCCTCAGCGCTCTGACTGATGTTTCAACAGAAGGACGCCATGATGCACAATAGCTGTTGACAAAGCTGCTGTCGGAGCGCCGTGAGCTCTGACAGCTCTCACAGCCTTCAAAGAGCGCACATTTTTTTTTTACTTCCCCCCTGTGGAGACGAGGATCTCTCCTCCACGTCCTTCACCTCGGTCTGTTGTTATTTTCTCCCAAACACGCGGTGGGACCATCATGTTTCTGCACACGTGCACCACCCCGGGTGGGGGTCGCGGTGTTTGCTGTGTGCCTAAGCTCTGTAACACTGGAGTCCAGGAGGACAGTGTTATTAAATATGGATCATCCCAGAAGTTCAAGAGGAGTTCAGACCACAGCACTGCTGCTCCAAATTCCTTTCATTCATTTTTTCTTTGTTTTGCAATAATGTAAACAATCTTTACTTCTCCGTCCTTTAGTGAAAAGACAAAAGTCCACTAATGTCAGTTATGAGAAGCTCTGACATGAAAGGAATGAAGAGTTTGTCCCAAAACGTTGACTGATCCTCCTCTTCCTCTGACTGTCAGGTGCGAAGAAGCTCCTGCAGCTTCTCACTGCTCCTCCATTACCCAGCATGCATTTCCAAACTTCTTATCTGAAAACAATCAGAAAAGTTTACAAAACAAATCTTTGAAGGAGTTGTTGGTGTCTCAAACTCATCTGGAACTGTCTTTAGTCTAGTCTCTGACAAACAGGGAATTGACCTGAGGGGTTACAGGAAACCAAATTACTAAAGAGTACAGGCAAAAATAAGAATGTCTGTGATACGTTTCTGCAAAATCAGCTCAATCTGGTTGAAGTTCTATGGAAATGTTACTGATGGATGGAAGTTCAGTCAGAAGATCCTGAGCTGCTCCGGTCTCACTCTGGTTATTATTCAGACCGGCTTTTAGCTAATGTCTGCTGACTGCAGCTGACTCTTTATTATATTTGACCTGTGCTGTTTTATTGATCTATTTTATTACATCTGTATTGCCTTTTAATCATTGTGAAAAGTTCCATACAAAGACATTTCTTCTGGTTGGAACATACATGTCTTCAAAATGTTACTTTTCTCTGCTCAATTCTATTGCTACACTACCAAAACTCAAAGGGAAGATGAGCATTCAAGCCTTTCTAAGACCTCTGAATGAAGGTCATGTCCTGATTATCCTGGCTCTAAAGCTGGGTTCACACTGGGCCTGTGTGGCACGTTCAACAAGGCGCTGAGTGGGTTTTTGCTTTCAGCATACGCCGTTCACACCGGACTGTTGCTACCTGATCCTAGCAAAGTGCCAAACGTTGGTCATAGAGCAGAAATAATAGGCTCTTGTGGTAATTTCATGCATCTGTTTTAAAAACGACGACAACCATACGTTACCAAAACCCAGTCCCTGATTAGTCCAAGTGAAACCAGTTAATGCAGCACTTTTCATATATAAAGGCCTGCAGACAGACTTAACTTGTGCAGCGACGCGTGAACATGAGAGTTTTGAATGTGGAAGCGTGAAACGTGCACGTACCTCCTGTTTACATAGACCTTTCACTGGATCTGGCCGCTGAAATGCACATTTCTGAGCCCAATGGGAATGCAGCATTATTCATTTGAAATAACATTAATAACAAAGATTAAAATCAACTAGTAGACCACCTTGGTTGTTGGCGGACTTTTAGAAAATACTCATTTACATCCATTATTGACCGGTGACGAGGACTCAGAAGGCTTGTTGTAGGATTTGTGGTTCTGGAATTTAAAGGTCCAAGGTTATTCTCAGAAACTAAAGGGCCAGATACGACTTGACTTGAACTGCACTTGTGTAAAGGTCGATATCGTCTTTGTCATCTGTCATTCTCGTGTCTCCCGCACCTTTTCTCCTCCTGAGCCGGGCAGCGCCAGATCACATGACCAGATCACGTGACCACATCACGTGACCACATCACGTGACCACATCACGTGACCACATCACATGACCACATCACATGACCACGTCACATGACCACACACAGGAAGTCCAATCCGGAGAGCCCGTCGCTGCCGAAAGCTTCACTGCCGAATAATTACAGTCCAACCTTGCAATGCTAATGAACGCTCAATGACAACACACACACAATTACAAGACAACAGGACACAAACGTGATGTCTGACACACAAACAAACAAACACACAATTACAACCAGACAGACTGTGAGTATTCTCACACACAGACAAACACGCGGGCGTGCACGTTTCAATAAGAGGGGGGTTCAAATTAGATTCATCTCTATCCCCGTCCCTCTTCCACTCTGACACACTTCCTGTCGGCGAGTGAAGTGTCGGGTTAAGCAAAATGAATGGACCTGCTCTGAAAAACAAATTGCAAAGTAAACAGATTAGAGTGAAAACAGACTCCTCCACTCATCTCCCCCTCAGAGCTCTTCATCTCTCCATCATGCATCTCTGGCTTGGTTTTTTTCAGCCGCTTTCCTTCCATCAGTGAATAGAGGAGGACTGTCGCTTTTCCATTCAATGAAGCATCACGAGGTTTGATGATCACCATGTTGGCTTCAGGAAAAAATGCTAAAATCTTCTACAAATACACACAAAAGCTAAAGCAGGACTGCAAATGAGGCCTGGTTATACAAAACCTCCTTACACCCTATTTAACACATACTTCATGAAAAGCCTGTTCCAACCTTCTATTGTTTTCAGGTTGATAAGACAATAAAAGAAAATAAACAAATAAAAACGTCAGGCGGTTTGGTTCACGTTCACATGACACTTTTGAGAGTGGACTCTGCTTTTAGCGCAAATCTTCCTAAAGCAACCTATGACCATGATGAGGCTGTTGGTGAAAGGCTGCACCTCCTTACCGCCATCCAGCATTTGAGCCGCCTCATACAGGAGGCTGGAGGCCTCATCATGGTCATATGGAACCATAAACACGTTCGGTCCAGTTTCTTACTCACCAAAACCCAGACACAGCTGCAAAATCCAACGATACAGCTTAAAAAATGCACTTTTATGTGTGTGTGACTTTCAAAGAATCCATACATTTAATACTTTTAAATTACAATTGTAACTTTTTTTTCCTTTGGACAGCAGCATACACCAGTTCCTTTCAAAATAAAAGACAAACTAGGTGTAAATAGGATCCTCCTGGTTTTCTGTCATCGTGACTTTGGTGCTCCTCCCTCCTTGTTCCTCTTTTTATTATATAATAAAGCATGACAGCACTGGTGTAGAATCTAGGTAAAGTCTATCTATACATGCAACTAGAAATGCAATTAATCCAACGATATATTTTAGGAACTTTGGCTTTTTTCATGTGAAGCAGAAGATAATAGCAAATGCTTTAGACTTTTTCTAGGTTTAATGCATTTCTTGAAGCTAAATAGTGTCACTGCACCCTTACAGACTATTAGCCCGTGTATCAGCTCAGTGGTCTCTGGTAGAGTGTCCACCCTGAGACTGGGTGGTTGTGGGTTTAAATACGTGGCCAGGTCGATAAAAAGACAATGAAAATGCATTAGGGGTTGAGTTATCAACTAAGGCAGCTTACTTACTTTTTGAGACTTCTGGGTGCTGCACAGGTGTTAAACTCAAAAACATGAGGACTTTAGTCCCTATGGGTGACTTTCTGTCATTGCAGCACGCTGGCGTGGCTTTTTGACCTGTAAGACACGGAGAAGTCTGCCTTTCTTCCTTTTTATTGTTTTTCTACCTGGAACATGGTTTATGGTTTGATCATCACTTCTAAGTAACCTGCAGCAAAAGCAGTGCAGCCAGACTGAAGTCATCTGTTGTAATAACATGTGACAACAGACATTTAAAAAACTATGGTCGGATTCAAATATATTGTTTCATATTCATGAAATATGATCCAAACCTGCTGTGATCAGAAATGACCACTGTGTCTGTAATTCATATTCACATTTTGAGTGATTCCATTCTCTCTGCTATCCTAATATTCCCATAATTCCACAAACATCCTCCTTTTGTGACGATTCTCTGAGCTTCTGCTGCTGCTCAGATTAAAGTGACACCATTCTCACTTCTACTGATTCACTGAGAAGCAAAGTCATAAAGACTGTGATCAAAAGAGTATTTTTTGCTGCGTTATTGCCTTTTTCACTCTCACTTTTCACCAGCAACATGCTTCAAACGCACACAAGCGCTCGCACTGCTGTCAGGAAGCTGGAACGCACAAACATGAACGGTCTGCAATCAATACACCATTTCCCTGCTGCTTATGAAAGATGGGCCTACTTGGAGGCCGTCCCGCTGCCTTTGAGTAACGACTACATGAAGCCCCCGCCATAATTCCTGCGGCTGCACCTCTCGGCCTCTAAATTTTGATAGAAAGGATTTTATCTCCCAAGTGAATGCAGACACTTACAGCTGAGGAAGGAGCTTTGATTCATGCCGAACTTCGTGTTCCAGCCTCTTTTCACGCCACAAAAGCGCTGGGAAGTGGTTTTTGATAAACCCTCGAACAATAGGTTATTCCTGGCCCCTGACATTTGCTCAAGACTTACTTTCATTCCCTACGTAACAGATGAGACACAATCCAGCTGCAGTTCTCCTTGTTCCAAAGTTTGAATTCACAAAGACTTGGTGCATGAAAAGACCTGTGTGTCTGCTGTCTGAATGCAGATTCAGTTTATGGAAATGACCCATACTCCGTAAGATATCCACAAAAGCTAATCCGATGTTTTTAAAGGTAAGACTTTTATTTTGAAGTATAAACAAACAGGTATAATCACAGAGTAAAACAACACAACCTTCAGCCAAACATCTTTTGAGGTTCAGCTCCTATCATCAGTCCAGCTCATCACTGTGGTCCACCTCTCCCCACAGTGTTGCAGCAGTGAGGTTTGCATTTGAACTCATCCACTTTAACACCTCTATCCTGCTTTTCAGGCTACTGCTTTGTATTCTCCTGCACCCCTTAGAGGGCGCCAATCATCTGCCTCCATCTCTCCTCTGGATCCTCTTCACTCACACAATACATCCTCATGTTCCCCTTCATCCATGAACCTGCTCTTTCCTGGTATCTCCATCTTCCAGCATCCTTTTTCCAACATCATCTTTAGCCGCGGTTACATGTGCAAAATATCTTGATGGGATCAATGGTTGGATTAGAATTCAACCGTGTACATGGGATCAGAAAGACCTTTTTCCGATTATAACAAACGTTCACATGGTCACACTTTCGGTCAGAATAAATCATTTGCACATGCGCAGTAGGGTTTGAAATACCGGAAGAGGAAATGAGTCCCGCTGTAAACAAGCCGAGCAGCTACATACATATATAGCAGCTCGGTAAAATACGAGATAATCGTCTAAACGTGCTTTCACTAATGTTATTATTATTATGAAGTGCCTGTTCGCTCATCATTTTAATCTTAATCCATGTGGTCAGTGCTTTTTCTGTGGAAGAACGGAGCCGGTAGAAGCCAGAGTTAAGAGAGGCTAACACGTGCTAACAACATTTGATGAACATAAAACCCATGCTGGAAATTCTGCAATCTGCATCTTGGCTGAACGTAAATATGTGGGAATAACATCAGCCTTTATTTAGTCTGGACACGACTGGAAACACAAATCCATGTGATTCTTTGAACGGTGTCTGAGGACTGAGCCACATTTCTGCCCCAAAGCCGCTGTGGGAGCTGGCAGCCCGAGCTCTGCTCGGACACACGGTTCTCCTGAACACTAACCCAGAACGGCAGGTCTGAAGCCCCCCCCCCCGGAGCACACACGTAACAAAGCATACCCCCCCGTCCGCAAACACAAAGCTGTCACTCCGGCTGCTCTGCTCACAGACACGGTTCACTCGCGTGGAGCAGCTGGTAAAACTGTTTGAGCTCCAAAGCTTCTCTGGAGCGAAACACCGTCTATGCGTGACGTTAAACCGGAGCGGTAGTTACACACAATCAAAATGAACTGTTTACATGAACAACGATCGGATCAACAATCAGCATAACCACCTATCTCTATCGGAAAGAACATTTTGATCCGAACGAGTCTGACCGGGCAGAGTATTCCGAACGGCGTGTTTACATGACTGTGAAGAAACTGGATTTTCTAGAAAGGACTGTATTTTATTAGTTCGTAACCCCGTCAGTTTCTTACACACAGAAATAATGAATAATGACTCAGAGACAAAACTTATCTTTTGTAGAGGTTTTACTTCGCACAAACACGAAGGGGACAGACAGATGAACATGGTACATTCAAAGTCCGAACCAACGAGCTCAGGGATGGACTTTGGTATAAAAACCCTGCATTTGCATATTCAGAACATCGTCCGATGGACCCCGTGTGAAAATCACGCCCACAGGTTACTGCTGGAGAGAAGCTCCAAGGCTAAAGTGAAGATAAGTCTGAGGCCTGCTCAGCAGATCACAGTCACAGAAAAAGGGAGTATGAGAATAAACTGTTAGAACAATAGTTTGGCTGTGCTTTCTTCAAATGTAATATAATTTTGAGATGACAATACATGCTTAGTGAATTAAGTTTAAACCATTAGTGTAATAAAAGTTAAAGGCAGTTTCTAACTATTCTTCACAATGACGCATTTTTCTTCCGATCAGACGTTCTTTCCGATTACTTTTGTCCGTCTAAACGCAGCTAATGTTCCTCTTTTACATGTGTCCAAACGTCTCCTTCTGCCTCCCTGCATTGATCTTCAGAACATCTACCGTGATCAGTTCCTCTGATGGATTCCGTCCTGATCCGTCCCACGTTACTGAAGAGAAGCTCATCTTCATCTCCGCTCTACTTCCTGTCTCTGCACCAACATCATGGCTGCTCTCACCACAGTCTTCTACGCCTTTCTTTTCATTCTAGATGACGCTCTTTGGTCACACATCACACCGTTCCAATCTCCTTGGACACGCCTCTTAAGTTCCTCTTGACTCAGAGAACTTAACGTCCTCCGCCTTCTTGGAACAGTCCCACCTCCACCTGGAACTCCTCTGTCACCCTACAGAACAGCTCACCACTGTCTGAAAAGCTCAGAAACTGACTTAGACAAAAACAAAAAACACAAAATGAAGGAACCTTGTGAACCAAACATCTGACAGGAGGACATAAAACACTAGCGCTGGTGAGTCATAACTGTCATTATGAGCCGTTCAAGTCATCTGCTGCATTTTATCAGTCTGATGAAGTGACCATCCACGACAGCCTTGGTTTCTGTGGACTTCAAACATTATGCAAGACCAGGTGTTTCTCTGAGGGTGTATTCAGACTGGACACATTTAGCTCACTTAAAGTGAACCAGAGTTAGTTTCCCCCAAAATTTGAGAACATATTTTCAGTCTAAAAGGACCCAAGCGGACCTGGTCTGGGACCATGAACTCCCCTCAGACGCGTCTCTCAAAGTGGTCTCTGTCTGTTTCCAACTGGACTTAGGTTTGGTTCGCTCGGAGTTTCCTTAGCCCGAATGGGTTTGAACAACTGGACCAAAAAGGCCACCGTGGCAGGCATTATGGGATGGGAACTGAGTTGAAGAAAGGAAACATGTTGATGAGACACAGCAACTCATTAAATGTGGTCGGATGAATGCAGGCTCATTAAAACAACTTTTGCTCCTGACTGTTTTCCCGGCAATCTATATGTCATAAACACCTATGCCCGTTCTTTCTTAGCCGTCGTCTCCTCGGTAACCGCCCTGCAGCACGACTCCAGCGTACCAAAGGAAAAAGTGTTGGACCTGACGTTGATACAGACGTTCTAATTTGGTCGACAAAGTATAAAGCTTAAATCAGTGAAGTATCTCGACAAGACTGCTAAATGCAGGACTTCCATTATTGGTTTTCCTGTTGTTTTGCCCCGCCCTCATAATTTCTGGTCAATGACTGGTTTTTGGAATACAAACTTTGGTTTGAAACAGAAATTTCGCGTTGAAAGGCAGTCTGAATACAGACCAGAGGCAAGGTTCAGGACTCCATCCGGACCAAGTTAAGCGTTCGGTCGGACTTTTCGGTCTGAACACCTCTTAGTTACCTTTAGAATCTGATGTGGAGCCTGAAGAAATTCTACAAACAGGTTTTGCTTCCTCTAACCAGTTTTAATGGTATTGCAGTCAGATAACTCATGCAGTAAAGAAGATTTATTCCATATTTCTTTTAGTTTTGCATGAGGCTCCGTTCAGATCCATAAAACAAAGATCTCCATAGAAAACTTTGGGAGTAATAAACTACCCCTAACGGAGCTCACAGGTGGAAGCCGGGGAGGAGGGTGGGGTGACAAACGCAGAGCTCGCGGAAATGGAAAGAAGGATTGGACCGCACACCTGGACTTAAGTAGGGCCTCAGAACAGGTGAGTTGATCAGATTTAAACGCCCTCAGGGAGAAATTATCAGGAAGCGCGCTGCTAGGTTGTCTGCCTGAAATGCTCCAGAAATTACGTTCACTTATTATACATTTAAGAAAGTCACGAACTTCCCTCAACCCTGGTGGTGAAAGTTTTTCTCTTTTTGATTTAGTGATATTTATTTATTAAAAATGGACAATTTTGTCACAAACAGGTTTGTAATTATTTCCAGCTAATTACTCCCAAACCTGGAGGAGGAAGCTTCAGCACTGGAGCTGCACGGAAAGCAAAGTGTGTCTGGATGTGAGAAGAACACGCAGCCGTCTCCGTCTGCAGCCCAAACCAGGCGAGGAATTTCAATGAGACAATTACATCGCAAAGCAGCACAGCTCCCTCATTTCTGAGGCGCCTGCAGGCTACAACAATTCAATTAAAGCAAACAGGCTGACGCATGGCGGAGCGTGGTTCTGTACCGCTCGACTCCGCGAGGTTACCCAGGCGTCCTGCCTGACTGGGCCGCTTCGGGCGGCCCAGAGCTCGAACGTCCACGGGTTTCATAATGGAGCCGGCTGCAGGGAGGGGTCGTTCTCAGGCAACAGGTGATTTCCACCGCGTACATTTGAGAGGCTTACAGATTTCCTGGAATACAATGCCTCCTCCGGCTGCCAAGCGTTTATGGTAATGCTCCATTCAGAAGGAGAATGGCGGATTAGTCCAGTGATGGAGCTGGACCAGATCCACGGCCGTCCAGCTGCTGGACGAGCCAGCGGCCCCAAGGAGCCTCTGCGAAATGATGATGCTGCTGGGCTTTTTATGGCTGTTTATGGGTTCAGTCTCCAATTAAAATGAGGTTCCTTAGCAGGGCATGTGGCACAGCTTCAGCAGAACGCTGAGGATTTCATTTAGGTTTTAAACCCGAATCACAGTTCAGGTGTTTGAAATGTTAAGTCATTCAAGTTTTTCAGACTTTTAAAGAAGCTTTTTGGATTTTCTCAAAGATTGTTTAATGACTGCAGTTACAACAAAGAAATGAGAGATCCCAAAAGCTGGAGGAAGCTCTTTAATTAAGACATTCAGGAACCAATGGGAATGCTGGAAAATGGACATGGATGTCTCAAAATAAACCTGCATAACAAAATCATGGAAAAAAAGTATTTTTTTTAATTGTTTGATTTTAAAATAGGCAGAACTTTTTATGTTTTGTATTTATTTATATATTATTTATTATTTCTTTTTTGATTTATTTATTTATATATTTTATTTTATTTATATAATTTCTTTAATATATTATTTTAATGTATCTTAATATTCATGTATTTATTTATTTTATTTAAAAAATACACATATATACTGTATATATATATATATATATATATATATATATATAGCAGAGCTTTGTCTGTAAAAAAGGCAGGACTGTAGCGATTCGGGTGCATTTCTTAAATCAAGAGAACAAAAACATAGTTGGGAGCTTTAAATTCCTTCACAAAAAAGAAAAGTAGAGATGTTAATGTCCACACTCCTGTGGATGATGTTGTCTCAAATCAATAAAAAGTATTTATTTTCTAGCAAAGAAACATTTACCTGTGAGGATTTGGAAACTGGGAGGTTTAAATCACACATTTTTTTCAACTTTTAATCTTATATTTTCAATCATTTCTGATCAAAATTTCATCAAAATTGTGAAACAAAAAAGACAAAAAATCAGCGGAATCAAATTAATATGTAATTATCTAAACTTTTACTTTTGGTTTTCTTAAATATAAAAGTAGAAAAGTTTTATTTTGTAGAGTTGAACTGAACCACTACAGAAGAATTCAAACTTTGTTTCTTTTCTTCAGTCTTTGCTTTAAATGGATCTACTTTAACCACTGACTGGATCTGACAAAGTGGACTGTGTGGCTCCGCCCCCTGACACTGATTGACAGATTTGGATCTTTTTCATAGTCTTAAGGCGGACCGGATTTGTTAGTTTCATTGGTGGAAAACTGGAAGATGTCCTGCAGGTGGGAATGTGTGCAGATTTTCATCATGAAGTCAACAAAGTTGGGCTGCAAACGTTTAACTTCTGTCAGCTCCTCCTCTTCCTCCTCAGTCAGGCGCTGCTGGAAGCTGAAAGTCTCCGTTTCCTTCATCTGCCAGCGCTGCACACCGCTGGCTCTGCTGTCACTTGCACTCTGGAGCTGGGGGGCTGCCGCTGACCACTGGCATGCTGCCCCTTCTCCTGGCAGCCCTCATAGTCAGCCCCAGCATACCCAGGCTCTACTTCTCCCCATCCATCCGCTGATGTTTTTGAACCAACCCTGCAGAATCTGCTCTTTCTGATGATGCTCCGTGGTTTTGGACAAATGTCTGTTGGAGTAAACGGAGAGCTGCAGATTCATGTGGGGAGGGGGGTCATTTCTATCTCAGCGGTGATAAGATGGCTGCAGGGCGGAGGTGTCTTCACGCTCTCAATGCCACCAGCCATGTCCTGTCATCCAACACCAAATCACAAGGTGGGAGGGGGGCGGGAGCTGCTGCTGGTTTCGCTTCAGCAGGAAGCAGCTGGGGGGCGACTGCGGACGGGCGGAGTCAGGTGGCTTTGCTGGCGGATGTGGGGAGGATGTGAGGCGCTCCAGGCTTTGCCCACATGTTCACGTTGAGTGCAGAAAACCCAGCAGGACGCCTGAAAGTGAACTCCAGGCTGTGTTTACTGCATGACGGGATGTGGGGCATCATTCAAACTGCGCGGCCCCACCAACTATCCACGGAGAACAGCTGATGTTTCTGCTCCACTCCCAGAACTGTTCCGATGGAAGAGGATGGTGCAGAGCAGACCTGCACGTGTTCAGACATTGTGCATGTCAGCTCATGCATGACGCTCTGGACATGTGAAGCTGCTGCTCAGCTTCTCCTGTCAACTTCAGGTCTAGACACCTTCTGCCTCTACCAGGACAGCCTATAAATCTGTCCTCTGCCCCCATGCACCCCCCTATGGGCACATCAACGCTGCATTTTGTTCTAGTTGTGAGACTTTAGATGGTTGTTGGTTTCTCTACTGTTTATTTTCAATGATCAGCTGTTTTCCCAGCTTGCAGCCAAAGACAACATCTTAAAAATGCTTTACAATTTTAGACTCAAAAGGAATAATAATTAAATGTGATATGAATCCAAACAAAATCATTTAAAAGACTCACAGTCTGAGCAAATGCTCACTTATCAAAACATTTATAAAGAGTTTACCAGAAGAAACTATAATGAATGAGACTTGAAAACGAAAAAACTAAAATTAAACTGCTGACTTTTCAATATTACCTTCAATTCAAATGATTTATCGAACTCCTGCTGGTTTTTTTATGTCAGACAGCTGCTCCGTTGGGGGCTTAGCTTTAATTAAAATTTGCAATAATAAGAAAAAAGGCACCCTCATTTAATATCTCGAATACACAACATTGTGAAGGAAACTACAAAAAACAAAGTTTTATTTAAAGAACATACACCCCTCTCACCCTCCGCGAGTGGTTTCTCCTCCTAGCTGAGGTCCTCTACCAAGAGGCCTGGGAGCTTGAGGTCCTGTGCAATCATCAGCTGTTCCTGTTGCTTTTCTGGACTGAGAGGTCTGAGGTCTTTCCAGGTATCTGTTGTAGCCACTCCTCCAGCTTAGGGGTTACTGCCCCGAGTGCCCCAATTACCACAGGCACCACTGTCGCCTTCACTTTCCAGGCTTTCTCCAGTTCTTCTCTGAGTCCCTGGTATTTCTCCAGTTCTCATGTTCCTTCTTCCTGATGTTCCCATCGCTTGCTTTTACCACATCACACCCTGGCAGCTTTCCTCTGTTCTTTATCCACCACTACAATGTCTGGTTGGTTCTCCATCACCATCCTATCAGTCTGGATCTGGAAGTCCCACAGGATCTTTCTCTCATTCTCTACCACCTTCAGAGGTGTTTCCCATTTTGACCTTGGGGTTTCCAGTCCATATTCTGCACACATGTTCCTGTATATTATTCCAGCCACTTGATTGTGGCGCTCCATGTATGGATATGAGGCTAAGGTTTCACATTTGATCCAATTTACTTACTTTTTCAACCCTCCATATCCTGCAGACTGTACGTGCGCGCTCCTCGCTGCAGTCTGACTGCTAGAAATGAGGAAATGAGACAGAGTGTAACGTGTGGACGTCCTATGAACACTGACGTATCACATGCACACCCTGTGTGTGCAGCATTTGTGTATGGTCATTAAGGGCGGCGTAAGGCTGCTGTACCACAGCATCACCCATACGTCATAAGTGTGTAATAACTTCCATGTTGCTTCACAATGCACTTACCCCACGCATGACAATGCTATGTCCCTTGAGGTGGACGCACGAAAGCCTCACACACTTGTTCTCCCCTGAAGATGCAGCCGCTCCTCTCTACGACCGTCCACGGACCCGGAAAACCCCCAAAACCCGTTAAACAGGAAGGGGCTGAAGCGGAACTTAAGCTGCAGATCTGAACCGGTCCTTGCTGTTTCTGTTGGTGTAGAGAAATCCTCTGGCTCTCCTTCCTGCAGGCAGGACTGGGACATATGCGCATCTTAACAGGAGTTCTTGTTCAGCCTCTGCAGGATTAGCTCAGCCTCTAAATCACAAAGCATCCTGAATAAGCTCTGCTCACTCACCCTCTCTGAATGAAGCTGTGCCAGTGCCTAAAGCGTGCGATGTGTCAAGTTTATGACAGCTCTGCACAGACTTTATCATGGCTGCAGGAGTCAGAGGTGGGGGGCTGGGAGGACGTCCTCACTGCTCCGGTTTATTTACCAGGGATAACAGAACCGTCTCATACGTCGCTCCTCTGGGACAGCGCGTTCATGGATGAGACTCTCGGCTCATTTCACCGGAGAGGTGGATAGATTGCTGCTCTCCTCTTCTAACTATCCAATCGCTCTTTGTTAAACAAGGCACAAACCCAATTACAAAGTGCCACATGCTGACAGTTTATTAACATCATCGCCACAAGAGAGAAGCTGAGGCCAGTGGGAGGGAGCGCTCAGCCCCTCCTGCTTGGATGAAAGATTGTCTTTTTCCTCAGAATAGAATGTATGTTTTTGAGAAGACGGAGAGGTAATCACCTTCACTTCATATTCACGCTCGGAGTCTTAAAGGATGGGAGAAAACAAGCAGCAGGCCTCAGGCGAGTGTTTCCTGTTTTGCAGAAAGCTCAGAAAGGCTAATGGAGTAATATTTCTGGGCTCTGTCTGATCTCAGCCTCTGATCACTTCATTAAGCTGATGTTGATGAATGCACAAAGCAGCCGAGGCACGAGCAGACGCCGCAGATGCATCTTAATCACGGAGAACAGGAGAGGAAGGTGGGATGCATGCAATCGTTCACTCCCCCCCCGCTTTCACATTGTAATGACCTCATCCGTGACTGAGCATTTCTTCCACTTCATGAGGAACGGCGAGGAGATCAGAGACCACCTGCACAAACCTCTGCTTCAGGCAGGGAGGTGGCGCCGTTACTTTCAGGTGGTTGAAGTCAGTGCGGCGCACACCGGCGTGGAGTCCGGGGCTCGCTGCTGGTCTGCACTTGGAATCAGGATCCAGGCTGAATGCGGTCTTCCTCTGAAAGGACGCAGGAGCCTTCCCAGATCAGCAGAGAGTATTTGGGGGGTAGAATAGCATCCTCCATGCGCTGAACACCCCATCAAAGAAGTCCTGATCTGAAACCAGGAAACTCATTCCGGTCACCCAAGTTCACAAGTCCTCACCTGCAACCGTGAGGGAGTGAAGAAACGTCGGCTCTCCTGAATCTCTTCACTCACACTCCACCCTGGAGGGACATTGGACCAACGTTTAACTAGGGCTCCCATAAAGCACCTTTCTACCCTTTGTAAGGCATTTCTCAGCCACAGTTCCATTCACACATCACTCTTTCACACAGCATCAGAGTTTGATGAAGCCATCTGATCTGCGGTTCAGAAATCTCCAGAGAACTCTTCCCTTCCTTGTGCGTACGCTGCTGGTGTTGTCTTCTCAGTCAAACTCTGCTTTCACGCCTCATCACTGGTTCATCTCTGGGTTTCATGCTGGAGTCTTTGTTTGTTTGTTGAAGTTAGTATTCTGCCATGTCAGGCTCTGTAGTGGTGTTCAGGCTGCTGGCTGTCAGCTGTAATGGGTGTTATTTTCCACATCAGCCCTCTGAGTGTTGCTGCCTCAAGGCTCTCTGGTAAGAAGTGCTTGGTTTTGATTCGTCCGTTCACCGTTCAGTTCCAAGCATCAACGGCTTTGTCCCTGGTGAGGGACGTTCTAACCTGATGGTTATCTGACAGTCGGCCTGTTCAGTTTGAATCTTTGCCACTTCTCCGGCCTTCTCAAAGCACATCCATGTCACCTATGGTTTCCAAATCGTTTGTACAGATGTGGACCCCAACCCTAGTTCACAGCAGAACTGCTCTGCATATTATGAAGGCTGAGCTGCATCACATGATGTTGGGATGGTTCATCACATGGCTTTCTGTCACTCAAACCGTCTTTCAGCAAATCGTATTTCATAAAACGTCCTTCTCATCATTTGCCTGATCCTCACTTTCTATAGGAGCAGCTACATCCGCTGCCATACATTTCCTCAGCTCCTCTCCAAAACTGGGCTACAGCTGCCTACACCTCATCCATCAAACCCAGCGAGGATGTCATCCTTGCTGCTCAGAAGTCCCTAAAATCCTGACAGCTTGTGGTGAGTCTCATGAAGCTGACGGCGGTCACCGTTTCACGCTGTTCCAATGGCCAGTTTCTGTCTGCTTCTCTTCTTAAAGGTTACAAATAACTGCAACATTAAGCTGTAAACATGGACGTGTTCGGCTGCCGGTCATTACTAAGCAGTGGATAAAGCATTTCTCTTGAATCATTCAGTGCCAAATTTTCAATTGTTTATCCGTCTGTATTTGTCTTTTAGGAAAGACTGCTGAAGATAAGACTTTCCTTTGTTTTAGGAGTTTATTTATTCATGGTCAGAGTTTATCCCTCTGCTCTGGATCCCAACCACCAAAGATTATGGACTGAATTCATGCACATCTTTCTATATCACAAATACATCTGTCAGTGCATTCCTCAGATTTCTCTTTACTGAAACACAGAAAAACATTCTTTCAAAACCAGACAGTGATTCTTCTTTACATTCTTTGTCTCACAGTTGAAGTTAGGATGAACACTACAGGCAAACTCATCTTTTAAACGAAACAAGCCGTAGAATAGGCGACTGTCAAATCCTTATTCTTCCCTGTAAATCCATTGTCTGCACACTTGTGTCCACACAGAAGACTGTATACAGAGTAAACTCACATGCATCTGTACATGCTCACCAACACAAACAATATTTGGTCCATTATCTGCACACCAGCATCTCTGTTTGTGCAGAGATGAGATGGCAGGTGCGTTCAGGTGAGTTTGTGTTTACTAGAATGTGCCGTGATATGACTGGACCCCCCCACAGAGCCCAAGGTGGGGCTGAGAGGTTGTTCTGGTTTTTCTCCAGCTTGTTAAAGTCCAGGTTTGGCGAGCACAGAGTCAGAGAGAGTTCAGAAGAAGCCTCCTCTCTTCATATCTGTAAATCTGTAACACGAGCAAATGCAGACGTCTCTTTGCTCCATCTGTGTCATTATGAGGACTTTTGGCTTGGTTGTGACAGTGGCAAGTGGAAGAGTGCAGTCCTAAGTCATACTGACTTAATGTTTTTATGTATGAGGCTGCCCAGCCCCAGGAAAGCCATATTTACCGTGCTTCTGTGTGCAGGACAGCTTGTTTGGGAGACTAACTGTATCGCGGCCGGAGCTCTCGTCACTCGGTTCTGCTGTGGGCAGAAACAAATGTGATCCATAAATCTGGAGCACAGCTCGCCCGGGGCCACCAGCAGCTTTTTTTTAACGGCCACTCTGGGGGCCACATGACGGCGGGGGCAGCATTTTGTGGGCTGGTCCAGCTAATAAAATAGGTTACATGACATTAGCTGTGGACACAATGCGGCATACCGGTATATATTTTTCTCTATTGATCAATATTTTATGTTCCCTGCCTCAGGAGAGGAGGAGTCCTGATTGTGAGATAGAGCAGTCAGCCTGGACTCTGAGAGCTCCGGGTTTGGCTCCTGCTCTGCCTGCTCTGTGCTGAAGTGTCTTTGGGCAAGGCACTGAGCCCCACAGTCGTGGTGAGGTGAGCAGCTAGCATGGCGACTCTGCCACCATCAATGTGTGGGATATGTTTTATGTTAGTCCATGTTCATTCATGAGAATTAAACAGAAAATCGTTCCAGATGTGCATCTGATTCATCTGCATGTCATGGCTGGGCTTTGGTCAGTTTTAGCTGCTGCTGAATTAGTGGAGCCGATTATTCAAATAATTATGCACTTTATAGTGCAAGTACAACATTTGGCGTGGACACCTAAGGATCCCATCTTTCAGAAAAGTACATTGGAGGAGCCTCCAGATAATCCAGGATTTTAATCTATATATAATATATGTATAATACAGAATTATCCTGAAGGTACTCGTCTAGTTTAAAGGCTGCATTTTGAGCATGAACAACAGATGTTTGAGGGTGAGCCACATATTCTTGTAACAATTGAGTGTTTGGCCGCCATCTCTACAATTTATTTACTTTTTGTTCATTTAATAACCTGTATTTATCCAGACAGCACAGAGTAAAAACAACTTTCTTTTTTACAACTGTGGCCTGGCAAAAGGCAAAACCTTTTGAGAAAGGAAGGAGAGAGGTTACAAGAACAAGAAAATGTCAATTCAATATAGTCTGATTTTTGTGTGGCTTTGCATGCTTTTCTGTAAGAAGGGATCCTAAGGTACATCCATGGAAACTTTGCTGTGTGTCCCACAAAATACATAATTTGTCAGAAATGTCAACACAAATGGCTGTGCTCAATGTGGACAAGACCAAAGGAATGGCGATGGACTTCAGAGGGAAAGGACAAGCTTCCCAGGGATGAGTGAGAGGTGGAGGAGGACCAGCATCAGGGCGTATTCATCAACAGACTGAGCTGGGAGACAAACAGCACAGCTGTGTAGAAGGAGGCCTGAAGTAGAGCACCTCCTGAAGAAACTGAGGTTCAACGCGTAGAAAGCAGCAGTTCTGCTGCCACGACCGGCGTTCAGGTATTTTCATTTGGACTGTGCATGTTTCTCTGAGAGTTTCTTTTCCCATCTGTGGACTGGGCTAAGCCGCATTTCTCTTGATGAGAACAGATACGATGGGCAGTTGTTGTCTGGATGCCTAATTCAAGTGTTGGAAAAATGTAAAAGACAGGAGTCATAATCATGAACCACATGGTTTTGATGTTGGGAATTGCTGTACGAGTGACTGTGTTTTTGTTTTTCTGTGTGGTCTATCGGATCTTGATTTGACTTTTGTGACTGGATTTTGTAACTGTGCAAGGTCGGG
Organism: Oryzias sinensis; assembly: GCA_037389245.1. Lineage (NCBI taxonomy): Eukaryota > Metazoa > Chordata > Actinopteri > Beloniformes > Adrianichthyidae > Oryzias > Oryzias sinensis. The sequence continues at coordinate 30,800,116 of CM074496.1, read as the reverse complement.
ACATGGCGCCCGGCAGGACGTATTCAGTTAGTGATCCATCTGGGGATGCGGACTCCGTGCCTTTGGTGAGCCAGTTTGGTGGTGGTGGTGGTGATGGGGGGGGGGATGTACTAGTACACCAGACCTCAGAGGAAATGTTCCAGACAGCCCCTTTCTCTTGTCAACCCGGTACGTGGACGGTGGCATGCTGACCACAACGCAGAGATCGGGTCAACGGATGTTGACTAAATTGCAATCAGGCAGATCTGCGCCCGTTATTTTTGTTACAGATTTAGTTTGTTGTACAAACGAAAGCATGTACACTGCTGCTGCAACAGTCAAACTCCCCAGGTTGGGATCAGAAAGGACCTTTATCTCACTGGGAAACATCCGTGGAGACTTTCCTCCATCTTTTTGGTCAATCTCTGTGGTTTTAATGTTCTTAAAGTCTGCAGTTGTACTGCTTTAAACAAAAACATATTTTAATTTTCATTACTTTATGTAACTGAACCCAGACTGGTTTGTGTTTCACATAGACTCCTACTTTACAGTTCTGTGTAAAGTCGAGGATTTGTTTCCTCCCTGCAAATAAAGCCCTCTCCAGTAGGGGGTGCTGTGGCCCCCCTCCTGGCTGTGTCCCACCCGCACACTTCTGAGCAAATCTGTCACACATCTCACTGTGTCTTTGCAGTCATGAAGGAGCCATTGATCTTTTGTGTGTTTGTGTCCAGAAAATCAAGCCTTCATGGTGGGGTGTGGTGGTGGTGGTGGTGGTGGTGGGGGGGGGTTGTGGGGGTTCAAAGGCCACTGTCAGCACACTGCCTTGCTCAAGGAATCTTTAGCAGCATCCAGCTGCTGTCAACACCTGTCTTCTTCCTGAAGCCTGCAGATGACAGAAAACCGAGAAGGCGGCGTGCGGCGTCTGAACGACGTCAGACATCAACATCTGCTTTGATGACCTTATTTCAGCGCCGAACTATTTATAGACGTCACATCAACACAACATCTGCATTTGATTTTTCAAAAGGTAAAATCAAAAAAGGGTTTCTCATAGAATCTTCTGATTCGCTGAAGGTCAGAACTTTTTTTCTCCTGATGAACTGAGGCCGTCTTCCTCCACGCACGAGTCTGTCGAGCTTCAAAGGCGTTGGCGCTTTCTTAGCATCTTCATGAAGCTCCCCAAATAATCCAGGTCTGGAAGCCTGGCGTCCAACATGAATTCCAAGCAGCCTTCTATTGAAGCTCCCTATTGGCTAAACGCACCTGACGCAGGTGATCAGCAGCAGGTCAGGCCGGGATTCTGGAGAACCAGCAGGAGGGCTTTGGGCCCCCCTGGAAAAGATTGTCCGTCTCATTGGTTTAAGGATCTTCAGTTTTCTCACATAGCATGTATGAACGCATGCGGAAAATAAACCCTGAGAGAAGCGATTGTCTGCCTCCCCCAGTCTGAGCGGTGGGCTAAACGATCACTTTAAAGCTGTAAGAAGTGCAGCACTTCTCCTCCTAATCCTCCTGAGAATCTGGGAGGAATGCTCCGGATCAGACGAGCCCACATCCTCCGTCTTCAGTCTGAGGAGCAGCAGAACAAGGGCTGCCCTGTTTTCAGGGGGATTCACAGGTAACCAGATCCTCCGGTCCCAAAGCGTCTGCTCTCCCGGCCGCCATAGGATCTCCCACCCAAAAGCCGAGGCTTGTCCTGCGCTAAACGACCACGATGTAATTAGTCCCACAGCCACAAAGGCTTCAACAGCCCTTCCTCGATGAGCCGCCGTCTCAATGACTCATTAGGAGACTGCAGATTAGATAAAGGGGGTCTAGAATGTCCGCCGTCCCGCTGCCCACCTGCTGACAGGTGAGCTGAGAATAAAGCTCCGCCTCTCTGCTTCACTTCCTCACGTTACTGGTCCAGAGCACAGGTCACCATCCCTCCCACAGGACCTGCTAATGGATGTAATGAGAGGGGCAGGAGGGGATGAGGGGGTCAGCATCTGACCCCCTGAGAGCGGATCGAATGAAGGAGTAGAGAGGAGGTGAACTCCAGCCCCTTCAGGTTCAGAAACCTGGCAATTTTTCTCCAGTTTTTTTAAATCTGAAGGACAGGTTTCAGTTCTTCAGTCCACAGATCCAGCTTTTTTTCCTGTGGTTCTTTGTCTGAGAACAAGTTTAAGAAGTTACTAGACAGTGACTAGAAAACACAATTATCAACTTATATTGTACTTTCAGACCCAAGTAGAAGGACTCAGGACTCTGGTTACTTCTGGTGACAATCACCACCAGAACAATAAAGAAAAATCCAAACAGAAACAAAAATAGAGTCAGATTTTTGATTTTTGAGTCAGAATGGTGACATTTTTGGAACTGCAAAAAGATTTAGAGAGCTTTAAAGGAAAGCATTAAAAGAAAATATAGAATGTTAAGAAACAATCGGAGCAGAAATATTAGATATTTAAATCAGATGAAGAAGACGTGAGCGACCAGAGGGAATATTAAAAAAAAAAAAAAAACTATTTCCTCTGGAAGTGTTGTTGCTTTAATTGCTTTATTGCATAACTTTTGGTTAGAAAATTCTAAAGTTTATGTAATGAGAAAGGTTGACTACATTACTGAGGTTGGTCACTTAAAGGTTTGTTAGTTATTGTAGCTGAAGAGGAGCCTCCCCAATGCAATGATGCTGACTGCAGAATGCAGTCCAAGAATGGAAGAAAAACAAATAACTATTTAAATGAAAATGTCAGTCAGTCAGAGCAGGTTTAGCACCACCCCCCCCCCAAATAAATATAATAAAAACAGTCTAAAAAAGCCCAAAGTTTGTCGTTTTTAAATTGAAGCCGGTTCGGTTCTGACCCGATGCTCAGCAGCTGGCGGCAGACCTCAGACCTGCTGGGTTTGGGAGGTGTGAAGAGATCAGACAGGATTTAGCCCCCCCCCCCAGTGATGTTTGAGCCAACAGCAGCTTCGAACTCATCCCCGTCTCTAAGTGGACGTCAGTGGAAGGATTTAGCTCTTCTGGATCTAAAAAAAAAAAAAAACAATCTGGGATCAGCATCTCCAGCTACTCACATCTGCTGACCTAATACCGGAACGGAATGGGGGGGGGGGGCGGGGGGGGCTGCACGTTCCTGTGGAGAAACCTGTAAGAAACAAAGAATCTCATATTTGACTCAGCCACCTGATAGTCTGTGTTTTTTTTAACTTCTTTGTAGCTTTAATGAGCAATTACAGACTTTTTGGGCCCTTAAAGGTTAACAAGCCTCTAATCAAGCATACCTGACATGCGCTGGGAGGAAAAGACCTCAGACCTTTAGAACAAAAGTTCAGAGAAAGAAAAATCTCCACTTAATGCTTTCCTGGATCTTCAGGTAAAAGCTGTAGCGAGTGTGTGATTTGAGTTTGCTCTCGTGACCTTTTCTGCTCTGACACCGCCTCTTTAGGTGCCACATTTTATGTAAATTTATGGAATTAATTCATTTAATCAGGATTAGGAAGAGAAGGGAAGAAAATAAACTTTGGAGAGGCTTTTACCCTCCACTGCTGTGGCGCGCGACCCTCCGACGGCTCGCGCTCGTTAAAATATGGAGCCTAATCCGCCTCAGAAAACGCCGTCCAGGTCGATGAGCTCATTTAAAACTTCCTGACACTGACAGCGCTGACAGCTGATCCTCTGAATAAATGGAGCGACTCGTCAGACGGAGATGGGGGGGCAAGGACCGCAGCGGCCGCCTCTCTAAACCTTCCTGGCTGCAGGCTGTGGAGCTCAGAAAAGGAATTGAGGATAAAATGAGTTTTGGAATATGGAATGGGCCTTTTTTGTACCTAATTCCTTTCGGTCTTGCCCCAGAAATACAGATCTGACATGATGTAGAGAAGAAGAAGAAAAAAATCAAGGGCAATCCAATCATCTCCTGTCAGAGAGGAGGCTGGGTGGGTGCCGTGACACAGAAGACGGAGAGAAAGCATGTGATTGTGGTTTGCCCTTGGTCTCCTGCTCGCCGCCGCCGTTGTTAATTGGCAGCGACTAACGTGTCACAACGTCGCGTGACACTTGTGGAGTGGAGGCAGAGAGAGTCTGCTGCCGCTCCCGCCTGCAGGCGCTGTGAGTGTTGGTCACAGTGCTGGTGAGGGGAGCTTCAACATGAACTTCCTGTCTGATCAAACACCAGCAAACGGGGGGGGGGGGGGGAGTACAAAGACTTTAGTCACTATTTAACTTCACAGTTAAGAGTTCATCTGGAAACATTCAAACACAGCTTGAGGGCCTGCTGTACGACACAGAGGAAGACTTCCTCCTCATCCTCATCCCTGTGTTCAGGTCGAGGTCAGACTCTGGACGGGTCAGACGGAACCATTCCCACGGACGCCGTATGACACACATTGATGACATCCCATCAGCTGGCAGACTTTCTTCCTGCTGTGTTCTTGATCTTTTCTTCCAACTCTCCTGGAAGGTCTGAGTGTAGAACTGCAAACCAGCTTCACAGATGTTTGTTCGTTTCCACCTGACATGGTTTGGAGAAAACATCACGTCTGTGAATAACAGTAGCTGACTCTCCATTTACTATTGCACAAATTAGATTAGCGATAATAAAACTGCCTAAATTTAATGCACAACGGCACAGTGGTTAGCACTCTTCCCTCACAGCAAGAAGGCCCCTGGTTGAAGTCCCGGCTGGGGGCGCTGAACCAGAACACCAATGGGGGACCTTTCTGTGTGGAGTTTGCATGTTCTCCCCGTGCATTCGTGGGTTTTCTCCGTGATCGCCAGCTTCCTCCCACCGTGAACAGAGTGAAGAAGGCGGGGCTAAGGACACACCCCTGTGGTGTTCCTGTGCTCAGGATTAGTGTGGATGATGTTGAGTCCCCGATTCTCACCACTTGGGGCGTGTTGGTGAGAAAGTCCCTGATCCAGAGGTAGAGGGAGGCAGGCAGTCCCAGGTTGTGAAGCTGCTAGCTTAGCGTTAGCTAGGGGGTGGGATATAAACAGCTACGATCGGTATCCATGTGCAGTGCGTTCCGATGAAGTGTGTGTCACACCAGGAGTTGTGGGTGTAAAGCGCCAGTCCGCCGCCTCTGCCCTTACCGGACTCTGCAGTCCGATTAGCACGGAACAAAGAGCGGCCCGCTAGCTCCACCGCGGCGTTAGGTGCGTTACTGTCCAGCCAGTGCAGAGAGTGTACACGCGCAGCCATCTTACCAATCAATGGACAGTAAATAGAACAGATTCAGTTTATCTGAAGGTCTTCTGTCCTGTCTCTCAAAAATCAGCGAGTTCTTAAAGATTTTAGAACGAAAATCAAGATCAAAAATGAGACCAAAGACACACATTTCTTTTTTTTTTTGTTAATTGAATGCAACACGCTTCCATACGTTACTGCAGTTTCCTCCACGGCAACAGAAACGCCATTAATAAATAATAATGAGCGCTAGTGCCGTGGCAGAAAGGGTGAATGCATCTGCTGTAAATCAAATTATTCTTCACATTCGTCGGCTTGTTTCTGAATGACTCATGGTGTGAGTTGTTTGTGTTTATTCACATGATTAGGAGTTCATGGAAAGTGTATTTGCGACATTTCTAGAATTTCAATAAAGTTATGCACATATTCAAAGGATTCAAAAAGTCTATTGTCATATCAACAGTAAGGAAGTGGTTTCCCTGCACAATCAGATGCTTACTTTGCCATCTGCTCTGAATGCCAGAAGGTTAAGGGTTAAATAAAAGAAAAATAGGCTAGAAAATTTACAGGATATCTGAAAAATTCACAATATCACTATGCATCGTTAAATGACTAAACCTACATACAAATCAGCTGTTGTGCAGATTCAGCTGAGTGTAACTGTGCACAGAGACTCTCGTTTTCTTGTTATGCGCATATGTGTGATGGGAGCGCACCTCCTGGATGGCCTCCCCTGGGAGGGGAGATGTCGAATGCGGAGAGAAAATGTCCCACAAATAATGGGACTTTGTTATTTTATAACTGCCTTGATTTTGAAAGTACATGCTTGTGGGGTTTTTATTGTTATTTTTGTTGCACTGTAGTAACTTTTGTAAACTTTTGCTCCAGTTACTGTTTGTTTCTTACCATTATTGTATCTTGCCATTACTAATATACATAATTTGATGCAGGTTCAGCTCAGATTGTTGTAATATGTTAACATTTTTATTTGCCGAAAGTCTCTCTCCTGTGTTTTATGATACACTTATTTACCAAGACATTGTGTATTTCAAAAATTATTCTATAACAAATCATTTCAAGAAATGATTCTGGCTCTGTAATTAATTAGTATCGGATCGATACCCAGATTCACAGTGTCACCCCCCCCCCCTACTGTGAGTGAAGAACAGAACTTATGTGAAGAAATGTGAAAATGCATGCAATGCTAAAAAAATACACAAAACAGAAAAACTACAAGCTGAAGTGAACCGTACCAGAGTTCATCTGCAGCAGAACACAGACCGAGGTCCACACGAAGACTAGAGTTCAGGTGAGCTTTCACACCTGCTGGACCAGACGGACCATCAAGGAAACCGTTCTGGTTTCCTTGATGGTCCTCCTGGTCCATGGTTGGGGGGTTCCGGCTGCCGCTGCGGCGGGGGTCTGGGTGTGGGGGTGGCTGGGCACTCTCCCTCCTTCTTTTCACGTTCCACCGTCCATTTTAGAAGAACATAAACACTCACCTGAGCACAGGTGTTAGCTCACCTGAGCACTAACAGTTTGCATGATTGAATGAAATATCTCACACTAGTTGGTTTTAAGGCATAAGTATGCGTGTGAACACTATCTGTATTGTGTACATGTTGACATGTGGACATACAGTATTTGGAGCCAACAGATAGGCCCCGCCCTTATAGACTTGTTTTACATCTGAACCTCACTGTATTGAGTATATACATCCAGAAACTTGATGCTTTATGCTGCTTCATGGTTCCCCCCCCCCTCCCTCCTATTATCACCCTCCCATTCTTCTTCCTCCTCTTCCTTTTCTCTGGTCTGCCCAATACAAAAAGATTTTCAAATACAATTGTAAATTCACAAAGCTTTGGCCTCAACTATAAAGTGGGTTTATCTAGACATACCTTTGGTTTGTCTTCAGCATCACTAACCCCTCCTTGTTAAAGTAAATATGTCCAAATACAAGAGGCCTCATATCTCATCTGCCTGCCCAGATGTTGGACAGGACAAGTAGAACAAATAAAAAGGAAACCGTTTGAACAGCACAGAAACGGGAGGAACAGTGAGAAGAAAGGTACAAAGGTGTGAAACTACCAAGGCTGCCGAGGTTTCCAGCAGCAGCACCTGATCCATTACAGACTCTACGGGTGTGGATCTTTGGTTTTATTAGCATCTCTGAATCCCAGAGCACGGGATGAAGGCCAAAAGCATTGAAGTGAAATGAGGCTTTCACTTCCAGCACAGATCATACTAGTGCGAGGAAACAGAGTCTGCCTCTATTCAGGTTTTCTATGGATGCATTTGACCATAACCGCGCTCATAACGGCGTCTGGACAGAAGCTGCAGAACGGTCTGCATTCAGGACGCCAGCTACTTTGACGACAGGAAGCAAATGCGCGAGCGAGCAGCCTGAGGGACGGGGGCCAGGGGGGGCTCAGTCACCCTTTCCTCTTAAACACACCAACAGTCAGAGACCCGAACAGGCTGGCTCTAAGGGCCTCGCTGGAGCACAGGAGACAGGCATGGCAGAGTCCCTGCTGCCACTCCGCGCTATTAGCTCCTCCAGTTTAAAATAGACTGTGAAAGAGGCCGGAAGCCAACGCAATGAGGCCAAGACGAGTTTGGTCAAGACTTTAGCTGCTCTGTTCGGAGCGCCTTGAAGCTCTCCACTGGTCACGCTGGTTCCTCGCCTCATTCCTGTCACGCCGTCCTCAGCTCCACCTCTCGCTCCAAGCTGTGCTCGCCGTCCTCGGCGCTCCACCTCGTCACAGGCTGTCTACGCCGTCCTCGGCTCCACCACTCACTCCAAGCTGTGCTCGCCGTCCTCGGCGCTCCACCTCGTCACAGACTGTCTACGCCGTCCTCGGCGCTCCTCTTCGTCCACGACTCTCAACTCTCATATCCCCTCTCAGATTAAAACTTCTGACTCTGCCTCGTCTCCTGAGTTTCTTCCGGGTTCCAGCATCTGGGTCTCCATAGAGTTCGATCATGACAAACATTTGGCTAATGAAGGTTTCACTTAATTAGACTGGTCATGTTAATTATCTTACTGGTGGATTTCACCTAAGCTTCTCTGTTCTCACATACAGTCAATGCTTCAGATGCAATGTTCACAATCATTTGTCTTTTTTGTGCATGTTATGTGAAACAAACACAGAAGAATGTGGCCTTTAGTTTCCATTGATGTTTATTCATGAAGCCGACAGAAATGACCGTTGGCTACACACTATATCTTAATTGGGAATTCAACTATAGAAGTATATTTTTCTTATATGATTAATAAACTAAAACAATCGACACATTTTGATCTTGTGTGTGTATGTATGTAAGTTAGGGCGGGGCTAGAAAGGGGGGTGAGGGTGGGATGAGGGAGCTGTCCAGCGTTTTCCCCCTGGGGGTCAAACTGGCCAGAACCGCCTCTGGATGGAGAAAGAAAGCCAAGCTCAAAACCGCATTTTTGAGTATGTCTTTGTTTAAATTAAATGAGGGGCAGCCAAAAAAAATGCTGTTGGAAAAATCTTTTAGTTGTTTTGTACAAACTACAATGGGCGGGGCCACTGGCTCCCTGCTCTGCTCCATTCTGATCATCCACTTGCAGACAAATAGATCCATGAACGTTTTGTTTTCCTAGTCTGAGCTGGAATCTGGATCAGAACTGTTTGACTGAATAGATCTGATATTGCTGCCATTTCTGTTGCGCCAATAATGTTAGGTTGGGGGTGTGAGGGGCTGTAAGCTAACGGGAGAGAGAGTAAACAGAGCGCTCTGAGTTATGGGTGATAGGAAGTGGGGCGGTGTTGCCCTCAACTCAGAGGTGACATTCTGATAACCTCCTGCTGCTCTGCATGTCCCTTTAAATGAGCAAATACAGCTCTTCTACTGCTCCTAGTGGAATGATGATGAACTACAGGGCTGAAAACATGAAGCATGTTCCATACCAGTGTTTTTCAACTTTTTTTGAGCCATGACACACATTAACCTTGACAAAAATCCCGCGGCACACCAGCATCGAAAACAAAAAAAGGGAAAAACTCAATCTGTATTGATCCACAGTCCCTCCATGATTCCACGTGCATTTTTGTGATAATTGTGGCAGAGAAAGCTGGAAGCTGCAGTTGTTTTTTTCTAAAAGATGTAATAAAAGTTAAGTTAGAAAATTTAAAAACTGTTTGTTGTGTGTTTGTTGTGGTTTCACGACGTCAAAGGAAGACTCTCTGTGCGCTGAGACGTTGTCACTTTAACCCAATGCATCATGGGAGATGTAGTGCAAACTTCTGTCGAATGCCAGACAGACTCTCTTCTCTGAGCTTCATGGTTTTGTTCTCTTGTTCCACGGTCTGACACCGGATGCTTAGGAAAGCTACACCGCTTGAGACGAGCTTTAGCTGGTATTTCTGTTGGAACTGAGAGACTTTATGAGCAGAATCTGAACAAGGAAGTGAAGACTTTAACCACTTCTGATTGGTCAGACTGATGACATGTGATTAAGCCTTCAAGAATGATTGGTGGAGACAGTTGAAGGGGCGGGACTTTTCAGAAAACAGCTGGAGCTACGGCTAAATCGCGGTACCGTCATTCTTATCAAATTGTCTTTGAAACCCTTATATTGTGTTCGGGTCTGTGGGACCCGTTTTCATTTTTTATTAAAAGAAAAATGATGCAGTTAATTAATTTTTCAAACTCAGACTCACTGGCCTTGGGTCATTTTCTGTGAAGAACATATATCAGAATACCTGTACCTACAATCTGTCCTCCACCTGTCTGGGCCTGCAGTGTGTGTGTGTGTGTGTGTGACCAGTGAGAGAGAGAGAGAGAGAGAGAGAGAGAGAGAGAGAGAGAGAGAGAGAAAGACAAACTAGCTGCAATCAGGACAGTGAGGGACAAGTGGGTTTGCCGCCTGCCACCGCTGTACAACCCCGGCAAAATATCACCATTGATGAACAGCTAATGCTATTTAAGGGCCGCTGCCCCTTTCGGCAGTATATACCATCTAAACCTGCAATGTATGGTATAAAGATCTGGGCTGCCTTTGATGCCACTTCCTCATATGCTTGTCTAGCCTACACAGGGAAACCTGATGGAGGAGCCCCTGAGAAAAACCAAGGACTGAGAGTTCTCTTGGACATGTCTCAGGGACTCCGTGGACACAATATCACATGTGACAACTTTTTTACCTCGCACAAGCTGGGACAGGAGCTCCTAAAGAGGAAGCTGACCACGGTGGGAACAATACGGAAAAACAAGTCGGAGCTCCCACCTCAACCGCTGACTTCAAAGAACAGGCCTATCAAGTCTTCCAAGTTTGCATACACAGCTGATACATTCCTAGTATCCTATGTACCAAAGAAAAGGCAAGAATGTGGTACTCATGAGTACACTGCATGGGGATGGAAGAATCTGTGACCAGGGACATCTCAAACCAGAGGTGATCATGGATTATAATGCCACAAAAGGAGGGGTAGACAACATGGATAAACTGGTAACAGCCAACAGCTGCAAACGGAGGACACTGCGCTGGCCTCTGGTGATATTCTTTAACATGTTGGACATCTCAGCATACAATGCCTTTGTAATTTGAATGGCACTGAACCCAGAGTAGAACATAGGGAAGCTCCAGAAGAGACGCCTCTTTCTCGAGCATCTGGGAAAGGCATAGGGGGGACCACAAATTGGGGAAAGACAACATAACGTCATGTGTTGTATAGGCTAGTGGCTAGAAGGCCATGTGTTCCACGGGGCTGATGTGTAGTCTTGACTAATAGGTTTACTCTATGTGTTCAGCTTGTGTTGTGCACCTGAATGGGTTCAGTTTCTGTGTTCAAATAAATAAAAGTCTGTCATGGTTTGGGTTTCTTTTGTCTTGGTTTTTGATTTATTTCTTGTTCTGTCATGTTTGGTTCTGTTTCCTGTTTTATTTTGAAAGGTGTTCTGTTTGGTCATGTTCCTGAGTTTTACTTCCTTGTCCCTATCTGTCCTGATCATGTTCACCTGTGTCTTGTCTGCCCTGGCTGTATTTAAATCTCGTCCCTCCCTTCCTCTTGTGCTGGTCCATGGTCTTCATGTCATAGCTTTATTTATGTCTTGGATGTCGCCACAGTAAGTCTAGTTTTGGTTTTGTTATCCTGCGCTTTTGTTTTGCAATAAACCCTCTTTTGCCTCCCGCCTCTGCGTCTGGGTCCTACCTGCTCTCCAGGTGTGGTGGTGGCTGGTTGCTCCCCCTCCTGCTTTCCACATTCCATCATCCATTTTAGAAGAACATAAACACTCAACTGAGCACAGGTGTCAGCTCACCTTTGCACTAACAAATTGCGTGAATGAATGAAATATGTCACACTAGTTGACTTGTAGGCATAAGTGTGTGAACACTACCTGTATTGTGTACATGTTGACATGGGGACATTTTTGCAGCTAACAGGTGTGTTTATAACATTTGAGTGTGTGTGGACAGGCCCCGCCCCTTTGCAATTTGTATTCTATCTGTCCCTTACTGTAATGATAAACATCCAGTAGCTTGTTGCTTTATGCTGCTTCATGGTTTTACCCCCTCCCTCCTATGATCACCCCCTTATCCCCCATTCTCTAACATCCCTCTCTCTTCTTCCCTTCTTTCCTTTTCCGTCCGGTCCAACACAAAAGAATTTCAAAAATAATTAAAATGAATAAAGTTTGGCCTCAATTCCAAAAGGGGTTTATCCAGACATACCTCTGGTTTGTCAGAAGATTCATAACCCCTGTTGTAAAAGTAAAATATGTCCAACACAAGAGGCCCTCAGCTCTCATCTGTCTGCCCAGCTGTTGGACAGGACAAGTTATTAAAAAAAAATAACAAAAAAAATAACAAAGGTAAAGGGCAAATATTAACCAAATATACTGCTTGTACTTGGATGAGGTAAACATCTGTCGAGTATTTTAACATCAAAGTGTTTGATTGTGAGGCATTAAAAACCACAACATGCAACGGGTCCACAAGACCCACGAACACTGGCTGAGTAACAACAATATGAACACCACACAAGGGTTTTAATAGAATCCAATACACACAAAGACAAAGTCTTTTATGATCATTCATATTCTTAACTTCTTGGTGTTTTATCAGAGCCTGTTTGGATGAACACAGAGCTGATATCCTGGAGATGTAGATGTTTTTAGATCAGTGAATGAGTGCAATATCCCACAAAGCACACTGGTTGAAAAACACTGCTCTATACAATGAGTCTTAAGGAAAGTTTGGATTGTGCTAATGGGATAAGGGTTTCCAAAATACCTGTATCAAATGTGATATAAATGGTTATTTAGGGTTTCTATGCAAAATTCAAAACATTTGTGTTGAGTCTGTCATTAAAAGTCTGAGCTAAACACTGTGCCTCACTGATATGTGTGAGGAAAACTGCCTCCAACTGGCAACAAACATTTAAATCCTAATATAGTTTATTATAACTTAACTTGTGATTCATTATTAAGTTGGGAATTTATCTCAACACCACATGTGCACAAACCTGTTTGTGCACGCTGAACGCTTTTCGCTCCATTTAAACTCCTTTTCCCAGAGTTTGCACTGAGTAACGAGGCTCCGTCCAAACTGCAAAGTTTCTTTTTTTAGGGATCCATCTGACGGGAAAATGGAGCTCCTGTCCAAGCAGGACAGAAAGAAGATAATTCACAGGAGGAGTCGGAGGAGGGAACGGGCTGAAATAAAGTGAAGAAAAGAAAAGACAGAGGGAAATTGATGGGAGGAAGGCGGCATAAACAATGGGTGCTCCTGGTCCATCTCAAATGAAAATCCAATTTCAAAAGGCTTGCAGAGTTTATGTGAACGGAGATCGAGAAGAGGAGGAAAAGGGAACGAACACCAAAAAGGACAAAAATAGGAGGGAAAGAGGAGGAGAGAATGCAAACAAATGGCCAAAAATATTGCCTGGCACAGATGAGCTGCAGCGAGAGGCATTGCAAATCCTGTGGGCCTGAGGAGAGACAATGATCTTCAATTACCAGCTGTTCTGTTCTCAATTTTAGACAAGAGCAAAGGGAGAAATGAAGGGGAGAAAGGACAGGGATGGAGGAAAAGGGGGGAGAATGAGAGTGAAATGGTCAAAGAAAGCACTTGAATCATGAAAAAGCCGTGAGGAAGACGATGCAGAGAAGACGCTTCTTTGTTTTGTCACGTCACTCAATCTGCTGATCAAATCTTTTGGAAACACATTTCCTTTCTGCCGTGTTCCATCCCTCTAACAGACGGACAGTGCCGCCATTACTGCTCCTCTGGGGTCGTTTGCAATTCAAAGCGACTTTCCCTCGACCATCTTGTGTACACGAGGCTGAGCAAAGACAGCAGCGGTGCAGAGTCCAGGAACAAACACGAGGTCAGATTCCGCTGGCGAGCGTCAACACGGCTGTCCAGACTGCAAACAAGAGGTGTCTCGCTCTGATCGGCGCCTTCAGTCACGCCACCAGACACACCCTTAAAACGGAAAGGTATTTTTACTTCTTTTTTATTTTGTTTTGCATATCCAGGTCTATCAGAATTATGCCCCGATGACATCATCAACATAGAAGGTCATGACACCATCAACATAGAAAGTCATGACACCATCAATATAGAAGGTCATGACATCATCAACATAGAAGATTATGACACCATCAACATAGAAGGTCATGACACCATCAATATAGAAGGTTCATGACACCATCAACATAGAAGGTCATGACACCATCAACATAGAAGATCATGACACCATCAACATAGGTCGCGACACCATCAATATAGAAGGTCTTGACACCATCAACATAAGAAGGTCATGACACCATCAATATAAGATGTGCTTCATCAACATAGAAGGTCATGACACCATCAATATAGAAGGTCATGACACCATCAACATAGAAGGTCATGACACCATCAACATAGAAGGTCATGACACCATCAATATAGAAGGTCATGACACCATCAGCAGGTCATGACACCATCCAATATAAGAAGGTCATGACACCATCAACTATAGAAGGTCATGACACCATCAATGTAGAAGGTCATGACACCATCAACATAGAAAGGTCATGACACCATCAACATAGAGAAAGGTCATGACACCATCAACACCCCATAGGTCATGACACCATCAACATAGAAGGTCATGACACCATCAACATAGAAGGTCATGACACCATCAACATAGAAGGTCATGACACCATCAACATAGAAGATCATGACACCATCAACATAGGTCGCGACACCATCAATATAGAAGATCGCGACACCATCAACATAGAGGTCATGACACCATCAATATAGAGAAGGTCAGCACCATCAGCATGAGTCGCGGCTTCATCCTTATAGAAGGTCATGACACCATCAACATAGAAGGTCATGACACCATCAACATAGAGGTCGCGGCACCATCAATATGAAGGTCATGACACCATCAACATATAAGATCATGACATCATCAACATAGAAGGTCATGACATCATCAACATAGAAGATCATGACATCATCAACAGAGAAGATCATGCCACCGTGGCTTCATCATCCTTTTCCCTTCCAGTCAACCAAAAGTCAAGTCTTCAGATACAGTTGATGTGACATGAAGTTTCTTCAGGTTTGTGAAGGACTGATGGAGCCCAAAACCTCACAGGAAGCCATTCAGGACTCGAGTCTGCAACATAGCCCCCTACCATCACAGTACCACCACCATGTTTAACTGTTACTCCACTCTGTTTGTAGCGTGATTCCCGGTTCATCCTTGGACTGTTCAGATTAATGTGTTGCAGCTCCTTGGTTAAATTGTGAACTTTGACCTATCTATCTTCTTTCATGACCTTCTGGATGAGCCCTTCTTGTTTTCTTGCTTTTGTTAAGGTTCTCATTTTTTATTCACTTATGGAGGCTGGATCTCATCGTTTGTCTCTGACAGTTCTAAAGCTGTACAATCTGTTTGAGTATGTTCTGTGAACTTTTTGGTGAAATGTTCTTGATCAGTTTGAATTTAGGATCCTGATTTGGATCGTTGGATTTGATAACTAAGATCTGTGCCACATGTATGTATGGTGTAATGTGGCAGAAAAAAGGTCTTGGAAGCCAGAAGTCCTTGAAGTGGACACCTGCAACGTGATAGCGCTTGATCACAAAACATGCCCCAGAAAAATGAGATCCTGAGTATTCATCTCTGCAGTGGCCTGAATCATCTACATCTTTTTCCCAGAACAGTTTAAAATAGTTAATGAGTTGCAGAGGTGGACCAGATTATGAAGATGATCCTTTTGATGATGAAGATCCTGGGTTTTACAGGTTTGGGTTGTGCAGCTGAAGTCTCTGAAGTTTCTGGGAGCAGGTCCGTCGTGACCTTCCAGCTCACAGACCTTTTGTCTTTTTCAGAATGCAGATTCTGTGCAGCTGCACAATATAGGTGAATGCCTTTTATCATTTTAGGATGAACATGTGATGCCGTTTTTGTCTTTCAGCATGATGCACCTCCAGATATCGAGGTGTAATTGTCCTGCATTCTGACTGCTTGTCTTCTCAGAGTCCACATCCCGTTTGTTTTCCAGCTCTCCTCTGTTGTGTTGTCATGTAGAGCTTCTACTCTGAATTCCTCTGCTGCTAATGTATTCACCAGTGGAGTCTCAGCGTTTTCCTGCTAATTGCTGGCAGATACACGGCAGCGGTGCCCTCCCACCAAAACACGAAGACGCTTTTTTTATTTTTTTTGCTTTGCAGCTGAAGTGGCTCCTGAAGCTCTGGCAGCTCCATACCTGAGACGCTGGATCTGCAACCACACAACAAAAAAAGAGGCTGAAAGCATGAAAGCGGCTGTTTACCCCCCTGAAATCTCACCGGGTCATCACTGGCCTAATTAAAGCAGAGTATTTTTAGACTGCTGACATCCTGTCAGAATCGGCGCCTTTGTGTGCATTACCGAACAGGAACAAAACAAAAGTGGTTTCAGATTCATTTGGAGGCGTCATGTTAAGTCTTTTCCTGTCCTGGCCGTTAAAGCGAGTCCTGCTGGGAAGCTTTAGAAACACCTTTAATTACTCCCCGTCTCTGCTCCTCTGAAGTTCTGGCTGTCTGCTCCACTCAGACTGTCTGGATTTGATCCAGACTCGCTCCTGCTGTCAGAACATCACTCGGCTCTTCATCGCTGCAGTTCTAAGATGCTCAAACAACAGTTTCTTCCTCTACACCTGTGTTGAAAGACTCCATCAGGATGCTATCAACCCATGTGTGTCGTATTTATCCATTTAAGCTAGAACATGTCTTCAGTTGAGTCACATCCTGAAGTTGATCTTAAATCGTTCAGTCTTTGTATTTATTCAGCTGATTTTGTCCAGCATCACCTTTAAATGTTTGACTTTGTTGCTGAAACTTTGTTAGCTTGGATCTATGAATGAAAATATAAAAAAAAAGACATCATGTTTGTATTATCAAGAAAGCACATGTCCCTATGTTGTTTGACCACTGTCAGACTGTCAGATCAACATTTCTAAGTCTTTCCTGCACAAAAAAAACAAGACAGTGGTTGAAGTGACCGACATGATAATCCTGACCGACATGATAATCCAGTATCCTTTTTGGATTAACACATCTAGAGTTCTCCCTGAAAGCCTCCATTTCCCAGCATGCATTGATGTTTATCCAATTTACTAGAAGTTTTACATCTGCGTGTTTGAAAACAAAACTCAAAAGAGAGGAGGTTCTTCCTCAGAGTAAAGCAGCAGCTCCCACATTAGCAAAGACAGCCGCTGACACCACATGTTCCAAGAGCAGAACATTTAAAACCCATGTCGGTTCTCTGAAAGAAATCTGATGGTGTGAAAACAAACTGAGATTTCCTTCCCACAGTCAAACATCAGATCCCTCTTGCTTTATGCATTTGTGTGGGCTTTGCAGGATTAGAGATGGAAGAAGAAATGTGGGTTCAGCAGCAGACGTCCTCCTCAGTCGACCCTCTGCAGCCCTTTAGAGGCAGCTCGGAGCTGCAAATGTCATCCACCGCTGCAGGAAATCTTTTGCTGCGTCGAGAAAAGGTCCGGCTTCATAAACTACAATAAGATGGAAAACGTTCCTGCATAGATCTTGTTCTTCCAGAAGTGTTAGCATCTGTTTAAAGAGTTTTACGTTAATGGCCGACGCAGTGTGCATTATCTGAAATTAAAGTACGACGTGGAAGTCTTTGCGTCAGACGGTTGCTTCTGTGAAGTGCCTTAATTCTGATAATGCACAATAAGAAGGCTTTTAACCCGCTTATGCTATGGTCACTTACAGAGGAAATAAATGTTCAACCAGTCTTTAGTACTTTATTCTTGGAATTTTTAAAGCATGGATCGCTTTTTTTTTTACAAAAAGCAGACTATTTTTTGTGGAAAAAAATATGTGTTACGTGGTGTGTAGCACGGTGACAAGGCGCCCCTTAGCCGGCGCAGACCTCGAGTGCAGCGGCGAAGAGAGCAATATCTATGCTGATGATCACGGTGGGTTCAATAAAGCATCAGTTCAGAGAGAAAGTTCACCTCCTTCTGCTTGTTTTTGTCCGGATGATGGAGATAAAGTTTGTTTTAAAGAAGCCAGCGCAGCGATACAGAACATTTAAGATATCTGACCGGAACTACTTTTTAAGTGTGCATTATCACTGTGCGTTATCACTGTTTACTGCACACCCAGCAGCCAATCAGAATTAAGAATTCACATGGACCATAGTATAATCCTTCATCACCTGTAAAACGTCTTTTTTTTCAGTCCTTTAATATCTCATCTGAATGTTTCCCACATGGAGAAACTTGTCTGAGCAGAGCAGCTGAGAACGTTTTCATTAAAGAACCTATGAAGATTCATTTTCACTGTGTGATTTTTATTATTATTTCTCAAGTCTGTTTGTTTGTCTTCAGTTCTTCGTTCTTCGTCCCTCCATCTCCTCTGTGTCTTCTGTTCCGTCTCGAGTGACTCTGCTGCTCCTTACAGACTTTCTTCTTCACATTTGGGTTTTAAACCGAAACCAGACCCCAAACGCTACAAAGCAGTTTGCTGTCTGCCGCCCCCGACTTCTATTGAGATTGGGATCCAGAGCCCGTGGGTGGATGGGCGGGGGCGGGGTTTGTTTCCGTCTTCAGAGGATTTGGCAAATCCGGAACCGTGTCGAGCAGCTTTGAGCAGACGGAGAGGCCCGCCAAAGCAGAACCGCCTAGCGTGACGCCAGGCTTCAGTTTATGTCATTGTATTTAAATGTACAACATCCCCAACACTTATAACCCCGCCGCCGCTCCCCCAGCACGCGCACGCTCGCTTTGAAGACGGATAAGCGTGGAGAAGGAACGCATTATCCCCTTTTTTCCCAAAGTTGTATAACGGCAAATTGAAGCAGAGGAAGTTTTTGTGTGTGTGTGTGTGTGTGTGTGTGTGTCTGTGTGTCAGTGCAGCACAATGAAGCCAGACTGTAGAAAGTGAAGCCCTTCACCTAATCCCACCCCTGAACTCCGTCCTGTTCCTGTGAGCCACTGCCGGGGTCACATTTCCTTACAGTCTCTGCCCCTGAGGGCGTTCAGGACGGCTGAAGGGGTTTCCCATGATACCCTTCACCCCTGTTAGGTGCAGGGACCTAGAATATGTTCTGGGGTGTAGTTACCTTCCTCCTCTCACCTGCTGTGGGGGTGTTGGGGCATCTGAAATCATAAGTTTTGGAGATGTTGTGGAAAGATTGGACTGGTTTGCTTTTGGGTTTTGTGGTCACACCATGGCACCGCTCCAAAAGGAAACTCATGAGATCACACATGCTTGGTCCTTGGATTTGGATTTGGTTTTTACTCTGGTTGTGCGGCTTTGCATGTTTTAATCTCTGCTTTTAAACATTTTGTTCTGCGTCCTGATTGGCTGCAGACCTCGTCAATCAGTCTCCTCCACGCCTCGTCACATTTACATATTCAACCATAATCAGATTTTTGTTTTCATTCTACTTTTCTATGAAGGTTTGAACTTTGAGAGTTTAAACAACAGAGAAAAGGGTGAAAATGTTCACGTCATCAATCTGCCACGTTAGATTTGGATTCTACTGGCTGCCTAAACCTAAGTCACTGATTGGTTGTTGCACCGCGCCCGAAGCTCAAATCACGCCACAGGACCTCGGATGGCGTCTGTATGGACTTATCATTGAAACTGGATGTTGCTATCTTTGGTGTGAACTCAGTGTGAAGCAGTAAAACTCCTCGATAAGCACTTTATCCCCGTTTGTCAGACGGGTGATGTCGACCTCAACGGAGAAACGGCGAGTTAAGAAAACGGATGGAAGTTCCGGACAAGAATGATGGCTAAAATTAAATGTCTTTGTTTTTTTACACAGACCGACTGATTCAGGTGAGAAAAACAGACATGTATTTATGATACAACAATAACAACATTTCTGTTTTTGACAGCAGAGAGAGGAAAGATAGAAGAGAGAGAGAAGAGAATGAGGACGTCTGAGGAGCAGAAAAATGAGGTTTATGACGTAATTAATGCTGGATTTGCCTTATTTTACTGCAATTCAATTATTTATAAACAGATTTTAATGTAAATTAAATCTTTTGAAATCTTTAAGGGAGTTGGAACCAGTTTTCCTGCTCAGATACACAACAGCCCATAACATAGTGCAGTGTGTCTGACTGTGGGAAGACGATGGCTGCCGACAGCGCAGTACTGACTGGTTCTGGTTCTGGATCCAGTCCATCTAGATTGGAAACACTGAAAACTCAAAGCATCTATAAAAGCACATTCCCTGCTGTGACAAACGTCCTGCTCGAGCGTTCTGTCAGCAGCGGATAGACAAAAGAGCACAGTGACCCTGCAGCACTGTGGGGGGCACCAAAGAACAAAAATGGTTAGGCGCTTCAGCGCAACCGGAGCAAAAGCTGAGTCTGGAGCAGGGGTGGGCATCAAAGGGCATATTCCCGCCTGTGCTGGGCTCACCTGATCCAGGTAATCAGCCGTGAGAAGAGGAAGGACAGCTGGGAAACATTTGCACCCCTCCAGGGCCTGGAATTACCCACCCCTGATCCAAAGTCCTGCTAGGTTTAGGTTTCTGAACATCCATAGACGTCTTTGTTTGGGGTAATCCTCCTCCGTCTGTTGAAGTGTCTGGATTTCACATTGCTAGAAGTTCTTTTTCTTCCTTGGATCAGTTTCTTGAAGTTTCATAAAGTTTGTGACCCCCCTCTTCAGCCGTTCTGCTGCATTTTGGGTCTGTTCACCACTGGTCCCTGATAGTGAGGCACACAAGGATGAGGCTGCAGATCTTAGTGGTATAATGTGATGATGGAGCTACAGCAAGAGAAGCTCGGTGAGGCCGTTTGGTACATGGTGCTTCTCAGACATACATGCTGAGGTTTTGTCCACCAGGAGAAGACCCTGATTCAGCTGAAGAAACTCTGGAGAAATGACAGTTTGCAGCCAGAGGAGAGGGAGGGAAGAGGATGAGGACGAAGGCCTCTCAGATCGATCGGAGTATCTAGAAAAGAAACATTTGATGATGTCTTGTTCTGCTTGATTCCATCTTCATGTGGCATTCCACTCCTCACTCAGCAGAGGGAATTGCACTTGGATTAAAGTTCAGAAGTTTCATAAAGCCCCCCCACCACCACACACACATACTGTGCCTGATAATAAAAGGTGTCCAATAAAGCAGGCAGCAGACGTGGAGCGGCAAAATCCACTCGGAGTGAATCTCTGCAAACAAAAGACCGCCAAGCGAGAGTCCGGACTCACAAAGAAGTGTCAGAATTGACTTCAGCCGCCCGCCGTTGCTCTCCTTCACATCACCTTCAACATAGAGCGCAACAATGAGCCGCGGGGAAAACTCTGACTACATTTTTATCTGCCTTTGAGCAGTAAAGACAGCTCTGGCTGAAGCTTTCTCCATGCTTGTTTTGTCAGAGGATGGTGGGAAACCCTATAGTCCACAGGAAAAAATCTAAATTGCATTTAGGATTACGGTGAGTGATCCTTCACGTTTCTCCACAATCACGGAGGCCTGAGCACAGAAGCATTGTTCATGGTGGAGCATCACCAGTGTTCATCTGGATGCGACAGGCTGCTTTGAAAGCTTGCTCAGAGGCGGTTGGAGGACTTCAGCGTTGTTCGGCTGAGCTGGGGTTCATCTGGCCTCGGGGTATTTCCCTCCAAGATAGCTGTAGGTGTGTGAGACACCGCTGAAAGGTTTACAAAAACAGAAACGGTTTTGGTGATTTCTGAAGTTAAATGTAGATTGTTAGGTTGGATGTAACCGTGGGAAGTTAAGAGCTTTGTCATTGATTAAGAAAGCTGCTGTGACTTTTACTTTGCATTGTGTTTGACCAAACCTGCTCTGCTACCCTAAAAGGAAACAGTGTTCAAACAGTAACTTTGGAAATGGGATTATTTTTACCAGTGTTGAGCTCAGATAAAGTCTTTTTCCCAGTTGGCCTTACAGGTGGATACAGGACATCTGCGGGGGGGGGTCTGTACAGGGCACACAGGTGATCCACAGGACATATCAAGGTGGTAGACGCCCACTCAACAAACTTGTATGCACATTTTTCTAAGTTCATGCAGCAGGTGACAGGTCGTGGTCAACATGTGTTCAACATGTAAGGGTGAGTAAGGGGGAAGTGGGTGAGACACAGGAATGTCGTTCGGATTTTTCATTTTTTCAACCCCCCCAGATCCTGCAGACTGCATAAGGAGCCTGTTAATGCTGTTCACGTGATACGTGCACGCTCCTCGCTGCAGCCTGACTGTTAGAAATGAGGAAACTAGACAATCAGAGCGCAGTTTGTTCGGACGTCCGATGGGAACTTACGTATCACGTGCACACCCCGTGCGTGAAGCATTTGTCCGGTCAGAAAGAAGCGAGAAGTCACGCCTCACTAATAACTAGTGTTGCGTAAGGACGCCGTACGAGAGCATCAGTCTTACTGTACGTCAGAAGTCCATGTGTACGGCTGAGTAGCTCGGTTGGTAAGGTGAGAGGCTACCATGCAGGAATCCAGGGTTCGATTCCCGGAGGGGAATGAACAATGGCACTGGGGGCAGTTACCACAGCGAGCAATTAACATCACTCAGTGAGGGTCCTTAGGCAAGACCCTTAATGCTACTGCCTCCCTAGCGCAGTTCACCGCTCCCCCAGGGCATGGGTCAAATGCGGAGAAGAATTTATATTATATATGTTATATATGTTATGTAACCCAACAAAGGAGTTATATAACGTTCATTAACAAACACGTCTTGAGGTGGTCGTATGAGGAACCAGCAGGACAAAGCTCCTCTTAAGTCACGGCCACTTCTCTCTACAACCTCCTTGGACCCGGACAGCCTGAAAACCCACAGCACCTGAAAAGGTTCACAGTCAAAGGCTAAAGATGGAGACATCTTCTGACTTTAGTTAAAGTCTGCTCCTGGCAACCTGGACGACAGGTTTGAGAAGCTGCAGGTTTGGTGGAAAACCTGCAGAAGAGCAGTTTGACAGCTGGGATGCAAACAAAGGTAAACACTGTTGGAGGTTGTTGGAGCTGTTGCATCAAAATCAACATTACATTAACTCTAATCAGCAAGATCCTCACAACACTTTGCTCGTCTCTGTCACTACCCATCTTGCATTCAATTACAGCTTTGTCAAACTTTCTTCTAGCTGTTCAGCAAGAAAGCTTCAGATGCATTCATTCATTCAATTATGAATCGTGATAAACGTCAAGTCACAGGAAAGAGCACTTTGGCGACCCGCACGACGCATGATGACTCAAACAAGCAGAGGACATTGGGCTATCAGAGGACACACCTGTATGTATGCAGGCCCACACAACAAAACTGTACAGCCATGTTGATGCATTCAGATATGGATGCTATACATATTTCATGGAGCAATCCAATCTTTACGCATACAAATATCTGTTTACGTAGAGGCGAGCTGTTTACTAAAATGTGTTTCTTATAGTGGAGAAGAAGGGTGGGTGGTAAAGCGGACCATAATGCACTGGGTCCACGAAGACGCACAGCCTTGTGAGCTCACGTCAACAAAGAAACAGCCAAGATTTCCATCTAACCAAGTGGAGGTCAGTGGTGACCATCCTCTATGTGTGTGAAGGAAAGAGATAAGAAGATGTACGGCGGGTCACGGCCCGACCCACCCCTCTGAACACCTTAGGGGGGCAGTTCTGAACCTCAGAGGGAGAACGGCTGCCTCCTGTCTGTGTTCATTGTTATCCAGGAAATCAAACAAAATCGGTGAAAGCCTGCATGACTTCACAAACGTTCACTGAACATTAGAGGCAAATCATCATGAATCTGGAAAGAAAAGTGAGCCAGAGAGGCAGCTCCACTCAGGAAACACGTCTTCACTTAAACTGCATATACCCCCCCCCCCCACAACAACATTTGGATGGGAGACTTTCAAGTGTTGTTCCTAAAGAGGTTTGAACTTTACCCAAAAGATTTCATATTCTCCGTCCATCTCTGCACCAAGTTACTGGAAGAGACACTGCAGCCAATCAGGCCTCCCAGAGAGCAGGTCCAGGAAATCTCCACGGGCCTGATTTCAGTGTGAGGAGCAGTTTTAATGACCCCCACAGGGACTTCAGGAGGAGACGGGGACCTGCGCTGAGAGTCAATCCACAGGTGGAGGATTTAACTGTGACGGGGTGGAAGGCAGGCTGCCTGAAACGATGGCAGGAAGGTTGTCTGTTCAATACCAGCCAGCTGTGGGAGGGAGTGAGGAGGACTGAAGAATGCAGAGGTGTTTAACCATTTTCAAGCTAATAAATGACTGGGGAGGTGAGATTCTGCATCTATTTTTACAGGGTTGGAACATAGTTTCACTGCGGTCGTTTTCTCTCAAAAAGGTACTGAGTATGAGTATATATTCACACAACAGAAATTCCACCTCAAAACTGGTTTGTAAACAGAAATAACTGCAGCCAGTTCACAAACTAACCAGTAACTAGTAAATCTCCTTTCATTCCAACGTAGAACAGTGAGTAAAAAAATTCTAACATCGTGGCTTCAAAACCGTTTTACACAAGCGTGTTGGGATTTAATTAATCAAGAGAAGTGCAGGGAATCCTAGAAATGACATGTGACACTGAAGACTGAAACTGTGGGCGTGGCATTTAGATAATAAAATTTGAAACTAGCCCCTCCCACACATGGCGGGAGAGTCTAATTTGCTGCACATCAAATTGACGTCAAAAGTAGACGTGGGTTTGATGCACAAATCACGCTGGGTGTGAACGTAGCTGTAGGGCCACCTGCCTGAACAACACTGATGTCAAAGGCTGCTGCTACAGAATCATCTGACATCATTTTAAAGAGCAGGAAGTAATGTGTCCTGAATGTGGCAAAAACAAAGATGCCGAGCTCCACTGGTCTTTGTGCGTCTTTAGTGTTGCACAGGAAGTTCTCACAGCTTCTTTGTGCGATGGTTTTCATGCGTGGATCTCTACTTCTGTGGCGTGATAACTGATGTCTGAATCAGCTGTGTGAGCTGCTCTGTCGGCAAAGGCTGAGCTTTTTCCATATGGTACAGCCTTGTGTGTGTTTGTGTGTGTGTGTGTGTGTGTGTGTCTGTGTGTTGCCTCCCGATGGTGTGAAGATTCACAACTGCAAGGTTTGACACCTAGAAAACCAAGCAAAAACAAACCAAATGAAAGGTGAAGCTTTATTGTGGTGCAACTTTGTGTGTGTGCGTTTAATGAACACACACACACACACACACAAACATGTACGATCACATGACCGAACACAAACACTCCACACACAAAGACTTTGTTGCATTTGGGCCATTTTGTGTCATCCTTATGGAGATTTGTTGTCTGTCTGTCAGCGGTCAGGGTTAGCAGAGTGACACAGAAGGCCTGAACCATCACACTACCACAGCCATGCTTAACAATGGGCCAAAAGTGTTTTCTTTCATTGGCCTTTAGCTCCAAATCTAACTGTTGGTTCTCTTTAATCATTGTTGATGCTTAAAATGCTAATCTTGACAGGAGGAGTTTTATGTTTATATACGTTTTCCCAATTAAAATTAAAAGGTGAATTTTTAGTTTAAGTGGATTTGATCAACACGTGTGAAAAATGTTGGTGAAAAGTTTATTTAGTTGTTTTTTTTTCTTCTTCTCCAGGATCCCTTGGGCTCCCAAAGCCCTCCACCACTTTAAGGCAGCAGATCAGAGGTGTGATGAATCCACTTTCACTGTGGGAATCAGTGAGAACAGAATCTGGGCGGTGACCCCCCACTGTTTGTGACGACAGCAGCAGGTATTTCTAAAACTAAGTCATGGTCACACCGACCTGAAAGGTTGCAAACAGAAATGAGCAAAACTATCAATCATAGATGTGTCAAGATCATGGAATTCAGGAGTTAAAGACATCAGGAGACATCAGCCCCCAGAAGAAACCATCAGGGTTTTCATTTCTGCAGTGGTCAAACCAAAAGTGTATAAAACTTATGCAAACATCGCTATTAAAAAGCAATCAGAAAAAAAAAGTCTCATTTGCATAAACAAAAGAAAAATGTGGCAATTATTGTTGTGCACATGCACAAACACACACATGCGCAAACACACACATGCACAAACACACACACACACTGTGCATAGAGGAAGTTAATATTGAAACTGAATTTTCGTTTTCACGTTTTCCTGCACAAACGTCCACTTAAAACAACAACAGAAAATTTTTTATTTGAGTGGAAGGAATCCCAAATCAAGGGGGGGGGGGGCGCATTTAAAGCTTCAATCTTTAGTGTTTTGCTTCTATTTTATTATAAAATTAGATGTCAAATCTATTTGAACTGGACTGCGATGATGGTGAAAGAGGCATGTGGTGTTTCCAGCATGGCGTTGGATTGAATGCAGCTTTGATATTTGGTCCTGATTCAGAAAGGGAGCATTAAACCTGCAGAAACTAAAACATATTTGCTATTTTATACGTTTACAATCGAAGTGTGAAGCCCTGAAGCAGAACATTTGGATTCTGAAGAGCATGCAGAATATTAGAGGAGCAGCAGTTCAGCTGTTGGGCAAATCCAGAAACTTCCAGCTTGACAAATTTTTCCGTGTCCACTCTTTATTAAATGTGCATTCCCAAATGAGCTGTGCCGGCCCCCGCTGTGGAGATAAGGGGCTCTTTTACAGCAGAATAATGTTGGGGCTGGAGTGAGCCTGCTCACTTTTATTGTCCTGCTGACCGCTCGTGTCTGTCGGCGCTCTGATTTTGTTTCTCACACCGAGGCGGTTCTCATTTATTCCTGGGCTTTGTCATTTTCCACGCGCCTCTCCACTCCCCCCCACGCTGCGCTCCCTCCTTATCGAGCCGAGCGGCGCTGTGACTCGTCAGAGTTTTCAAGTTTCTTGGCTTTCATTTAAGCGTGAAGCTCACTCATGCTTTCATTTCTGCTCTGCACAAATTTGTAATTTCCTCTTCTCGGTTTGTCTTCACATTTGATCACTGAGGGCCTTTTTATCACTTTAGCAAACAGCTGAGAGCAGTTCCAATAGACCAGGGGGATTATTTCTGTCCCCCCTCAGCAGTTTAACAAAGAATCTCCAAGATGGATTACATTTGGCACACTGGACCAAAGATTCCCACAGAATCACTCAATGAGTTCATCACATAAGTGTGTCATGACTAGCAGGACTGTTTCGGCTCACCCAGGTTCACATTAATGGTTAGCTCTGTCAGAAATCAAAGTCTGGCTTCCTTAAGGCTGAGCTGGTGATCTGACAGAGGGGTCTCCAACCTGAGGCTCTGGAGCCACATGTGGATCTTCATCCCTCTGCTGTGACACCTCGGTTCAAGAACATTTTAAAACGTTCAATATTTCAAAGAAACACAGAAAACATCAAACTCTGTTCAACTCATTTACAAACAAGCAGAACGGATCACTCCGCCAGGCGCCACACTACATTGGCCGTAATGATCAGACAAGCCATCACGCGGCGCACCTTCAAAGTTCAACCCAAAGGATGGCGGATTTCTGAGCGCCGTCTGCCACAGAAAACCTGTCAAGCACAACCATAATTCATTCTTTGGGTGCACCAGATAATGAAATTTATTATTGAAAATATGCAAGGATTTTAGGTACGTCCTACATTTAAACACAAAAATGTTTACCAGAGGTGGACTTAATCAATATTTTAAGTGTCATCTAGTACTCATACTTCGGCCTTTTGTCCACCGGGCAGAGCACCTAACTGTCAGTGGTACCATGTTAGACACTGTTAACAGACGTGAAGGGCAGCTGAAAATGAAGAGGTTTGTGCTGTGAAGCGTCAGAATTAGTGAAGGAACGGCATCCAGGCCGGTTTCATCGTGACTCTGGCTCTCCTTTAAATCCTGCCTGACTCAGACAAGCGTCTGTCATCGGAGGACCAACTGTGAGAGACGTTTGGTCCTAAATCCCTGGACCACAACAACTGTGGGGGTTGAATCAAAGTTTGCATTCCACATCGAGGAACGAGTGCATTAAAACAGAGTCCACATCATCCAAGCTCTTGAGTACAAAGGTGTGCACTGAAAAAAATCAATAAATAAATGGGATTTGGACAGATTAGAGATCGAGCACAAAAAGCACAAACCTTTGGTCTTTGCTGACGGACATTCATGCTTCCCTGACAGAACATTACAGTTTTACTGAAGGATTTCCGGTCCTGCTCTTGAATTGGAGCTGGAGGACAAGCTTCCACACTTCAGCAGGAGTCCACTAACAAACTCATGGTTGATGAGGGGTCAGCTGCTCCCTGATTCAAAGCCTTAACACTCAGAGATGGGTCAAGTACAACCAGATCAAGGGGGTCATCCACATTCAGGGAGGCAAAGGTTGCATCCTGGTGCAGAAGAGCAGACTCCATGTCAGAAGTTCTTCAGTATCTCAATCTCAATGAGATCATCTTCTAAAAAGAGATCCCACAAGGATTTTAACTCACCCAAAAAATCTAAATCAATGTAGAGGTGTTGAGAAGGTCTTAAAGAAAACACGAACCTCCTCATTGAACATGAACTCCAACAAGAACTGGAGGAGACAAATACCCTTCAGTGCTTTGAAGTTGTCCGGATGCGTCGAGAGTCGTAGAAGAGCAGCTGCATCTCAAGGGGGGCAAAGGTGCGTTGTGCAGTTCCGTTGTCTTGTGGACGTACAGGTAATGTCATCATACGTCGTCCTCGCATCACAGTGTAGTAAATAAGGTGTACTGGCTCCTAACTGACCTCACGATGCTGCACACGCAGGGTGAGCACGTGATACTCATGTACTACACACTGATTGTCTTATAAGCTGCAGGAAGGAGCGCACACAGGAAAAGTACCAAGTATTGTACAGTCTCCAAGGTTTGAAGTGGGGTTCAAAACAATGTAAAAAATCCTTAAGACACGCCTGCGTCTCACTTCCTTCTTACGTGTTGCATAAGTGTTCCCTTATGCCTGCAGCATGCCCGTAGTCAAAAGAAAATGTACATGAACATTTTTGTATTTCTCCTCGGGTTCTCTGAGCGGTCTACGACCCTAATATTTCCTGCAGTTCACCTGCGTGACACATACTGGTTTGACCATTTTTCACCTGCAGACAGCCTGGATCCACCTGTGAGGACAGCTGGGACTAAGGATTTAAGCTAGCTTCCTTTGTACTCTTTTTTTTTTCCAACCATAAGAACAAATGTTAGAGTTTTGAACTCGACGTTTTCCTGTGACGTCATTTCCGGGTGAGCCTTTCCCAGTTCTAGTCGTGTGTGACTGCTGTCCTCTTGTTTGGCATTAGCCTGACTACTATTGCTTACTCTAAGGGTTATCTGGTTTAATATTCACATCTAGTACCTTTTATTAGCGAATACACCACTGTTAAACCGCTTGCTGTTCACTTTCTCATATTGCTAAATAGACCACTTCTCTTTACCTAAACACCGCTAGCCTTAGCTTAGAACCTAGCATGGCCACCACTCCTTCCACCTCTCCTCCTCTCTCCTGCCCCATGTGCCATATGTTTAGTGATGACCCTGCCTCCTTTAGTTAAGATAGCGGTAGGTGTGTTAAGTGTAGTCTTGTGTTAGACTTGGAGGCCAGGCTGGAGCAGTTAGAAGCGCGTCTTTGCACAGTGGAAGCTAAGCCGGCTAGCCAGGCTACCAGGGCTAACTTAGTTAGCACCCCAGCGCCCTCCCAACAGCCGGGAGACAGTCAGGGGTTTGTACCGGTTGGGAGGAAACATAGTGCTAAATGCTTAGAGCACCCGAGACTCCACGTTAGTAATAGGTTCTCCCCCCTCAGCGACACACCCGCTGAACACTCAACTCTGGTTATAGGCTCTTCTGAAGTTAGAAACGTGGAGCTCCCAGCGGCTACAGTCAGGTGTTATCCGGGGGCCAGAGTTGGTGACATCGAGGGGAACCTTAGGATTTTAGCTCAGAGTAAGTCCAGGTTCCGTCGAGTCGTGATTCACGCAGGCGGTAATGATGCCCGACGGAGACAATCAGAGGTGGTTAAGTTAAACGTAACTTCGGTGTGTAAACTGGCTAAGACGATGTCCGACACTGTAATTTTCTCTGGTCCCCTGCCGAACTTAGTCAGTGATGAAATGTACAGCCGCTTTTCATCATTTAACCGCTGGCTTTCTAGATGGTGCCCAGAAAACGGCGTTGGTTTTGTGGATAACTGGAGCGCGTTTTGGGGGAAGCCCGGTCTCATGCGGAGAGACGGCGTCCATCCCACCCGGGACGGTGCCGCTCTTCTTTCTAGAAACATTTCTGCTAGCCTTAGTCTGTCAACCTGACAATCCAGAGACGAGACCTGGGCGCAGAGCAGCAGTGTAAAACGCTCCTCTGAGCCTCCCTTAGGGTGCCGGTGCAAAACCCATGCAGGGAAAGTCAAGCAGGTCTGAGCTTTAGCTTATGTGCTGAAAGACAAATGAAAGGAGCGCGTCTTAGAAACCTTAAAGTGACAGACGGCAGTTCTCACAAGCAGAATTATGATGTAATTAAATGCGGTTTATTAAACATTCCATCCATTTCCTCCAAGTCCCTCTTAGTCAATGAGTTAATCATTGATAACAACCTTAGTCTTTTAGCCTTAACAGAAACCTGGCTCCAACAGGATGACTATGTTAGATTGAATGAAGCAACCCCCCCCACTTATGCTAACTACCAGAAATCCAGGATTTCAGGGAAAGGAGGTGGTTTGGCAGTAATATCACAGTCTAGCTTACTTCTCAGCCCTAAAGTTAAAAATGCTTATAATTCATTTGAAAACATCATATTGTCTTTAAGTCACCCTAACAGGAAAACCCGAAAACCTGTTTTACTCATAATTATTTATCGCCCCCCCGGCCCATATTCAGAATTTTTAACTGAGTTTTCCTATCGACTATTGTCTTAGATTCTGATCAAACTATAATATTAGGGGATTTTAATATTCATGTTGATGACCCCAGGGACTGCCTAGGAAATGCTTTTGCAGCTTTATTAGATGATGTTGGTTTCACCCAAAGTGTGAATGAACCCACTCACTGTCATAAGCACACCCTGGACCTTGTTCTAACCCATGGGATAGAGATCAGCCAGCTGAGTGTCCTTCCTCTTAACCCCATCATTTCTGATCACTTTATGATTACCTTCCAGTTTACACTGGAACATCCTTCTGCCCCAGTGAATAAGAAACAGCTTAGAAGAACCTTAACTGACCGTTCTGTGTCTGAGTTTAAACACACAGTTCAGCCAGTACTTAGTGATATTCAGAGAAAATACTCTGAGATCAGCTCCCATAGTATCAGTCCTAGTATAAATGACCACTTTGTTAATGATGCCTTACAAGCCCTCAGGAGTACACTCGATGTTGTTGCCCCCCTTGAAACCTAAGTTCGTCAGACAAAACCGAGTAGCACCGTGGTTTAACACTGAAACTCGTTCTCTTAAACAAGAAACCCGTAAGTTGGAAAGAGAATGGCGCCGCTCCGGTTCAGAGCAGTCTCTGGATATCTGGAAACATAGCCTATTAAATTATAAAAAAGCTCTGTGTAGAGCTAGGAGCCAGTACTATTCAACCTTAATATCAGAGAATGGAAACAATCCAAGATTTCTTTTTAGCACTATTGCTAAATTAACTCGTAGTCAGAGCTCAGTAGAACCACATGTTCCTGTTTCTCTCAGCTCTGATGATTTTCTTACATTTTTCCATAGTAAAATCTCAAATATTAGACATAAGTTAAATCAAGTTATTCCTACTATCAGCCCAGAACAGGCTGAAGTGGTAGAAATGGAGGCATCCATAGAAACCTCTGTAACCTTAGACTGCTTCACTGATGATTCCATATTAACGATGATAAATACCTCTCTGGAAACAGGTTACGTGCCACAGTCTTTTAAATATGCAGTTGTTAAATCTCTTCTGAAAAATCCCAGTTTGGATCCTAGCATCTTGGCCAACTATAGACCGATATCAAACCTGCCCTTTATTTCTAAAATCCTAGAAAGAGTTGTAGTTAAGCAGCTTTACTGCCACCTACAGGACAACTGCCACTTTGAAGACTTTCAGTCGGGGTTTAGACCCCACCACAGTACGGAAACTGCACTAGTTAGAGTCTCTAATGACTTGTTATTGGCCTCAGAAAAGGGACTACTTTCTATTCTGGT
Organism: Oryzias sinensis; assembly: GCA_037389245.1. Lineage (NCBI taxonomy): Eukaryota > Metazoa > Chordata > Actinopteri > Beloniformes > Adrianichthyidae > Oryzias > Oryzias sinensis. The sequence continues at coordinate 30,768,365 of CM074496.1, read as the reverse complement.
CCTGTTGGACCTCAGTGCAGCCTTTGACACTATCGGCCACAGTATTTTACTCCATAGACTAGAGCAGGACATAGGGATCAGAGGATCTGCTCTCCAGTGGTTTAAATCCTATCTGTCCCATAGGTATCAGTTCGTTAATGTAAATGGACATTCCTCTCAGTGCACTCCAGTCAACTATGGAGTCCCACAGGGCTCAGTCTTGGGACCGATCCTGTTTACGCTTTATATGCTACCCCTAGGAAACATAATCAGGAAACACAGCATTAATTTTCATTGTTATGCCGACGATACGCAGTTGTATTTATCCATGAAGCCTGACCAGAATGACCAGATAGAGAAACTGAACGCTTGCATCAGTGACATCAAGACCTGGATGACAATTAATTACCTCCTCTTGAACCCAGAAAAAACTGAGGTCATTATACTTGGACCTAAAAACCTCAGAGATGCTCTGTCTGCTCAGATAGCCTCCCTGGATGGCATAAGTATAGCCCCCAATTCCACAGTTAGAAACCTTGGGGTTTATTTGACCAGGATTTATCATTTAAGGCTCACATATCTCAGGCGTGTAGAACTGCCTTTTTTTCATCTGCGGAATATTGCTAAGATCAGAAATCTACTTTCTAAGAGTGATGCGGAAAAACTCATCCATGCATTTGGACAAAAGCGCATGATTCCGTTTTTCTCCGATCGGATACAGGCCTCTCTCATATGTGGAAATAAATTGGAAACGAATCGGATACATCCATTTGCGTGTCCCATGTAAGCAGACAAATCGGATACTCCCCAGTAAATGCCAGTTGTACGTCAGTGACATCAACTCAGGAGACCACCAACTGAGATCACATGACTTATTAAGGTGCTTTTGTGCTGATATTTCTGTCAGCGTGTTACCTTTCAGCCTCAGGCTTCAGACCGTAGTTGGAAACCGCTGTTATGTCCGGTCCGGACGCAAACGGTAACTAATGAAGCGGGACACCGTTGCTATGGACCAGGCTAGAAGCTGTTAGGGGCATGTATGATGGGGACCGTGAGCGCGCGTGTGTGTGTGTGTGTGTGTGTAACTTAAGGAGACGAGAGCGGGTGTGAGCGTGGAGCGGGGGACTGTCGGAGAACCGTAAATTAAAAATAAGGTGTCTCCCCAAAAAGTTTTGGAGTCTTTCTTAACCCACTCTGGAGGCTGAGGGTTCAGAACGGAAAAGAGAACCCCGAGGAAATCTCCCGTGTGTTTCTGAACACGGTCGGAAAAGAGAAGTCATCTCGCAGGAAAGGTTCAACACTTGGATCAAACTGTTAGTACAGCACGTCTGCAAACACTTCCTCATTCAAAACTCAGAAAGCCGAGCAGCCCCCCTTCTTTTCCTCTCACCCCAGGAGCGCCCAAGGCCACGCCTCCTTCCGTCGCCGCCTTGCCTCCATGACAACCGCAGTCACAAAAGTCAGAAGGAGGTCCGTGGAAGGCGGAAATGCTGCTACGTAGTCCTCTGAATGTCTACGTTTGATAGTTTCAGCATTGTATAGTGTAAATGCAAAAATCAGATACGGGTCACTTTTAAAAGATGATGTAAGCGGGTCGTCAAAAAAAAAAAAAAATCGGATATAGTCAGAAAATCGGCTATGAGCATCAAGACCTGCAGTGTAAATGCGGCCTAAGAGTTCTGGTAAATCGCCTGTCCGTCCTGGGGGAGGATCCCTCCTTCATGTGGACACCCCTGAGGTTTCTTCGTTTTTTCCGGATTCCGGTTTTTTGGGGAGTTTTTCCTTACTGCGAAGGGGGTCTAAGGGCAGGGATGCTAGTATAGCTTAGTCAGTTTGTTAGTTCATTTTAGTATTTTCCTATTGAACTCTTTGTATTCATGAGTTCATGTTTACTTCGAAGCCCATCGAGACGACTGTTGTTGTGATTTTGGGCTATTCAAATAAAATTGAATTGAATTGAATTGCAATCAGTTCAGATAGATACTAAATGCAATGTCTTTTTATGCTAATGTGATCTTTGAAATGTGTTGGAGGCATTGAGCTGTTTGGAGTGGAATCGTCGTGGATTTGTTATCAAGGTTTTGGTGGTCCCTTCAAGTGGCACGGTCACCTGAGGAGGTCAAAGTTAAATGCTTGTGCACGCTGCTCATGCAGATGTCAAACATGCACACACAGACACACAGACACACTGTGAGCCAACAGAGGCAGCAGCAGAAAAGCAAACACAGCAGTATTGATCCGTGCATTTGCATTAGCGTACACACTTTATCCATGCGGACACGGCCTCGCTCTAACTGCTCCCTGCAGTCTGATTCAAATGGAGGGCTGCTGTAAATTTACAGAGCCAAACGATGATATTAACCAAATGAAACACTAAATTTGAGCTCAACTCTTCCGCCTCTCCCCACTGCTTTTTCCTCAGAAAATAAGGTCAGTCTCAGAGTCGGGAGGATTTAGTGCCGAACGAACGCGGCTGCTGTAAAACTGTCGTCTGAATGGATACCTCAATTCTCTCTGCTCGCTGTAGTTTTTGCTGAATGAAGTGGTGACTGCTGTAAATCTTTTCCAAAACTGAGATGGACAAACATTAACTCAGCAGAATCCCAGAAAATTTACTGCTGATTCACTAACTGCTACTGTAAGGAGAGTCTTTTTAACCCATGGTTGTCATGGCCACAGAGGAAAGGCAGGAATCTAGTCAACGTGCGGTCTTTTAATAACTTTCTATTGAAGCAAGTCACATTTTTAGATAGTCACAGTGCTAATAATTACTAGAATATCAAATGACTCATATTAGCCTTCACTCAGCTGGATGTTTTGGGCACTGGAGAATAATTTCCAGCTGCATGAGACGCATTTTTCAACTCTTTTCAGCAAGAGTCTTTTTTTAAGCAGCCTTACAGGCACAGCGATAATAGTCTGATTTGAAGCCGACTGTCTCCTATTTAAAGCAAAGAACAAACGTTTTTGGAACATCTTCATACAGAAAAAGCTGAAAGCTCCGTGTTGAAGTTAACACAGAAACAAAGTAGGCTGAATCTCCAAAAGTGTATACAAATACAGAACACACACACACACACACACGACACAGAAGTCCGAATCCTCTGGTGACGAGGGCATGAGCTCAGGTTTCATCTACAGAGGTGATGGAACTGACACATCTGGGCGTCAATCAACAAACTGGCCGCCATCAGGGAACAAACCTGAAGCAGGGGGACTTAAAAAATAAGACCAGGTCCAACTGAAGCATAAAGAAAGCAAAGAAAAAGTTTCATTAAAAAGAAACTCAGTCCTATAACCAGGCAGAGGATTGTAATGTTTTAACAGATTTCAAAGCAAAAATTCAGCTCATTTTTCAAACAAACAGAAAAGCAAAAAGGCTGAATTATTGTTTGTTGATCGACTGCAACCAACAGAGATTGGTATCTCACTGATTCCCTGCAGGATTTGGGATCAATTACTAAAATAAAATAAAAGAAACTCTGAGCTGCTAGAAAATGATCCAGCAGAGATTAGTTTATGCTTTTTTTACTGAAACTAATCAAACAGGAGATGAGAAGAGCAGATATGAAGGTTCAGGCAGGAATCTCTGCCTGATTAGAAATGAATAAGTGTGTGTCACAAACACCTGAACTCCTGCAATAAAGCCCTGATGAATCACCTCTCTGATTACAGCCAGACATCATCAATCACCAGCTAAGTCTGATACGGAGTCTGCAGCCAATAAGCAGCCGGCAGAGAGAATTTCTCTGGGAATCACTTTATTACGGCGTCCACGCTCCTTCCAGGGAGACTCTCTGCTCTGCAGACGCTCTGAGAGCAGCGCGGCGCTCTCGCTGCTCCTTCATATCAGGATTTGTTCAGAGATATTGGCCTCTGTATTCGTCTTTGGGATCTTTCCTTCATTACACAGCGTTTTATTATTTCTATCCCATATCATCGCATTTATTCCCAAAAGCTTGGACCGCCTCAGCAAATCCAACTTTCTCAGCTTCTTGGTCAAGGAAAGACTTAAAATATTGTTTTTCAAAAGCAGTTCATGACTTACTCACGTCATGGCTGCAAGACTTTTACTTTCCACCTCATGTAAAAGCTAAGACCTGTTAATTGTTTGTTTCCATTGCCTGTTAGCAAATGTGTCAAAAACATGTTAAATGTATCATAGATACAGAATCTGTTTGCTGCCCTGGTTGATTAAAGACAAGATTCTCACAAAACTGAGAAAAAGCTGAAAGAAAAATCCCCTACAAACTTTGATTAATTTTAAAGGGACAATTCCTTCTTATTAAACTATGTTAAGGTCTCACTATCCAGAAGTATTTGTCCCAAACGTTTAAAAAATAAAATGTTTCGAACAACCCATCAGGCTCCTCTCAGACTCTGCAGGCCTCAGTTAGCACGGCTAATGTTGACTTTAACAGAAGGAAAAGCTTTGAATGGGGGCTTTAGAAGAACTGCCTCATTTTTTCTGTTTAACTGTAAGTAGGCTGTAACTGTAAGTGACTAAGTAGGCTCAGATACTGGAGCTGAACAACCTTCATAATGTTAGAGCTGGGCTGGCTCAGGTCAGGAAGGGAGTTCAAAACATTTAATAACAAAAATCACCACCGGCACAATTCAAAAAAAAAAAAAAAAGTGTCAAAAAAGAAAACCTTTTAGAAGGTTACTCAGCAGAAACATGAACCAGACGCAGTCATGATGGCAGAGCAGACACCTCCTTAAATAGTGAGTCTTAATTGAATCATTCCAGGCAGCTGTGACCCTCTCAGGAGAATCCATCCAGGAGGGGGCAGGACACCCAGGAAATGCCATCATTAACCTGTACAGAACAAATCAAATGAGAACACACCAATCAAAACACAAAATCTTCATAAAAATGTTCCAGTGTATGCAAAGAACATTGCTCTGAGGCAGAAAAACACACTGATGAGCATTTTACTGATCAACACCTTCCTAAAACAATGGTGTCATGAAATCTTTCTAACTTTTCAGAGAAAATGTAAAAATGTTCACACAGAATTTGGGAATTTGTTATTGGTTACAACCAAAAGAGTTACGACGGGGCATTCATTATTGTACTGATGTTGTCCTTTGGTTTGTTTCCAGAAGTTTTCTTGGTTCTTCAGGTTCTGTTCCTCCTGTCAGTCACAGCAGCTTCAGGCTGATGATCCTCCACAGCTGTTCTCATTTCAGTTAATCATCCTCAGCGTATTTAAGAGGCCGCTCTTCTGCTGCACCCCTGGTTTGTCTCCCTTTGTTTCATGAACCTTACATGTTTATGGCTTTGTCACACTGAGATGTAGCTCCAACCATCAAGCCCAGTCTTTGCCATTCTGGCTCTTTCACCATCAGTGTCTAGCTATAATAAACTGTGAAATGTTTTCATGTCAAACATTTCAGGATGACATAAAATTAACTTATGGAATCAGTGAAACATTTCTTTGTGACTTTGCCAACATAAACTTAAATAGTTTGCAGTAGATATGACTTGTCTCTGTTAATAATAAATAATCCTATACAGGTCAACACTCTGGTATTTGGTTGATTATACTAGATGAATATTTGGTGGAATTACTAACCAAGTATTTTATTTTTGGTAAGGTGGGGGGAAATGGGACCAAAATAATACAAGCTGGGTAGAGAACGACAGATGTGAAGTAAAACCCTGATAATACTTGTAAATATTTAGATCAATCATGTAAACCCCAAGATAATATTTTTTAATTACCACAGTAATGCTGTTGTCTTTCTATTTTAAATGATTTGATTTATTTACACATTAAACAATGAAACATTATAGTGAGGAGAAACAGTAAGCAAAAAAAAAAATCTATACATTATCATACATCGTTCAACATTACAGACTGATACTCTGCTCACAACTGGTATTATTTATTGGTACTAAATGTTTTTACATTTTATGTCACTTATTTGTAATTTTATCTTTAATTGTTTTGACCTGTTAGCTCTTATTTTTTTACTGTTTTTTGAGATTTTGAGTTACAATTCCTTTTTTGAATGAGGTCATTTTAAGGGACCATGTAAATGTAAAACTTAAAGTTAAAAGCTATTTTAAATTGTCAAATGATCACATCATCACACTAATTTAAGAATATTATTTTAATAGTGGACTTTATCTTTTACAACAAAATAATGAAATAGTTACAGATATAAGTTAGTATTTGATAAATGTTTATGTCATAGATATTTCAATTAGTAATTTACAGTAAGGTGGGACATTCCGTCCATCATAAGCAGAGAAAGAGGCTAAACGAAGAAAAGTAAAATTATGTACTTACCCAGACAGTATTGGTGTTGTCAGCAAATAATATGAAAGCTGTACAATTAGAAACATATCTTTAATCATTTATGAATATTAAAAACATTGAGGGACCCATAAAGGAACCTTGAGGTACTCCAAGTTTGATCACTTAATAAAAAGAAATCAGAACCAATTATTAATTGCAACAAAATTGACCAACGACAACTCCCTTAAAACAATAACTACACATTTTATTTATGTTAAAAGGTTTTAATAGTCTAATGTAGCCTTTTATTCCCCAAAACCTTTGAGAAGCATGGTATGATAAATATAGAAAGATTATTTGTAAACATGCTTGGATCACCAGCTTTACATAAGGACAAACTGTAGCCACTTTTAAATCTGTAGAAACAACATTACCCAAGTACGTAGACAGTGGGTATGGAAAATGTTCAGGCAATTTACATGTTTTACTATTTCTGTAATTGCAGCCATTTCCAAAAATTACGAACATTTGTTTTATTTCTCAATAATATGTGCTGAATGCTCCATCTCCACAGCAAAAAGCAGGTGTAAAAATAAAAAAAATATATAAAACTGATCACCATCAGTCACTTCCTACACATGGATGACATCAAGCTATATGCTAAGAGTGAAGGCGACATTGACTTCCTGATCCACACCACCAGGATCTACAGTATTGACAACGGCCGCGTTTACCTGGGCAAAAGTAATCGGAATGAACGCCTGATAGGAAAGAAAATGCGTATTCCGTTCGGAATACTCTGCCCCGATCAGACTCATTCGGATCAGAATTTCTTTCCAATGGAGATAGGTGTGTTATACCGATCGTTTATCCGATCGTGGAGCATGTAAACGGTCATTCCGATCGTGTGTCACTACTACGTCACGCATAGACGGTGTTTCGCTGAGAGAAAGCTTTGGAGTGCATACGGGACCGACCAGCTGCTCTGCGGACGCCCCGTGAAAAGCGCCGCTCCGCTGTCCCCCTCTGGCTCTCCCCTCCCTTTCACCCCTCACGGGGGAGATTCGGAGGAGAGTGCTACGTGCCCCCCGACGCTCACTCGGTCCACTGGCACCCGAGTGAGCAGAGCAGCTGGATTAATAATTTTGTGTCGGGGGGGGGGGCTTTTTTACGTGTGTGTTTTGTTGTTTTGTTATGTGTGGGAGAATTCAGACTGCGAGCCGTCCCGCCGCACTGGGTTAGCAGCTGCAGGACTCAGAAGGGACCGTGTTCGAACAGGAACAGAGCTCAGGCAGCTAGCTCCTGGGGAAGTGGCTTTGGGGGCGGAATCTGTGTGAACTTTTCCAGAGCAGAAATAAATGTCGCAGTCCTTAAAAGCTGCAGATTGCTGCGTTTCTCGCCTGGTCCTAGATTTTGTGTCCATCAGGTATGATGTTAGCCGTGTTAGCCTATCCTAAAACCTTCTTCAGCTCTGTTTCTTCCACAAAACAGCACTGATCCTACAGTTAAATATAGCGATGAAGCGAACAGGTGCCTCATAAACATTAATAAAAAGCCGTTTGGAAGATTGTCACCAAATATGTTACCGAGCTGCGCTAAATGTCTGTGGAAGTGGTTTGTTTACAACGGGACCTATTTCCTCATCCGGGTGATTTTACACTACTGCGCATGCCCAAATTATTCATTCCGAACGAAAGTGTGAGCCATGGGAACGTTTGTTCTAATCGGAAAAAGGTTTTCTGTGCCCATGTGCACGGTGAATTTTAACCCGACCATTGATCCGATCAAAATATTCTGCCCAAGTAAGCATGACTGAGCTGCAATTAAGGCTCGAGAAATTTTAACAAAAAGCGATAAGGTAATCCACACAGGAGGTGTTCACTTCCAGAAGGAGTGCCATTTGCCTGTGGAATTCCACAGGCAAATGGCAACCCAGAACAAGCAACAAGGAAAGCTGGAACAGCCAAATACCTCCAATGATTAAGGCAAGTCCTGAGAAGCCAGCTCAATGGCAAGAACAAGACCCGGGCAACAAACAGCTACGCACTGCCAGTTATCTGATACCCTGCTGGAATAATCAGATGGCCAGACGAACAAATACAGACCACGGATGTTAAGACACAAGCTCCTCGCCATGCATGGAGGGTACCATCCCAAATCCAGCACCCTGAGACTGTATGCTAGCCACAGGAAGGAGGCGAGGACTAGTGGCGTCAAAGCCACTATCAGGATGAAACATCAAGATGCATGAGTACGTCAAGCTCAAGGCCCCAACTGACAGTGTGCTCAGTGAATGTCTCAGGCAATTGAGAGCAGAAGATACGGTGCTGGAGGACAGATCCTCAGGGGAGGACAAACCCCTGCATGGGATGTACCACCGGACCATAACTGAAGTGGCTGATATCAAGAAGTCCTACCATGGCTGAAAGGGCGGCCTACAGGACAGCACTGAAGCACATCATCCTGGCAGCTCAGGAACAAGCCTTGAGCATCAGAGCAATAGAGGCTCAGATCTACCACACCAGACAAGACCCAGGGTGTGAATCTACCACACCGGAACAAGACCCAAGGTGTGAATCTACCACACCAGACAAGACCCAAGGTGTAGATCTACCACACCAGGAACAAGACAGGTGTGAATCACCACACCAGACAAATCCCAAGGCTCCAGATCTACCACACCAGACCAAGGGCCAAGGTCAGCCAGATCTACACACCAGACAAGTCCCAGGCGTAGATCTACCCACACCAGACAAGGAACACAAAGGTGTAGATCTACCCACACCAGACAAGACCCAAGGTGTAGATCTACCACACCAGACAAGACCCAAGGTGTAGATCTACCACACCAGACAAATCCCAAGGCTCAGATCTACCACACCAGACAAGACCCAAGGTGTAGATCTACCACACCAGACAAGTCCCAAGGTGTAGATCTACCACACCAGACAAGACACAAGGTGTGAATCTACCACCAATTCAAGACCCAAGGTGTAGATCTACCACACCAGACAAGACCCAAGGTGTAGATCTACCACACCAGGCAAACCCCAAAGGTGTAGATCTACCACACCAGGAAACAAAGACACAAGGTGTAGATCTCTACCACATAATAAGACCAAGGTGTGGATCTACCACACCAGGGCATGTAAGACCAAGGTGTAGGCTGGGCAAGAGGCGCCTGAAACAATCCCGGCACATAACTGCAGGATGTGAGGATGCTGGCAGGTAAAGCATACATGGGTATACAATCAAGTGAAATGGAATAATGCTCTAGGAACATGTGTGCAGAATATGGACTGGAAACCCCAAGGTCAAAATGGGAAACACCTCTGAAGGTGGTAGAGAATGAGAGGGCAAAGATCCTGTGGGACTTACAGATCCAGACTGATAGGATGGTAATGGAGAACCAACCAGACATTGTAGTGGTGGATAAAGAACAGAGGGAAGCCGTTGTGGTGGATGTGGCAGTGCTTAGCCGATGGGAACATCAGGGAAAGAAGGAACATGAGAAACTGGAAATACCAGGGACTCAGAGAAGAACTGGAGAAAGCCTGGAAAGTGAAAGGTGACAGTGAAGTACCCTGTGTTAATTGGGCACTGGGGCAGTAACCCCCCAAGCTGGAGGAAGTGCTTCTAACAGATACCTGGAAAGACCTCAGACCTCTCAGTCCAGGAAAGAACAGGAACAGCTAAGATACTGTGCAGATTTTCCATGGTCATGTACAGACACCAGTAGCAATTAGACTGACTTCAGAATTCTCCAATCAAAGGCATTTTTGACTAACTTTCTCACTCCAAATTGTTTTTAAATTGGAAACTGACAGAAAACTTTTAAAACATTTTACAAGTTCCCGTTCTTTACCTTATGCATGTCACCATCACGTGGTGATGAATGGAGCAGCGATAGTAGAAACTCTCGGAAACAAAGATGCCTTCACAGTAGTTTTGCCAAGACAGATCATCTGTTCAAAGCCAGGAAACATGTGAAGTTTTGACCAATCAGAGCACGAATGTCTACTTCATCTGACTGTGAAGTCGATTGGTGAATTTTATGCTGACCGACTCAGCGACACATAAAACAGGTCAGGAATATCAAAGTGCCTGGAGTAAAGGTTAGTTCTGGACTGTGGACAGTCACAAAATAATCAAAGGTCTCTGTGGGGAAATCCGAAACATTCCAGTTTAAAGCATTAAGCATTAGATTTCGGGTTACAGGTTGCACAGCAGGACGCGTGGCGTGCCTCTCTGTGAATACAACTATCTTCAAATTACTTAAAAAGTTGATTTTCTCCAAAAAAGAGAGCTGACCATGCCCCCGAAGAAAACCCAGGAATACGAAGACCTCAAAAAGATTCTTGACATTATTCAAGAAACGCTGAAAAGTTTTATAGAACAAGTGTCCGCTAAGCTACGCCACTTTGGGAAATGATGGAAGAGTTCGAAGGTCCCGGAGCTCAAAACGAGCAGCAAGAAAAAACCGGGTCGAGATTCTGGAGAAAAGACTGGACGATGTGGAACAGCAAGTAAGGATGGACAAGCCATTCTCACTGGAGTACCAATCAAGCCTTGAGCAAAACGCTGGTCGGCAAGGTTTAGCCTGCCCCAATACTGGCCAGCCTAGCGTAGCTAGCAGTGCTAATAGATCACATTTTTTATTATCTATTTAGTTATCTAGTTTTTTCTATTTTGCACATTTCTTTTGCACATCTTTTTACCTTCACTGTTCTGTAAATAGCTTTTTAAATTATACTACCTTGTTGTTTGCATTTATGCTATATTTTTTGTTCTTGTTTTTTTTTTGTATTTTTTATATTATTCTTAGTCTTTTTTCCCCTCTGCTGTCAGTTGCTATGGTGACAAACAAATTTCCCACGTGTTAGATCAAGAAATATTTCTGATTCTGATTCTAAGTTTGCCCCGCAAAGAAGGAAATAGGAGCAACATAAACAGGCACGTGATGTGATGTAAGCTTATTAGAGCTGTTTACATCACATAAACATAAATGTTTTCCACTTTGATAAAGACAGACATTTTTCTTACTGTCGAGTACATATGTGTTGAAAGGGTAAATAGATCTAAACGGGTTTGAAAGATAGATGATATAACCAAAAATAGCTTCTTCCTTGACAGGAGAGTACCATCTCAGACCTCAGAGATGCTGTAATATCGCGAACTCCTTGAGACGGTGTAACAACTCAGCAGCTTGGCGGTGCGTAAGTAACTAGAACAAACATTTCATTATTATATCACTACACGCCATATCAATTAAGCTGGTAAGCCTTAACATCTGTAAAGTTGAATAAACGCTTTTGACAGCCTGGAGGACCTGGAGAATTATAGGCGGCTGCTACAATACCCGTCGTTATGGGAGACCAACACCACCACTCGCTCACCTCAAAGCAGCGTCCGACCAGAAAGTTCTCCCGAGACTGCCTCCTCTCCAGGCAGTGGAATCAGCGGCAACTTTTAGATTCCATTGATAAAAAAGCTCTCCCAGCCTTGACGGCCGCTTGAATCTGCTGGAGATCCTCCACAGGGAGTTCAAGGCCTGCGAGAGTCTCTGGGTTCAGCCAGCAGCAGGTGCGGGAGCTCTTGGCGGAGAATCAGGCCCTCAGAGAAAGTGTCAAGACCTTGAGCAGTGACACCGCTCGCCTTTCTGAGGAAAACCGCTCGATCAAGGAAACCCTCCTGGATCTTCAGTCGAGGAGCATGAGGGACAATCTGGTGTCAGCGGGGTTCCGGAGGAGAGCAGGAGGAAGACCCGAAGGCGGCGGTGAAACGCTTCATAGAAGCCCCACCTGGGAAGGTCCCCCAAGGAGGAGTGCAGAAAGATAAAGCGTTCAGAAGATTACGCACCGGCTCGGAGGAAGAAGATCTGACAACTTAGCGTCCGCCTTGTTCCGATTGTAACCAAGTTTGACAACTTCTAAGCAAAGGAGAGATGGTGAAGGGTCATGACCGGGAACTGAGGGACACATTTCAGTGTCAATGACCAGTTTCAGGTTGGGAATCCCGCGGCACGCCAGATCACTTTCCTCTGAGGAAACGCCTTGGGTCTAGAGCCGTGGTTTCTGTCAGATAAACTCTTTGTGGGTGATTGCTTCAGGGGCCGGAGATCACCCGTGAAAGCTGCTGAAGATCTGACATCGAAAAACAGCGGCTAAAATGTTTGAATAGATGAAACCGGCTCATCAATCATCCACCTCCATCTCTTTAAACGGTTTAAGTTTTTCACCCCTCTCATGTTTCTGTTGTTTTCTTTGTTATGTTTGTTTCTTTCTGTTTTCTTTACCTCTTTTCTTCTTTTTGTTTCCCTCTCCCCCTCCTCATATGTAAGTCCAAAGAGCCCAACACGTCCCCCGGTAAGGATTGGTTTTATTTATACTGGAACGGGCTTGCCTTGGCACATAGACAAGCGCCTGCAGACAAACACACGCGAACCAGCACACACTCGCGGACATTCCGCAAACACCTCACATAAGCCCACATAGGACACATGCAACATGCAGCTCACACAATCGCAGGAAAGCACCTGCAGCACACAAGCAGCACAGTGTTTCTTCCATCGATCATGAGCAGCATACATGGACCGACACATGCTCTGCCCCAGCCCCATTCTCTTGGTCAGAGCAGTTATGAACAGTCTTAACATTGTTGGCTGGGGAATGTGCGTGAGCAACTCTGGACAAGAGACTGAAGAGAATTATGTCACCTATGGATGATCTTAAAACGAATATAGCTCTACTGCAGGAGACTTTTGTTATGTACACAATCTCAAGGGACCTCCTGTGCAGCTCAAAATTTCCAGTCATATATTCTTCTAGTTATAACTCCAAGCAAAGAGGGTTGCTGTTTTAATTAATAAAAACGTTACATTTACTCATAAGGATACAGTTACTGACCCAGAAAGGTAGATTTGTAATTAGCTAATATATCCATTCCAGAATAAGGACTTTTGCATAGCAAGCATCTATGGTCGAATGTTGACTGACTCTTCCTTCTTTTCTAGATTCTTCACCTCACTCTCAGTTCACTCTGATTCCACAATCATATTATAGGAGGAGAGCGTCAATCTGGTTCTGGACCACAGGCAACAGACTCAGCACAGCAGCAACCCAGCGCACATAAGAGTCTGCAAGTATTCTAAACAGTATGAATGATCTGGGTCTCTCTTGACCGTGGTAGCTCATGTCATCAAGCACTAAGGGTTAACCTTTTTTCTCCAGTTCACCGGCTCACACTCCCGTTTGGGCTATTTGTAATCAGTAACTCTCTTAAAGAAATTAAAAGTTCAACATTCATCGATTATTATCAGTGATCATGCACCAGTCTCTGTAAAATATTTTACAGGGAAATCGACACCCTCAGGTACAACCTGGAGGTTCATCGTCTCTGTTGAAGGACCCAGGAATTTCTTGAATTCTTTAAAGAAAGTGGGCAACCTTCCTAGGAATTCAACAATACTCCAGACATCTCACCGTGCATTTAGATCTACCACACCAGACAAGACCCAAGGTGTAGATCTACCACACCAGATAAGACCCAAGGTGTAGATCTACCACACCAGACAAGACCCAAGGTGTAGGCTGGGCAAAGAGGCGCCTGAAACAATCCAGCACATAACTGCAGGATGTGAGATGCTGGCAGGTAAAGCATACATGGAGCGCCACAATCAAGTGGCTGGAATAATATACAGGAACATGTGTGCAGAATATGGACTGGAAACCCCAAGGTCAAAATGGGAAACACCTCTGAAGGTGGTAGAGAATGAGAGGGCAAAGATCCTGTGGGACTTCCAGATCCAGACTGATAGGATGGTAATGGAGAACCAACCAGACATTGTAGTGGTGGATAAAGAACAGAGGAAAGCCATTGTGGTGGATGTGGCAGTGCCAAGTGATGGGAACATCAGGAAGAAGGAACATGAGAAACTGGAGAAATACCAGGGACTCAGAGAAGAACTGGAGAAAGTCTGGAAAGTGAAGGTGACAGTGGTGCCTGTGGTAATTGGAGCACTGGGGGCAGTAACCCCCAAGCTGGAGGAGTGGCTACAACAGATACCTGGAATGACCTCAGACCTCTCAGTCCAGGAAAGAACAGGAACAGCTAAGATACTGTGCAGATTTTCCATGGTCATGTACAGACACCAGTAGCAATTAGACTGACTTCAGAATTCTCCAATCAAAGGCATTTTTGACTAACTTTCTCACTCCAAATTGTTTTTAAATTGGAAACTGACAGAAAACTTTTAAAACATTTTACAAGTTCCCGTTCTTTACCTTGTCCATGTCACCATCACGTGGTGATGAATGGGCAGCGATAAGGCAAAACCTCTCAGGAAACAAGATGCCTTCACAGTAGTTTTGCCAAGACAGATCATCTGTTCAAAGCCAGGAAACATGTGAAGTTTTGACCAATCAGAGCACGAATGTCTACTTCATCTGACTGTGAAGTCCGGTGGTGGATACATGCTGATGTCGGCTCAACCTGACACATAGAAACAGGTCAGGAATATCAAAGTGCCTGGAGTAAAGGTTAGTTCTGGACTGTGGACAGTCACAAAATAATCAAAGGTCTCTGTGGGGAAATCCGAAACATTCCAGTTTAAAGCATTAAGCATTAAGATTTCCGGTTCCGGGTTGCACAGCAGGATGCGTGGCGTGCCTCTCTGTGAATACAACTATCTTCAAATTACTTAAAAAGTTGATTTTTCTCCAAAAAAGAGAGCTGACCATGCCCCCGAAGAAAACCCAGGAATACGAAGACCTCAAAAAGACTCTTGACATTATTCAAGAAACGCTGAAAGGTTTTATGGATCAAGTGTCGGCTAAGCTAACGCCACTCTGGGAGATGATGGAAGAGTTCCGAAGATTTCGGGCTCAAAACGAGCAGCGAGAAAACCGGGTCGAGATTCTGGAGAAAAGACTGGGCGATGTGGAACAGCAAGTAAGGATGAATAATGTCATTCTCACTGGAGTACCAATCAAGCCTCAAGCGGAACTGACAGCAGGAGTTAGCACTGCTAATGCTAGCGCTAGCGTAGCTAGCAGTGCTAATACAGAGATCAGTGGAGAGTCTCTGGTACGCCAAATGGAAACATTTCTCACATCTAAAGGGATTTCCCTGGATCTCAATGCCATCGAGACCTGCCACCTGCTCCCCAGGAGAAAGGAGACGGATAAACCAGCGATCCTCATCAGGTTTGTGAATCACAAACACAAGCTAGCTTTGATGACCCAAAGGAAACACCTGAAAGGTTCGGCTGCTTATCTGAACGACCATCTGACCAGAAGGAATGCTGAAATCTCCAAACATGCACGCCTTCTCAGGAAGCGAAGCAGATCGAGAACACTTGGGTTAAAGGCTGCAGGATTTACGTCAAACAGCTCGGTCCACTCGGTCCAAGGTTGTGGTTGTGAACACCATGAAGGACTTTGAGAAGTGCTTGATTACGGTCGTCTGAAACAACATGGAGTAATAAACCAAAGAGCCAAATAATTTCAAGAAATATGACACCAGGAATCATCACTTTCTCTGTATGTCTGACGTCACCTGAATAACAGCAGAGTTCTGACCTGCAGACAACTTGACCTCAACTTTCACCGCAGCTGATATCAGCTGAAGAAGGATATGGACCTGAATCTAATGTCTGCAGACATAACATCAAAGACAACTATTAACTGTTTAAACCCAGAAGATCGGCTGTTATCAGTAAAAGAAGAAATACCAACCTTGGACAATCGACGGTTTATGGACCCTTTTTATTTTCCCCCTACAGCATTACCTTATTATAAAAACATAAAAATACAAAAAAATATATAAAAAGAGTAAAAAGAAAGATTAATCACTTATTGAAAATTGTTAAATTGATTGACTTTTGATGATATTACTTCACTTGCTCCTAAAATTGATAAATTGATTCAAAAATCTTTCCTAATGTAGCATAACTTTGCACGTTTTTAACTTTTGATACTTGATGAAATTTTGCTAAGAAAATTCCTGAAACAGTGTTGTGTCTATTTTACTGATATAGTATTATGTTTTATTCATATGAATGACTTTTAAAAGTAACATAATCTGCATATATTTCAGATGACTGATCTGCATTTGCCATGTTGATTTCTAAAGGGGTTATTTTTGACGTAATACTTAAGTAATTCATCTTTGTCATGTGCTTTATCGATACCTTATGATTTTTAATTCTGTCTGATAAAACCTAGGAACCGGATATTGATAAATCATGTAATAAAATGGTTATAGTATAATGTGGTGGGATTATATAAGTTCGCTTCCTTCCTCTCCCTTTCAAGCAATATTTATTAATATGTCTAATTATCCTAAGTTTGATTAGTTACTGTATGAAGGTATAACTGATGATTATATTGCTTTTGTGTATTATTTCTATTTGATTGCTTGAAATAAACCATTTAAAAAAAAAAAAAAAGTATCTGCTTACTTTAGGTAAATATTTCACTCAAAATCTAACTTTTAGCTTTATTCTCTATGGTGCGTTCAGTAAGAGGATCTTATGGGGTTCACAGTTATCAAGGGTGCTGCAGGGATTTTTTTCAGAAACGAGGGACCAGAACGGGGCTGAGCCGTTAAACTGAGGATTTCCCCGGTTGTCCTGCAAAAAGCAGCCGAGTGTGAACCTGAGATCAGCTGGTCGCTCTGGTGGGGCTGGTTTTCTGCTTGTTTGACCTGTGAGGGAGTTCGGATTGATTTGGGGAGGGGTCTGAGTCAGTCTAAATTCTATCTTGATGGACATAAACTCTGAACTCTAGACAAACATGTTTGGAAAGAGAGCAGATAAAAGGTGGGATCTGAAATGAAGGAGACAGAGGAGGGAAGAGTGGACAAAAAAGGACAGCACATGCAGGCGGGAAGACGAAGAACATCAGAAAGTAAAAAATACATGACAGAATAATATGCTGGAAATGAAGTTGTAAATAGAACTGAAAAAAACCCCAATAGTGATCACCTCTTTGTTAGTCTGGATCACATGTGTCAAACTCAAGGCTCGGGGGCCAAATGTGGCCAGCCCTGTCATTTTATGTGGCCCCCAAGGACATAAAAGTTTTTAATTTCTTAAAATATTTTTTTATTTAGTTGATTACATATTATGTATGTGTAGCTGCTGTAATTATTCAATGTTTACAGGTCTTGTGTGTGTATGCAGACAAATTGTTGTCATCAAACCATCAAGGCTGTGTGCAGCATTAAAATGTTACACGTGTAACACATGTTCTTTCTAGCTCAGTTTTATGTTATTTTTCTTTATTCACTTGGACAGTTTGAACCTTCATTAATGTGGGATTTAATAAGAGGACAAAATGTAAAAGGATTTATGCTAAAGTAACAAGCAAACATATGTTATCTATGCAACTGTAATTGTCACTTTAAAATGTTATAGTAAATAAATAATGAATTATTTAACATTAAGGAGTAGTTACATTTATTTTTCATTACATTTAGTTACATGTATAAGTTACATCTGGCCCTTTGAGGACAGCCACTATGCTGATGTGGCCCCCAGTGAAAATGAGTCTGACCCCCCTGGTCTAGATCTTGGATTCCAACAGGATGGCAACAGTTGGTGGAAAAATGCTTTTTAAGTGATATCACTATGGTAACTGAAGTCCAAGAGTATGGAGTTAAGAGTAATGCTGAGAATCTTAACCGGAGTGAAGAGCCTACAACCAAACTGTCTGTTTTACTACTTTTATGTTTAAAGAAGTTGTGAGAAAACATAAAGTGTCAGATAAGAATTTTGCCAAGTGGATACAATGATCATAAATATGGGACCCAGGACAGAGATCGAAGTTGCTTGAGAAGGAAAATTAAAAAAAAAGGAAAAAAACGCTGTTAAAATGAAAGTGGGCAACCTCCAGAGGACAGTTGACCAAACAGCATTTCTTAAGTGTTCATAGAGAATTAAAGATGGGGCCTAATTACAATGCTCTGCAGTGGGTCCAGAGAGAAACTGGATGGTCTAATTTTTGAATGAAGCTAAAAATTCAATTCAATTTTATTTAAACAGCATAATATTTACAGCAACCATACCAGTTATTGTATAATAAACATGAAATCATGAAGAATGTAAAGTTGTAGAATTGAATAGGAAATGGCTAACCTAAACTAAACAGACTAAACTAAAGTGAGCATCTCTGCCCTTAGACCCTCCTTCTTGGTTAGGAAAAAATTCTAAAAATAATGGAATAAACCTCAGGGGTGTCTGCATGAAGGAGGGATCCTCCCCCAGGACGGACAGGCGATGCACCAGAACTCATAGAGAAGAATTAGATTATTTAACTCTACAACTACATATTTAAAGTCCAGCAGATGAGCTCCATCTGCATGGAGTTGGGGGGACGGCTGGGGGCTCCAGACGAGCCAGAGGAAGGATCCACAGCCAGGTGTGGGAGCAGAGAGGAGGTCCACGGTCCGGGACAGGAACACAGCAGAAACTTTTATCAGGTCACATTTTTTATTATCTATTTAGTTATCTAGTTTTTTCTATTTTGCCACATTTCTTTTGCACATCTTTTTACCTTCACTGTTCTGTAAATAGCTTTTTAAATTATACTACCTTGTTGTTTGCATTTATGCTATATTTTTTGTTCTTGTTTTTTTTTTGTATTTTTTATATTATTCTTAGTCTTTTTTCCCCTCTGCTGTCAGTTGCTATGGTGACAAACAAATTTCCCACGTGTGGGATCAATAAAGTATTTCTGATTCTGATTCTGAAGTTTGCCCATAGAAGGAAATGGGAGCAGCATGAAAAAAACAGACGTGATGTGATGTAAACATAAGAGCTGTTTACATCACATAAACATAAATGTTTTCCACTTTGATAAAGACAGACATTTTTCTTACTGTCGAGTACATATGTGTTGAAAGGGTAAATAGATCTAAACGGGTTTGAAAGATAAGATGATATAACTTAAAAATAGCTTCTTTATAGGCTACGGTCTGTAGTGTGTATTTGAGTCTACCATGGACAGGAAATGTCTGAAAGATGTTGTGTAGGAGGAGTAGATTCTTTTTATTTTTCTGCTCTAAAGAGCTGGTAAGAGCTCAGAAAGCCATGTCAACCTAAAGCAGAACCCTTGTAGTTCTGGGTAATCATCAAAAGACCAAAACAGATGATCTTACAAATCATGGCAGAGATGGTGGTCAGGGCTGATGCAGGAATCCAAAGCCAACATCTATGAGCAAGGTTTTGATTTCAGGTTTTGAGGTCAGAAGGCGGGAAGGTTGTAGAAGAAGAAGACCGCTCTGGTGGAGACTGAAAGAAGCTCAGGGTGTATGAAGACTGGAGAACATGTGAGTGCAACGAGCATGACCACCAGAGGTGTGGATGAAGGTGCTTCAGAGTCCTGGCAATCACACACGGAATCTGACATGTTATATAACTGAATACAAATACTTCTGACTGAGACTTTAGTGCACAAACATCCATTTAAAGAATCCAAATTCAGATTTGTTACTGAAGTCACATGCATGCAGACGGTCAGCCCAACATGTCAGCACAGAAATCCATGGTGGTCGTTAAGAACACAAAGGCAAGCCCGGATGCCGAGGAGGGAACCAGAGCTGGATCCAAACTATTTACTTCATGTCTGGAAACCTTTGTTTACACATGTCAGTTCTTTTTTTTATGCTGCATGTTTATGTTGCATAATTTTCTCCATGAACACAACCGCATTTTATCTGCTGCCAACAAACATGAGCAAAATCTGCTGGAGCGATCCCAGATTGTCCTTATTGATCTTTCAGCTCTTCATCAAGCTCAGACTGAACGATTCATTCAGTCGTTTTACGGGCTCGGCTGCAGACTCTATCAAGCCTTTAACCTGCTTCATATTGATCTGTCACTGTTTAAAGTTTGCATGTGGCTCAAATATTTAGTAAGATTTTATGGGTTTGCCATTTTCCTTCCAACATTTGTGCCTCCCATCTGGGGTGGCAGACAGCAGACAATGTCGGTCCTTTTCTGCACCACGTTCAGAATTTATGGCGCCAGCAGCTCTTCTCAGGCCAAATCTGGTAGTTCAAGGAACTTCCAAACTCAGACAGGAACTTCTCCTCTGAAATGTTTACTGCAACTGTGCTGATGTGAAATGCTTTTGGCTGCAGGGTCATCAATATTTTCATTTGCGCTCTCCCTCCTGGCTTCCTGCCACTGTAATAACAGGGATAATGAGTCTTTGCCAAACAAACAGACCTGCAACAATATTGAAAGCTCCACGTTATTTCCCAGAGGAAAACGGAAATTATGAAAAGAAAAGAAATTCATCCATTTCACTCATTAGTGCTGACCCACATTGGCCACAGAGGCCCCGCCTCTCCTGACCGTTGAGTCCCACCTCGGGCGGCGTTGTGCATCTCGCTGTCGTTTGGGGTTGCGGTAGCCAGCAGCCTCCTCAAACATCTCGCTCATTAGACACAAACGTGACCCTTGGCCTCCAGGCAGAGAGACGGCGAGGGGGAGAGTCAGAGATGACACATCTGCTCGAGCAGAGAGAAACATTTCTTCCAGCTGGAACGTCTATGAGGAAAATTCCAACCAGGAAGAAGAATTCTGTGGGAATGTGGAAGCTCACATTTGGCTTGGTAGCTGCTGAAGAGACAGATGCACATAAATTCATTCATCCATACTTTTATCAGTGATTTTTCTGGATTTCAAATGTCTGAAATCGGTGAATCGATGGCGTTAAATGAAACATCCATGGCCGCTGGACAGGATCCCGCTCTGCATGACCCTGGAGCCAGAACTCAGGACGCCAGGATTATTCATTACAAAGGATGAATGATTGTAAAACGGAAAAGTCATAACGAAGGCAAATGCTGTGCACGCACGGATGCCTCCTCTGTTCCATTTGTTCAGATGTAGAAGATTACAATTGTCATCTACATATTGATCTGTTTGAACCTCTTTCTAAATTTTCTAGATTTGTCATTTTTTACAGATTTTGTCACTTAACTCAAATTATAAAACAATTAATGATATTACACATGGATAATATTTGTAATGAAACATTTTAATGGTTAAATAAAAAGGCCAAGCCTTCATGGTTTTCTAGAAAAAAGGCAAATAAAATTCTCTCATCTCTGAAACCCTGCATGTAACAGCAGGAACATGTTGTTACCCCCCAGATTTGTTCAAAAAGAGTTTCTCTGATTAAAGGTCCAGACCAGGAGCAGAATGTCCTGGTAATCCACCTCATAAGAGATGAAAAAACGCGGAATCTGCACGAAAACATGCTTCAATTGTGATTGTAAGTTAATATTGTTTTATCTATATTTTAAAACAGAAATTTTTGGAGTTATTATTTTGAAAAACTGTGGCTATTGCTTTTTTTTTAAATTTGAATTTGCCAAGTGCACCAATGGGTTGACGTCCCTCAGGGAAAACTTGAGCTTAGAGAAACGTTATGATCGGAAAAATGACCGTCCGACTCAAAAACACGCGAACGTCAGAAAAACAACAAATCTTCTGATTTTTGCTCTTAAACAGAGATCAGTATCTTCATAGAACATCATCATCTCCCAGGTCATTATTATAAATCAGAACCTGTTTTAATAGCTTACCTGTTAAATAAAGGTTAAATAGAAATAAGATAAAAATCTATGGACAGACACCAGAAGGCAGGGAAAATAAATCACTAGTGAGGATTATACATTTTTTTATTTAGTCCAATTTGGTGGACCAGAATAAACGGCCCACATAGGCCCCCATTTAGGCTGTAGTTTACCCACCCTGGTCTAGAAAGGTTAAACAGTGGTACAATAGGACAAAGAGGATTCAGCCAGGAGGTCATGAAACAAGCAGACGTACCAAAGTTCAGGCTTCTCTAGACTTAGTTTTTAAACAAACAACATTATACAACAGCAAATCAAAAGCCACATATGGTGGTGGCAGTATAATGGTGTGGTTCTGTCAGGCTATGGAATCATAGATTCACATTTTTTTATAGCCAGAAAAAATCCTGAGTGCTCTGTTCTGTGTCTACAGTCAATAAAGTCAGAAGTTAATCACTTTTTTGTTTTTTACAAAAACAGCCGTGTTTTCTTCTGCTGATGCATTCAATGATCAATAAAAACTGCATTTTGTTCACATTTGATTTAAACCCTCTAGGTTCAACCTGTTAGGGGGGAAATACGCATTTCATTATATCTTGAAATAAAAATCTGCTGGAATGTTTCCCCCTAGCGTTGGGCTCAGATGCCTGAGGTCTGTTGTATTTAATGCTGACATAATGGGCGGCACAGGGTGCAGCGTCCGTCCTCTCGGCCTCAGTTTTGTGGGGTTTTTTATCCACAGAGGCGCAGAGACGACATGGAACCAGAAAACACCTTTGTAACCTAAACTGTTCGCTCTGTAGAAACAAAGAAAGATGCAAATGAAAAGCAGCCGCTTCTTTCACCAACAA
Source organism: Oryzias sinensis (assembly GCA_037389245.1). Classification (NCBI taxonomy): domain Eukaryota; kingdom Metazoa; phylum Chordata; class Actinopteri; order Beloniformes; family Adrianichthyidae; genus Oryzias; species Oryzias sinensis. Next base: position 30,745,699 of record CM074496.1, on the reverse strand, counting down.
GACGAGCGGCGCTTCCAGGAAAATCCATAGAAGAAGCACTGAGTCAGCCTCCCCCACACTTAGTGAAAAATGCATAAATACAGATTTAAAAGCAAACTAATTCTCACGTTGCTCTCTGCGCTGAGCAGATACGCTCATTCTGCCGCCGCCTGATAACACCCTCCACTGATAGGAGGTAGCAGAGATAGTGCTGCTGAACGCCGCTCCCCCGCCCCACTGCCTTTTTTTAATGTAAATATGCATAATGCAAAGTCGCAGGGTTACTGCTCCAATTCATTAATCTTTCCATTAACCTGACACTTATTAATTTCCATTTAGAGGAGCACAAATAGTGTAAATCCCAGACTATTTATCAGGCTGGACCAGGAGGACAGATAAGGGTCCAAACCTGAACAAGGTGTGAAAAAAAAACAGATTAGAGAAGCTTTTTATTGATTTTCAAACCAAAACTCTGTGGTAGAACATATGTTTTGTTACTTCATGCTTTTCATTTGTGTTTCTTTAACCAAAACACGAACAATTCATCCATGTTTTGGAGGAGCTTTCCCCTTGTTTCTGTAGTGAAGACAGATCCGAGGAAGAAGAAGTCAGGGATGGGGGGGCGCTGAAGGGTCACGGGTAACGGCAAAACTAAGGTCACCTGATTATAACTTTGGGTTTTTAACATTTTCTTTTGAAACTTTGAAGGAGGATAAAGAAAGTGAACTCACAAACTCTGATTTAAATGGAAATAACTTTTTATTTGTGTTTTATAAATCTACTTATGGTCATTTGAATCCAAATGTTAATAAAAAAAAAATGCTTCAGTTTCCTCCATTTTTGTGTGAACCTGTCGCCGTTTTCTCTAAATCAAGAAGGTAGACTGTTTGGAAACTTGACTTTGAAGCAGATTTGAGGGTTTGTGTTCTGAATATAAAAGACTGACGAGGAAAACACGACAGTGGGAAGGCACAAACAGTTTTACCCAAACTGCAGAAAAGATCCTTAAATCGCTACAAAGCAAAGGCTTAGCCAAAGTTTGAAGGGGTTTTCTTCGTCCTCTGAGTGAATCTGCACTTTATGTCTCTGGAGGGGGTCTTCTGCACACTCTAGACAGAGATTTCAATGTTTGACAACAAAACAACAGTGAAGTTCACGGTAAACCGGTGTCATTTCATAGCCTTCTTCCTCTCAATCAAATCTTTGGTGAGGGGGCCACATGTCCCTCAGAGCGGGCCCCTAACCCTAACCCTAACCCATCACCTTCAGTGCATCTGCTACACCCCCCCCCCCCCCGCCCAGGAGACATGTCCTCCTCAAGTCCCACCCTCTGCTGAGGTTCATCAGGAGATGAAGACATCAGGAAAATGGACAACAGAGCTAACCTCAAACAGGAAGCGACCTGAAACAGAAAAAAGAAAACCAGAAACGTAAAAACGACCTGCAGCAGGAAACGACCTGAAACAGGAAACGACCTGAAACAGGAAACGCCTTGAAAGAAGGACCTGAAAAGAAGGACGCAAACAGAGCGACCTGAAACAAGGAAAGGACCGCAAAACAGGAAGCTTGACCTGAAACAGGAAAGCGACCTGAAAAGGAAGGACCTGAAAAAAGGAAAGCGACATGAAAAAAGGAAGCGACCTGAAGCCAGGAAAGGACGACCTGCAGCAGGAAACGACCTGAAACAGGAAACGACCTGAAACAGGAAACGCCTTGAAAAGGAAACGACCTGCAGCAGGAAACAACCTGAAACAGAAAAAGAAACGAGAAACGTAAAAACGACCTGCAGCAGGAAACGACCTAAAACAGGAAATGACCTGAAACAGGAAACGACCTGAAATAGAAAAAAGAAACCAGAAACGCAAAAACGACCTGAAACAGGAAACGAACTGAAAAAGGAAACGACCTGAAACGGGAAACGATCTGAAAAAGGAAACAACCTTAAACGGGAAACGACGTGAAACAGTTAACGACCTGAAACAGGAAACGACCTGAAACGGGAAACGATCTGAAACTATAATTGACTTGAAACAGGAAATGACAAGACCATCCCTAACCCTTGTGCTATCCTAAGACCCCCCCTCACATTGACGTGTTCTCCCTAGCATGACAAAGGTGGATAAAGGTGGAAAGATTTCATGTAATCCATGGACACCAGTGAAGATCACAAATCATTGAAGAAAAAAGGTTCAGAGCTCTGTCTAGTGGGTCTAGATGACCCACCTCCCAATGATAAAGTGCCTAGGAAAGCACAAGGGTCAAACAGGAAGTAACAGGAAACAGCCTGAATTTGAAAACCACCTGAAACATGAAAAATCCTAAAAACATGAAATGATCTGTAACTAGCTGAATGTCATACCGGGACCACGTTTAACATAAGTAATACACGCTCTTCCTTGTTGGGCAAACACACTGGGCGTGTCCTCCAGACTCTACCCCCCCCCCAAGTTTCCATCCCTAACTCCATCCCGAGTTGGGAATCAGGTCCAGCCTTTGACCTGCCCCGTGTCCCGCCCCGTGTCCCGCCCCGTGTCCCGCCCCGTGCCCCGCCCCGTGTCCCGCCCCGTGCCCGCCGTCCTCTGTGGTCTGTTAGACAGTTGTTGATGTTTTTCCAAACTGCTCTTCACGCGGTCATGAGCAGAACCTCCTCCTGTCTGAAGCTCTTCATGCTGAGGTTGGTTCAGTTTGGAGGAATGGTTCTCACAAACAGCAGATGGAGCAAAAACCTTTCAGAGGCATTCTTCATGAAAAGTGATAAAAAGTGTGCTTTAATGAGGAGGTTCCAGTGGGGTTCTGATAACTGGCTGCCGTGTTTCCATGATGCTGCTTCTGGTTTGTTGTGGGGGGGCACACAGCTGCAGTTCCTGTCATTATGAGCAGCTGTCATTCCCAGCCTGGTTTCACTCCCTGTGAGAGAAACCAGCAGCTCTGCCTCCAAAGTGGCTCAAAACTGACTGCTGCCCCATTTCTAATCAGCCTATTAGGCGCTAACAGGCAGTGTTTGCAGCGCAGGCCACACACTGAAAGCATTTAGACTACAACTGCTTCAGCAGACTGGAATAATCGGCCTGGTTTACACTGATAATTGCCTGCTACACAATGAGACGGACAGAGTGAAGCCCTCGTTTGTGACACTTTGACACGCGGCAGCCCACGCTGAAGAACGAGGCGGCAGAGATCATATTCCTGCTTCAGGGATCCAGGTTCCCGGCAACCAATTAGGTAATGAATGAGGCCTCGGACTCTGGGCTTAACGAGAGCCGGAGCGCGTCCCGACAGCCTGCTGCCGGGCTGACGTGGACGGCATGGTGATAACAAGGTGCTGTAGTGATTATGGCTGTTTGAGTTCGGCTCTGACCTCCTGAACTTTTATTTTGCTTGTTTGCCGTAAATGTTTCAGTGGAAAACTATTTATGAAACGAAACGACTTGTTTTTCTGTACTTATTTTATTCCAGAACTTTACACTGAGGGACTTTTATTAGGTGGACAAACACACCCTGGAGGATCTTTAAAGCTTATTTTTACATTTGTCGCCTTGTTGTAAGTTAATTATGTCATTTAAAAAGTTGCGTTATGAAACCTGAAGTGGACTTCAGCTCAGATGGCAGGTCTTCTTGCAAACCTATCATTGAATTTTTTCTTTAAAAGAACCTTTTATTTCTGTTCAAATGTCAGAATTCATTTGTATTTTTGTATTTGTTTATAGCTAAAATGCTCTGGTTCAAATCCCAGCTGGGTCCTTTCTGTGTGGAGTTTGCATGTTCTCCTTGTTGTGGCTTTTCTCCAGCGTCTGCCAACAGTCCAGAAACTTGAGGATCCTGAATTATAGTCACAGGCAGCCGTACAGCGGTTGACCTTTACAGGTGCTGTGAGTTTTTGAGTTTTCCAAGCCGTTGAGGGTTTAAAGAGGAGTAACTAAAAGAACAGGTGTATGGCAACGTCAAGGAACGTACCATTACCGTAGATGGATCATCAAGTATTTGGAAGTCTAATGGAAGTTACACGTCCTTATACCATGTTCCGGGTGAATACTCAATTCTGATTGGCTGCTGGGTGTGCATTAAAACCTGATAACCGCACGGTGAAAAAAGAAGTTCCGGTCACCTAGCTTAAATCTTTTGTATCACTGCACCGGCTTCTGTAACCCTTGTGCTATCCTAAGCACACTGACGTTGGGAGTTGGGTCATCTAGACCCACTAGACAGTGGGGTCATCTAGACCCACTAGACAGAGCTCTGAACCTTTTTTCTTCAATGATTTGTGATCTTCACTGGTGTCCATGGATTACATGAAATCTTTCCACCTTTATCCACCTTTGTCATGGTAGGGAGAACACCTCAATGGAAGGGGGGGGTCATCTAAGATAGCACAAGGGATAAAACAACCTTTTGCTTCATCATCTGGACAAAAACAAGCCGTAAGAGGTGAACTTTCTCTCTGAATTGATGCTTTATGCAACCCACCGGAAAGATCATATATATCGCTGAATCTTGACTGCAGCGGTGATGCGGCGCGACGCAGACTATTTGTTACTTGATCTGCCGCATCACGCCGCACCACGTAACAAACACTCCGCTTTTTGTGAGAAAAGTGATCCAAATCGGAAAAAAAACAAGAATTAAGGACTAAAATCTGGTTAATATGTATTGCTTTTGTAAGTGACCATGGTTTAAGCGGGTTGATGGCCTTCGAAGTCTGCATTATTACTTTTTAACGCACTTCACGTCGGACGGTTCAGGCTTCTAGGGCGTGCGTTAAAAAGCAATAACGCTCACTTGGTCGGCCATTAACCTTTACTTATGACACGCTGGTCTAGTCCTTATGCAGCACTCTAGTCCTTGGTGAGGTGTGAACACTCACCATTTTTCACCTGCAGAGAGCTCCACCTGTAAGGTTTGTGGTGTGAGTGTTGGTCTCTGATGGGTGAACCCCACAGGAGTCGGGATAGGCTCCATGATCCCTGTGACCCCAAAAGGGATTAAGTGGGTTTGGAAAATGGTTGGATTTGTGTAAATATATTCCCTGGAGTTCACTGGTTTGAAACATTCTTCCACACATCAGGAACAGATGCTTGTTTTTAGGAACACCTTTAGTGAGGCGAGGATTTCCATATAAAAGATTCAGTATAGTACTCAAAATGCAGGAGACCAGGCAGAGACTAAAACCCTTTAAGGTTGGTGCTTTTAGAATTACTGTCACTACAAATAACAAAAAGAAACAAACCAAATAGAAGAATCCTAACACGCTGGAGCTGCTGGTCCAGATTCTGAGCCTGTGAGGAAGTGTAGTCTGTGATCCTCCTCCCCCCCCAGCACGGTGCCTCCGTGGATGTGGAATAATGTCTGGGGGTTCATGCGTGTAAGGAAGCTGCTTTAAGGTAAGCGTGCGGAGGGGAACTCAGGTGGCAGGCTGATGCATGATGGGAGTGACGGCAGCTCAGGTGGGACCTAATTTGGTGTCAAATGAGACGGAGAGGTAGACGGAGGGTTTATGTGGGGGGAGGAGGGTGAAATGGAGTCCTGCGTGAGTCATGCAGCTGAGCCCCTCTGATACCGCTGCACATAGATCACTCTGACAGGTCAGACGGAGTCCGTGCCCCCCACCCACGGCAACGGAGAGAAGCTCACAAAGCTGCAGAGCAGAAGAGAAGCTGCGTGAACAGCAGCCGCTCCTCCCCCAATGAAATGAAGCGGCTGAAACATCCCATCGTTTCTCCACACGTGGAGAAGACTGGGAGCAGAGGAGAACCCTGACAGGAGCGAGAAGCCAAAAGGAGGCAGGAGGTCAGGAGACCGAGAGGAGGTCAGAACTCATCAGACCTCGTGGACTCAGTCCAGGCCTGAGTCATGAAAGTCACAAAGAGACTTATGAAGCAGGGGTAGAACACTTGTGGTACACTGATCTGAGAGTTGGAGGTTTGATTCCCACATGTCTGCCCATGTAAAGGAGTGTCCTTGGGCAAGGCACTGAACCCCACTTTGATCCTGATGGTTACAGGTTGACACCTTGAAAGGCAGCAACGCCGACATGAGTATGTGACAGGCATCCATCCATCCGTCCGTCCGTCCGTCCGTCCATCCATCCATCCATCCATCGTCCGTCCGTCCGTCCGTCCGTCCGTCCATCCAGTTTTTTTCCACTCATCTGGACCGGGTCTCTGGTGCAGCAGTCCAAGCAAAGATGCACAGACTTCCACGTCTGTTGTAATGAAGGATTGGGATGGAACAGACGTTTTTTACTTCAGATGTGCTTTAGCTTGGATTGGATTTTTGCAGGTAAACGTTTTCGACACAAAATAAAAAGCAGGGCTCCTATTTTTATGTCCTAAACTTACATTTTAATACATTAACATGAGTAATAACATAAAAATCATGACATGAAACACTGAAACGCCGTACTATCCAAAATTCAACAGGGCACAAGGTCAGCTTCATCTGTTTTAATCTTGATAAAGCTCTAAAAGACTAAATGCTCAGTAAGAATAATCCCTTTTGCATTACCATATTTATTTACATGCGCACCCCCAAAATAACTCACCGAATCTGCAAATCTACTTAACCCTCACGTAAAAGTCTGGACGCCACTCACAACACGGGTTTTTTTTTTGCAGCAATATGTGCAAATGCTTCAATTCTATGTAATTCTGGGATTTATACAGATTTTTATTGTGATTGAGGGATTACAGGAAAAAATATGGGCATATTCTTTATCTTCTATTTGCTCTGATCTTGGTTTATCTATCAAGATTACTTTAATCCTGCTGGTGTTTTTAGAGGTGCTTGTGTGTTTTTAGCTCATATCATGTTATTGATGTTTTTTCGTTGTTTTTTTCTGAAAGCTGAAGTATTTCATGAAGCCTGGAGGACTAACCAGGCTGTTTGAACTTTTACGAAGAATTCTGAGAGACTAAATCAATGGGAAAGAGGAAACTAAAAGCCGTCTCAAACGGAAAAGACACAATATGTTGAACGATTTGGTGAGTTTTTTTCTAAATAAAGAAATGTTTAGTCTTTGGCGAAGATAACTCATAACATAAAATGAGTAAACCAGGTTTTAGTCAAAGTTCATTCCTTGTTGAAAAAGGTCACTTTACAAAAGCTCAATAAAATTACTAAAAAAAACAACAAAAAAAAGAATATCATGGAAAAGTGTATTCATTTCCACAATTCTATTAAAGAAGTAAACTTTAAAATAATATCATTTCAGTGTTTTAATTTGTTTAAGAACAATGTTTTTTCTTTCTTACATAATTTGGGATTCCATCTTAAATCCCACTAAAAACAGACTTACAGAGGTGTAGGTGATGAAAAAGAAGGGGTCCGAGAACAGAGCCCTGAGGTGCACCAAACGTGATCAAGGGAAGCGAAGGACTTTATTTGGATAAACTGAGAGTTTTTATTACTGCTATGGATAAACAGAGACAAAAATATTTATTTTATTTCAGGACATAAACCTGGTAACCAGGAAGCAAAACAAAATAAAAATCACCAAATCACTTATTTATTAAGGTAAAGTCATGACATCAGTCTGGATGGTTTATGAACAAAAACCCAGATTTGGATGGAATCTGCAGATGTTCCAAAACATTAGAGTTTGCTGTTGAAGACAGAAAACCAGCTTAAACGTGAATCACCAAAAAAGACCCCAGAGGCTAAAAAACACCAGATCGCCAAAGTTACAGCCACTAAATCATTGCCGGAAGCGTCGCAAAAAAGCATTGACCAAACACTACAGATTTTTATCCCATCTGTTGGAACAAAAGTGGAAATGTTGAACTGATATCTGCTTTTCTGCGATGCTGCAGCTCTCAGCCGCTCCGTCTTCCTGGTTGAGGCCACATGGTGGGGGCTCCACGTCTCCTGGTTGGCTGCAGAGCCGGCCTTTCAGAGCGAGCGTTGGAGACGAGCTTCGGCGTGAAGGAATGCGTGCTGCTGACAAACTGGCGGTGCATTCACGCGGTAAATGATGTTGGTTTGAGGCGTCGGGACGCTGCAGAACGCCTCCTCCTGAAGCCGGCTCACACCAACACTTAACACACAGCCAAGCCTTAATGATAATGCTTTTAAATGGCGGTATTGATCCCAGTGTGGCCTGCCACACATATATTCTATGAAAATCAATGCGGTTAGAGGAACACCTCTCTAATGTAAATAGTCGGTTGGAAGTCTATTAGAAGGGTTATCGATGGAGGAGAGGTAATTACCTGCCGCTGCGCTTTCACGCGTCTTATCCCGCCATCTCTCTGCCGCTTTAAAGCGACAAGAGAGCTGGAATATGCCATGCAAAGAACTCCCCACAGCCCCCCCACACTTTAAATCAATAGAGTTCAGGCTGCACCAGGCTGCTCCTCACACCTGGAGGTCAGAAAGCAGCTTTTGCTGCTCCGGCAGATGAAGCTCAGACGTTCTGCTCTTCTTCGTCAGCAGGCGCTCACACAGAGGAGGAACACAGGTTTCTAACGAGCCGCAAAGTCAGGACTCAGACCTGCTGCTGCTGCTGCTGCTGCTGCTGCTGCTGCTGCTGCAAAGACGAGACGACAGCAGAAAGTTTCTCTGACTTTACCCTCCAACTATGTGTGTCAGAAACCAGGAGTGTGTACGGTGGCCCTGAAGGTCAAATCACATCAACGAATCACTCAACACCAACACATAATAAAGATCAAAACGACAAGTGGAAAAAAAAATCGTTCATTTAGAACCTCCTAAAAATATTCCAGAAACAAAAGAAAATCATAGAACAAAAGTAATTTCCAGAAATCAAAAGAAAATGTTAAAAATGTATCAGGAAGAAGGGACACTTCATCCCTGCAGATGTCTGACACAATAGTTTGTGTTAAAGTTTAAAGGAGAGTTTGTTCTGAAACACTGATTTCCAGTGGCAGTAAAAGAGAGCGATGTTCTTCATGGAGGCTGCAGCTGCCAGGAAAGCTTCGTTAAAGCTGAGGCTGTTTCCTCAATGACATGATTTACATGGAAAGTAGAAAAAGTTTTTTCATTTTTCCCCCCAGCATTTGTGTCATTCCCTAAACTTTGTCTTTCATTCGTCTTCGTCCTCGTCTCTCCTCCACCACCGGGTGACACGGCTAAATTGGCGGCGACACTGAAACATGGCGTGTCCTGCTCTGCAGCCTCCTCGGCATAATTACAACAAGAGCAACACTTCATCTCCACTGTGGGGGGGGGGGCAGAAAGGTGCAGAGATGCTGGAGGAGGGAACAGGAGCTGGAGGATAATCTGCTCCTCTTTAAACCTATTTTTATAGATTTGCTTTTACTTGATTGCTTCATATTTTTATTTTTATCTCCTCTTTTAACCCTCCCCTGCCTTTTTTCCCTCCTTTCCTTAAATGATTTTGACTTTGATCATCGTGTTTGTTTTGTTGTTGAAGCGCTCTGACGGCGGACCACAGAGCTTGATATTTATTAATAATCCAGGCATTTAAAAAGTGGCAACAGGAGCAGCGCCTGAACGCAGATGAACGAGAGGCCCAGCAGGAAGCAGAGGGGTTGTCATGGCAACAGCAGAGTCACGATAGACGACGTCTTCGCCGAACGAAACTGGGACCCAAACTGGACCACATGTTGGAGGAGAAAATTTTCACTTTCACTGCTGTTAACATCCGTTATCTTCATTTGGGAATCAGAACCCAGAAAAGAAAACAAAAAGTTTAAATCTGACCAAATGTCTGCTTTGCTCTAGCCTTGTTTCAAAGGTCCCCTTCCTTCTCATGTAACCTTGAAAATTTGTTTCAGGTTTTGATCTTTTTTAGAGAAATTAGGCTTTTCTTTTTAAACACTGAGTGAAGCTTTTAGACTGAAAGTCCCTCCTGCTTCCTGTTTCCTGTAAGGAACAGTTGAATAAATTCACGTTTTGTGATATGAAGATGGGAAACCAGCTTCCTGAATGCGACAGAAATGAAAGTGAGGTGAAAATGTCAGCCACACAAACGGTGGCAGCTGGCGTGGAGTCATAGGCTCCAGCATCCAGAACCGGGGGCGGATAAAGTTCTGTCCATCACAGCTTCCTCCAAAAAGGCTCCCAAATTCAGGGTCTTTAGGTGCTCCTCTGTCTGATGGGGATAAAAGTGCTGGGGGCACATGACTGAGTGACCACACCCACTGGCGAGAAGGAGTTCTGCAGAACCTGGATGGAAGACGAGATGCTGGAGACGAAACAGGTGATCGACCTGCATCAAGGCAGTCCAAGACGTGTGTGGAGGAGAGAATCTGGGAGTTTTCCTACATTTTACATCCATCAGTAGCAGTAAATGTTTCATTTTTGTTTTTGTCCCTTTGGGGGTCACGGGGCTGCTGGAGCCTATCCTGGACATCCTGGTCAGGTCACCAGTCTGTGGCAGGGTCAGAAAAATAGTTATCATGTAAAATACTAGAATAATTATAAATCAAGCAACAATAATGTAAATGAGGCTCAGCAACAGACTGGTGACCTGTTCAGGGTGAACCGCCCCTCCGCCCAACAGCAGCAGGGATAGGCTCCAGCAACCCGCTGGTGTGAAAAAGGATGGAGAACGTAAATGATGAGAAACACCACCATATATGGTTATGCAGTCTTGACTCCACCACAGAGCGGTACCGGTTCCGGTCCGCTGCCCCGCAGATTCTGTTCTTGAGGTTTGAGACTTTTTTATTTTATTTAATTTTTGCTGTAGTTGCTGCTATGATGTCATTTCTATGCAAAAAGATTCTTCAACTGTGACTTTGATAAAGAATTTTGTATGTTTTGACAAAAACTCCAAAGATAAAAGCCAAACGGTAGAATTTCTGTCTTCAGCGGATTTGATCTAGCACTAAACAAACATGAAGAGGTCTTCAGCTCATCTCACCCTGGAGCCACCCACCAGGCTAATCCCCCCACCCCCCACCCCCTTATAATTTACTGTCTATGGAGCTGTTGTTTAACACGCTCGGTGACACTGAACCAGAGGTGATAAATCCATTTACACACAGTAAGTGGGTATAAACAAGTAAACAAAGAGAAGCTCAGCTGAGCGTATGAGTGACTAATGTGAGATGGGGGGGGGGAACGCTCAATTAGCTGAGCTCTGTGACAAATTCCAGGTTCGTGACTCGTCAGCTGGTGTGACCTGCAGGAATCTTGGTGCCTGCCTGTTCGCTGCTCGCACCCCAACTTGTTTTTCCACTGACGGCAGTGATCAAACCAGCAGGTAAACAAAATTCCAGCATGATGGGAAAAAGGCTTGCAGCAATTTTAGATTATTTTCCTGTGTTTGTTTTGTCGGCCAATCCATTCCTAATATTTTCTTTCTAATTATATACCTCCTGATGATGTTTCTTTTGTACTGCTGCAAATTAGATGTGTTGAGTTTTTCTCCTGTTCCGGTTTGCAAAATTCCCGGGATAATTACGTGCCTTTGTGAGCGTTTGCTGCCAGCGGCACGCCACATTCGTGGACGCTAATCACCCCCAGGTCTGACACAAAGTCCATTAGCTATTCCAAACAACAAGATAGGCTACTAAAAACATGCTAGTTAAGTTGTTTTTACTCATAATCCACAGGTTCCAACTCAATCCTATAGTTTGATGGGTTAATCCGAATGATTGGAGCATTTAAGGCTTTCAAATGCAAAAGGATTAATGCTGAGTTCCATCCATGGCTTCTACATCTTCATTTGCCCCAAATGGGGTAGAGCTGGTCACTGAAGTCCATCCCAGCTGTCTGTGGGTGAAGGTCCAGAGGTGGACAGAGGAGGTGATGCTCTCACTGCTGAAAGTTCAGTTGAATTCCTACCGGTGTCATCAACACACACGGGGACATACCAAACAAGACTCAAGAGATGGATGATGATGGATGGATGGATGGATGGATGGATGGATGGATGATGGATGGATGGATGGATGGATGTGATGGATGGATGGGATATGGATGGATGGATGGATTCATGGATGGATGGATGATGGATGGGTGGATGGATAGATGGATGATGATGGATGGATGGATGGATGATGGATGATGGATATACCTAATACGGATGATGGATGGATGGATGGATTCATGGATGGATGGATGATGGATGGATGGATGATTCATGGATGGATGGATGATGGATGGGTGGATGGATGGATTGATGGATGGATGGATGGATGATGGATGATGGATGGATGGATGGATGGATGGATGGATGGATGGATGGATGGATGGATGGATGGATGGATGACGGATGGATGGATGGATGGATGGATGGATGGATGGATGGATGGATGGATGGATGGATGGATGATGGATGGATGATGCATGAATGGATGAATGATGGGTTGAATAGATGGATAGATAGATGGATGATGGATGGATAGATAGAGAGTACTTTTATTAATCCTGAGGGAACTTGCAAATCCATCCATTGCTCCAAAAATACACAATAAATTAAATATGAGGCTCATAGAAGAATATTAAAACTATTTAAAAGTAGTAATGATAAATAATGATAAAAACATAAAAATAATCTCAATTGAACTCACTAAAACCAGAATAGAAGTAGTAAAAGTAGTTGCTCACTCAGTGACTCCTCCTCTTGCCCCCTCCCCTCCCAGTTGCACTCAAAGGTCTTTCCATTAAACATATCTGAGCCCTCCTCACTTTATTAAACCCGAAAACCCGATGCCCCCCCCCCCCTTGGGCTGGATCAAGCCTGTCCAAGAGTTTCTTGAGTCTTTACTTCATGACCCCCCCACATCAACCAAATTAAGGGCCTGAAGGGGCAGAGGATGGGGGCTGTTGGAAGAAGAGCTCATCTTGAGATGGAGAGCTCCTGGAGGACACAGAGCAGGACTGATGAGGCTTTTGGAGGATTGAAGCCCCTGAGGTGACATTTTGGTGCATTTCAGAAATGTTTCTTCATCATCACAGACCTTCAGCTGGAACATCAAAACGGCCTCCAGATGTGACGCTCATGTCTCTTTTGTTTTCCTGTTTTGAGGGAAACTGTCACTTTGGGCCTTTCTTTTAGCATCTGTGTCACTGAAGCAGCAGGATTCTTCCACACTGAACCTAGAGGAGAAGCAGACCTGATGACAGTTCTGAAGGTCCAGCTCAGTAAACCTGGTTCTGGAGCGATCGGACCTTCCTGCTGAAGGGCTCCTCGATGTTCCAGGAATGTTTTCTTTCAATGCCAGACATCAAAACGAGTCTAAAGCGTGGCTTCAAGAATTCCACGTCTTTCCGGATGCTTTTGGATGAAGAGCGGCCTCGTCCAGCCGCAGCAATGCATTCTGGGACTCTTTATTCGTGTCCTGGACTCAGCGAAACTGCCCCCCCACCACCATATTTCTAATTATATTCAGTTTGAGCCTTTCATTATGTTGCCGCCGCTGTGACACCGTCTCCCTGCGGGGATCAATAAAGTTTCATCTAATCTGAACTCGATGGAATTGTGTCAGACTCGGAGTGGAGCTCTTGCTGCTTTATTTAGTGCAGATTTGAAATTGAGTTTGGTGCTTTGATATGAAGACCGACGGGCTGTCGGGAGCTCCAACACTTTCCTTCCTGCTGCTGATTTCAGTCACACGCCGTTCAGCCTCCTGTCCGTCTCGCTTCGCTCCTGAAACGGGTCCATGATCTTTTCAGGACAGTTTAGTCAGAATTGCTAGATATACTGGCGGTGGGATCCGAGCTCCTGTCCAGAAGTTACTTCTGTCAGTATTCATGGTGTGTGGGGTCATGGGTCGTATGTTTTAACAGAGGGGAGTGGGAAGGGTGAAGGGTGGATGGCTTTTCTTTTGTTTTGTTCCACCGGTGTTAAAGCTTTTCCAGTTGCACAATGTATGAGAAGCTCTATTTTTATAGAAATATATAAAGTTTGCTTTGATTTCACAGAGAAATGAGTTTTTGTTTTTTCTCAAAGGAGACTCCAAACATTGTCATGAAGGTTGAAGCACCACAGGAAGAAGTTGTGACAGGAGAACGTGCACTTCAGCCTCAATCGCGCGTCAGAATTGAAGCTAAGCAGCAGCCAAACATCCAGAACTGCTGTGCTTTTGCACAATAATGACTTCTGCAGCAGCAAGAGCTGCTTTTCTGCTAAATGTTTGCCTCTCTGCAGGTAAGGACCAGAGCTGCGTCTAATGGAGCAGCTGCTGAGTTGATAATGAATGCAATGAAATAATGTGCCCATCAGAAAAAGCATATTAACACAGCCTTATAGAGTTCTGCAGCCCGAGAACTGAGAAAGAAAATCCATAATGAGGTGAAATACGATATGAAAAATACATTAAAAGCAGCATAAATTAAGAGGCAGAACCGTGCGAGTGTGCTCCTCACTGTGTTGTCCCAGAATTCCTTGCAGCACTGGCAGCTGATGATGTGATATTAAGGAGGAAATGTTTTAGGGGGCTTCAATGCCATACTGCATATTTTGTGTAATAGAATGTAACTAGCATCATTATTTTTTCATCACAGCCCTCCCACAACTGTCTCCCACATCTAGGAACATCGCTTTCTTCCCGCTCCATCTTTCGCCGTTTCATCGGCACGATGCAAGTCAATTAAAGAACGCCAGATAAAATGGAAAGAAGAAAATAAAAAAGACGGGGACGCGGCCGCCTGGGGCCCAGCGGCGCTTCCTCAGACTCCAGCACTGAACTCGAGGCCGCCGCGCTGGATCTGGTGGCGCTGGTGAAAAGAGAAAGATGATGAAAAGAGGAGGGAAATGCTGAGAGAAGTCCTGGCACATTTTTTTGGGTTAGACCTCACATTTAGGCCGACTGGATTGATGCTTAGACGACTGCCTTCCTGCAAATGTTGTTTTCTTCCAGCATCACAATGTTTCTGATCTGGAAATCAGTTGCGGCGATGTCGGCAACATAAACGCGTGAAAAGGGAGGCCGCACTCAAACCGCTAACGACAAACAAACCTCCTCCGTGAAGGCGCTCACAGCCAAGCAAAGTCCGACTGTCGCGGACTAACAGGATGAAATGACCATCTGCTGCTAATCTGCTGTTTTCACTCAAATAAACACAAGTCCCACTTCTGCAGCCGGAGTGCAGATGGAAGCCAAATCTGATGTAAAGCAACCTTTTCTGATTCCTGCTGGAAACGGATGAGCCAGAATGAAACGAGGACATGATAGCAGCTGCAGTCGGTCTGACGGAAACACGGCAGCAGCGGTCACATCTGATCAGACAGGAAACCAGGAAGAGACTTCAGCTTTGGTCTGATTCATGACGTTACCACCTGAAAACGTTAGCGTCCCTGAACATCCTACCAACTGAAACACCTGCTGCTGGACTCGGACATCATCCAGATCCTCCTGAGGGGGAGACGGCGGTCGAAGCAGAGATGATCAAAAAGACATGAGAGCCGCTCTGCACTCAGGCAGGGAGGACGGTGAAGACTGAGCGATGACTTTGGAGGGTGGAGATGCTTGGCTCCGCCCCGTCCTCCTGTCCGGTCATTAGGCTTCATTCTGACACAGTTTATGTCTGCTTGTTTGTGAGCTGCTGAACACGCCAGAACCTGTTGGGGAGGAACAGAAGGGGTGTTGGACCTAAAGAAGGAGCAACTTCCTGTTCCCTGAAATCCCAGCTCTGACCTCTGGAGGCGTCACTTTGAAATAGATTTATTTTAAAAAGAAAAAACATGTAAATACAGAAAAAGGTTTGAATGAAGCCAAAAAACGGTGCTTCTGTAGTCACTGTGGTCTGAAAAGAAGACAAAAAGGTTTCTTGATTCAACAATTTCTTGGATTTTAATGTTTATTAGTAACTTCATAAATAAAAGTAAGTAAAACAATATTTTCAAAAAAGAAAACACTTTGAAAGTTGATCAGAATAGATTCACTGAGATCTTTGATGCTAAATGAAGGTTAGTGTGGAGCAGAAGTGGTTGATGGGTATTTTCTCTGACAGGCATCAGGGGTTAACTAATGCATCACTGTTAAAACGATGTTTGCTGAGAAGAAACGGGGAAATTCCTGCTGTTCTGTTGTGTACGGCTCTGAAAGAACAAACTGGGATCAGCGCGTGGAAGCAGCACATCCTCCGCCTGCGTGTTCCACATCAGCCGCCCCGACCGCCGAGGTGGAGGTCGGACAGGTGAAGGTGCCAGGTAATCCCGCGCACAGATGAGGCCCGCAGACGCAGTGGGACTATTTTCTGCTGGCTGCTCATCATGATTGCCTGTGAAAGATCAATCAGTGCTTTGGCGCGCCGCTCCGCTTCATCCTCGCTGTCACACATCACATAAATAAACTCAAATTACTGGACGCGCCGCCCCATCTCCAAGCCGTCGCCGCAAGACAGACGCTCACCTCCATAAAAGCTCCATTTGACCAAAGCCGCAGCGTTTTTACGGTGACACAAAAGGCCATGATTGTGCTCCGTCTGCCAGACAGATTCTCATGTTTTCTTCATATTTCTGAGGTAATGGGTGAGCAGAGTATAACATTAGTTTCTGCTCAGTCTGTAGCTCCCACATTAAAGCTCCATCCTGGCTTTATTCCTCATCCCCACTCTGGCTCTCTCCAAACCTTCCATTTATCAGAAAGCCGTCTCCGTGTAACCTGCTGTCCGCGCCTCTATTTGGGTCCTGAATGGAGGAAAAATGAAGTAAACGGCGGCAGAGAGCCGCCTTTAACTCGTCTGCTTCCAGAAACACATCCTCTCCTCCAGTGGGAGTGTTTGCGCTTGATATTTTATCTCTTAAGAGCTCCGTTAATAATTCACGCCCTCAAATTATCTGTCAGCACGGCACCGCCGCCAAACACGTTTACAGGGAAATCAACTCCACTATTAACGAGGCCAAACCTGGAGCACATCTCTGATCTCAAGTGAGACTGGAACGTCTGTAAACATCCAGCAGAGGCAGAGCAGGAGGCGTGAGGAGCGCAGGAGCTCCACGTTCCTGCAGGAAGATCTTCAACCAAACAGAAGAGTTTTGACCTGAAACCAGAAAAGATGGAGACAACTGAGAGATAAACTGTTGGATGATTATCTGATGAGGATTTGATTCAAAAAGATTTCAGCTTTACTCTTTTAAATCATCTTCCTTTGTGCTCTTTTGGTTTCAGAAAATAATAGTTTGACCAACAAGGTCAGAAGGATAAATGGATGAAAGGAGAACTGTCGTAAAAACCATGAAACTGCATGTGAATCGAGGTGGAGATGAGTAAGACTTCAGGACAGGGGGGGTCTGGAGGATCAGGAACCGGTTTTCTGTGAAAGAACCTCATTTCATGAACCCGTCTGGACATTTGCCTTTTCCATGAATCCTCACATGTCAGGAGGAAAAGTGGAAGGTTTGATGGAAACGGCTTCCATTGTGTTTCCAGAGCTCAGCACCAGGAAGAAAAGAACCTGATTTTAAATCTGAGAAGGATTTGTTTTCTGGAAACTGGTCATTCTGAATCGGAATTGAACGGCGTTCGTCTTCCTAAAAGAGGGAAAAGGGTTCAACTAAAAAGAGACAAGATTTTTTTTATTACATCCACTTTTCAGCGTTTGTTAAGACTTTTACAGGATGAAGTTTGTGAGAATAAATGATCAAAAACAAACGAACTAAACTAAAATCCATCCATTCAATTTCTTAATCAGCAAATCCCCTCTTAGGGTCAGGAGGTTGCTGGGGCCTATCCTAACCGCTGTCGGTGAGGAGAACTAACATACAACCAGACTGATGTTTGATTTAAAGCTGCAGGTTTCAACAGAGATTATAGGATGGATTAAAAATGTAAACTTAAGAAAAAGTATTTCATTATCAGTGACATCAAAAATTCTTTCAGGACTTTAAGAAAAAACATTTGAGTGAAAAAACTTTTTTAAGAAAATACTTGGATTCCTTTAGAAGATTCAACTTTGACCTCTAGTTTCACTGCAGAAAAATGGAAAATGACAATTAAAAACATGAATTTGAATTTGTCGATTTCTACCAAAGCCAACATAAAACTTGAGCTGAACTGATGAAAAACCGGATCAGAACCACCAGGAAGTGATGAAGATGAGGAGGAAGAGCCAAAGCTGCCTAAACATGAAGCTTTTTCAACCTGAGTGAAATATAACTGCAGAATTCTGATACTTTCACAAACGCTTTGTTCATTAAAAAATACAAAAGATGTATTTTTATTTGTTTGAAACAAAGTCCAGTTTCACAATTTAATATAACATTTATTATTCTTGTCAAACTAAATTATTAAATTCACCTTGATTAGGCCTGCACAATATACTGCAAATTTATCATTATCTCAATATCCAGCTCTGCAATATGCATGTCGCAAAAGATGGCGAATATCGCAATAAATCGCAAACCCAAAAAGTGTTAGATGTTTGTCCCCCGTGTCGATGAGGTTCATTTGGAGTATAATTTTTAAACTGTTGCAATGAAATAGGAATGATGTTTTTGTTTATTTTTCTATTTGTTTATTTACCGCAAATTAAATCGTTATCACAATATTGATCACTAATATCGCATATCGCAAGTTTTCCTCATATCGTGCAGCCCTAACCTTGATGCTCTTTATTGTCTTTTATCTTTGCACTTTATAACTGTTGTTCTAATGATTCTTTTTGATCAAATTAATTAATTTTATTTATAATTATAAAAGGATATATCTTAATATTTCTGTGTTTTTTTAATTGATTTTAGCTTTTTTGGCTTCATATTTGTTTTTTATTTTATTTTACATTTTCAGACAAAAACTATTTTCTCAGTATTTGCTTTGCCGCCGTGCTTCGCCGCCGTGCTTCGCCGCCGTGCTTCGCCGCCGTGCTTCGCCGCCGTGCTCCATCCTGTCAGCCTCTCCATCTTCATTTGCGTGCGTCCTTGCATCCGCTCTGACTCCTCGCTCCCCTCTGTAACCTACATAAGAAAATTGAAATCCTATAATTATCTTCAATTAACAGAAAGAGGGACGTGCAGTGATTAAGGAAATCAAGTTCAGGGACTATTTTCATTATCCCACCCCCCCTCCTCTCATCTGCCTCACCCCCAGATTCATCTCGGGGCTCCCCCAGTCCTGCCCCCCCACTCTTCTCTAACGTTACCTTAAGGCTCCATAAAGCAGTTTTAATTAACTTTTTTCTCCGTTTGGGTTTCAGTTGGACGTCCATCAGGGTAACTATGTTGTTCCAGAGGTTTTTGGTTGTTTTTAAACTCACTTTTTCATCACTTTCCCTCCATTTCTCCTGACCGTGATCCCGTCTGAACGTTTCAGCCTCTGATCCGGAGCAAACCAACAGCTGAGTCAATCAAAAAAATGCCATAACTTAAATTTGTAAACAGAGTTTTCTTTTTCTCTCTTCAGCATCAGCACCGCTGGCCTCTGAGTTTCCATGGTTACGGCTTTCACGCTCAGGTTTCGAGTGTTTGGATCACAGGAGCAGGCGATCTAATTAGAAAAATGCTGCTGCAGGAGTTTTTCTCTCTCAAGCATAAAGAAGGTGTTGTCATGTGGAAATGTCTCCAACTGCTGACCTGGAGGCTTTCGTGGAGCAGCGGGAGTCAAACCTGACAGAGGTTCAGAAACAGGACAGTCGGAGTTCATCAGGCTTTGTTGTTGCTTCTGCCAGATGATCAAAACTTTACTCCAAAGAAGTTCAGGGATCAGAGAAAACTACCACTGGATCCCTTTGCTGCTTAAAGGGGATGAGGACTTTTCTTCAAAGATTTTCAAACATTCTTGTGATAAAAAAGAAAGTCATGCTGAACTGTTTGAAAATACCAAGGTGGAGCAACGATAGAAGCAAGACACCAGAAGTTGGTTGGTTGGGTGTTTTGGCCTCCTGGTTGGCGTAGACCATCATCAACCATCATCAACCATCATCCTCTGTCCTGGACGGGCTTTTCCAGCTCCTCCAGGTGTGATTGGTCTGCTTGACCTCCAGGTCGGTTGGTTTTCCCCCTTTTCTTTTCCTCTGGTGATTTCAGGTCTGGATCTGACGTTGATGCGGTTTTGGAAGAAGGAAAAATGTCCCACCACCCTAAAGGCTTCATTGAAGGACAAGGAACTGAATGTTGGCAGGGCTGAAGAGTGAGGGACCAGCAAGGATCTGTTTCCTGTAGGTTCATAGAACTTTCTTAACATTGTTCTATCCTAGGCACTTTACCATTGGGAGTTGGGTCATCTAGACCCACTAGACAGTGGGGTCATCTAGACCCACTAGACAGAGCTCTGAACCTTTTTTCTTCAATGATTTGTGATCTTCACTGGTGTCCATGGATTACATGAAATCTTTCCACCTTTATCCACCTTTGTCATGGTGGGGAGAACACGCCAATGGAAGGGGGGGGTCATCTAAGATAGAACAAGGGTTAAAGTCTATGTTTGACACTAAAAGACTTAATAAACTCTGGTTTTTATTTTTAGAATGGAGCCAATGATCACATTGTTTTTGAGTTTACCACTAAGTTGAACCAAAAACATAAAAACTACAGAGCATAGCAGCAAAAAAAGCAGCACTTGTGAAAGTTAGAAGAGTTCTAACATCGATACGTTTTTGCGTTTTTTAATGTTGAATTTTTTTTAATTTCTTTGCATCTTGTTGTCAAATCTCCTGAAAACCTTTCTGTATCGATGCAGATGATGATGTCTGCTTTTCTGCTTCTGAGTAATCAAACTTTTTCTTCTTCTAATGATACCTGAGCAGAAAATAATCCTGACCCTCATGAGTCGTGTTTAAAAGACTTCCGTTCTCCTTTTAAAATATTTGAAGAGTTTCAAATCCACAATCCTTTTCACGTCTGTTTATCTCTAAAATCCTGATGATCTCCAATTTTCTGGTTTTTCTGCTGGATCTCAGTAACAAGGATGGTATAACTGGTAGATGGTGAATAATTGTGTAGCACTTTCTACCTTCCTCAGAGGCCCAACGCACTCATGGGCAAGCAAGGCGGGAATCGAACCTGCATTTATCCAATCAGGGGTTGACTACCGTACCGCTGCACCACAGCCGTCATCATTTAGGCCCAGCTTTGTTTATATTGATTACATTTGTCTCCTCCGTGAACGAATTTTACATTTGATTTCTTTGAGACTTTATTTTGCTGAAAGCCTTAAATTAAACTTTTCTAAACAAAAAAGCCTTTTTGGTCCTGACGTCACATGATCTGGATGACAGAGAGTTTTCCCTATGAGTATTTGATTCTCCCATGAATAAATGTGGAGAAAAAGCTCATATTGAAAGAACAGATTTACTCTGAACCCCCCAGGTTTGTCTCGTCTTCAGGTAAAATTTTTCCTTTTTGTTTTTGGATTGATGAA
The DNA here is from genome assembly GCA_037389245.1 of Oryzias sinensis. Classification (NCBI taxonomy): domain Eukaryota; kingdom Metazoa; phylum Chordata; class Actinopteri; order Beloniformes; family Adrianichthyidae; genus Oryzias; species Oryzias sinensis. The sequence goes on along the minus strand of CM074496.1, from coordinate 30,724,493 downwards.
GATAAGAATTCCCAAAGTCAGGTCTTTCTGTGAAGCAGAAGTCCTCTGCACGGTTAAAGGATGCAAATATTTGATAAACAGAGTTTAACTGTTAAAGTTCATCATGCTGAAGTAAACATCAAATTATTGACTTCCCTCCAAACTGCAGCTTATCTGATGCAAAAGTAGATTTGTTCACGATCAATAAAGCTCTCTCCTAAATTCAGGTGCAGTGAAAGTGTTTGCAGTGACAGAAATCCTGTCACGTTCATCCAGTAAAAAGGCTGAAATTCCACCCAAACGGGCGCCGCGGCGTTTTTGTGACTGGCAGCAGAAAGAGGGGAGGAGCGGCTGTCAGAGCGAGAAGCTACAAGCCGTTATTTGTCTGTCAGCCTGAAAGATCCTGAATTCAGAGGCAGGTTTCCTGCCAAGAACAAGCTGAAACAAACTATCACTCCAGGACCATGCATGTGCAAAAAACAACAGCTGGCAAATAATTACACATCTGTCTGCAGACACCAAGACTTCGTCAGTGATTCTCATCATCTGACACTCTTTTTCTGTCTGAAGAAATGCCTGCAGGAGAACCAGAAGGACAAAGAAAACCTTCAGAAATGTGGAAAAGCTGTAATTAAAGATACTGTGACTGTCGCCGGAACCATCCACTGTAGAAGTTCCTCTTTGTCAGCTGAAGGTGACCTGAGGATGGAGGTTTCAAGACGTCTTCTTCTGCTGCGAAAGATCTGATGTTCCCTAACAAAGAAGACAAGAACCCACACCAGCAGGAAATGTTTGAGCACATCTTCTCCCAAATAAAGACGGGCGGCGTCCAGATGCAGCTGTTTGTTCAGGAAGGATCCATCAAACACTGGAAGGCATTTCCATCCTTATTTCTGTCCTTTTGCCATCAGCTGAGCAGCATGGAGGTTCAGAGGAGGAGCTGGAGCTTCCATAGGTCATTCATGACAACAATCCTGCAACAAACCATGAAAGACTCCACCCAAACTAAGAAAATTGTTTGTCTAACTCCTGCTGTCGCACTTTTTAGAGTGATTAAATAATTATGACCTGAAGTTCACTACTAATTTTTTTTTTTAAATCTAGCCTACACCATCTCCACCTTTTAGTTCTCCTCCTGTCTTTGGAAAGTCCATCTGCGTTCACACTGAAGTGAACCGTACCAGAGTTCATCTGCAACCAAACAGAGACCCTTGTTTTGAAACCAGAGTTCTCCTGTTTGATCCAAACCAGAGTTCAGGTGAGCTTTAAGACCTGCAGAACCAAGAGGACCCTACAAACTGTGATAAAGCACAGAGTTATGACTGTGTCTAACTGCTGCTGATTTTTTTCCTGAGCAGGACAACAGCACAAAGCGTGAAAACAGTTAAGTTTATTACAGCGGAAAGTTCTTTTTGAGTGTGAGCATGCAAACAGTGAGAAAACATTTATCTTCTGCCAAAAACTCATCAGAGCATTGGAGTTTTCTTTAAAACAACTCAAAATTGACATAAAACTGCAACTTCTACTGATTAATGGGATTCTGCTGGAGTCACTCAAGCTTCTTTCTTGAGTGTTGAGAAGATTTGTTTAGAGAATAACAACCTGGACCAGTTTACAATCGTCTATGGATTGGTGAAGCTCCTCATTCATCCAGGTGGCGATGTCTTGAGGAAGGAGACGCCATGACTCAACTTCAAGGCGACTTGCAACAGAACTTTTCTGGATGCACCATCTTTTCTGAGGTCAAAGTTGGAGCTGATCATTCATGTTCTCTGTAGTGTTGTTGGTTTCCTGGGAGAAGATGGAGTCCTGAAGGTCCAGACAATCTTTCTGGGATGTGAACTTTTCCTACAGCATCAAGAGAAAGATTAAGGAAACTGTTTTTATTTATTTTTTGAAGAGCGCTGGCGTAAACTGGACAAAAAGCCCTTTGGAAAGTTGTCTAACTTGTTCCGAAGCAGCAGTGGGCTCCAGTTTCCTGCAGTCTTTACTCAACTACTGAACTGTTGTGACTGCAGCGACGGGCCTTTGCTGCTCTCAGGCCTGTTTGTGCTGCACATTAGCGGGGACGGCTCCTGAGAGGAAACCTGGAGGACGCTGCTGAAACAAGGCTCTGATTCCAACCTTCCCAGTGTGCACGCTGGCATGTGTGTGCGTGCAAGCGCGTGTGCATGTGTGATGTGTGTTGGATCGCCCGGGGCAGCGCCTGCAGGCCTGATGTGGCAGGAAGACCCAGTGTCTCTTGATCACGGATGCACAGCACACAACATGCGCGGTACAATCTCACGCTGCCCCCCCCTACCCGAGTGGACACCCCCATGACACAAACTCTCCTCCAGCTGCCGTCCACGGCCCTTTGCAGCTCAGGTCCAAAGTAACATAGAAAGGAAAGAAAAGCCTTTTGGGGAAAAGACAAGAATTTCTTTTATGTATTTTTTTTGCTTTCATAAAAAGTTTTGAAAAGTAACTTTGTGTACAAAACACTTGGAGTTCCTGCAGCCTCCTGTGGAACAGACCTGCAGTTCTCCAGTCAGGGTGCAGCATTTCTGAGCAGAAGATGGTGAATTCTGTTTGCTAAAGTGATGTAAAGCTGTTTCAGTTTGTTAATCTGAGAGTTTATTGAGCAGACGGTTTAATCTCAAACCAGCAGCAGAAAATGACGGTACTGTGTTCCCCCCATCCATTGGGGGACAGCAGGGGTTACAATCCAAAAATACAGGACAGACAATGCCCCTCCTTATTTGTGGCTTTATGCTGAAATGTTGGATCAATCCAGCAGTGATCCACGCTCTGGACCAGTCACTCATCTGCTCCTGCGATGAAAACGAAGGAGGACAAAACCAAGTCAACTGGACTTTGGCGCCAAACGCACTCAGGTACGTTACGGTTGCTTCCTTACCTAATAGAATAAAAAAGTGATCCTGAAGAGGTTCCAGATTAAGCAGTTATGGTAAACATCGTCTCCTGGAGTCAAATCATTTCAACCTAACTTCTCTGTTGCATCATGTCAGACTCTGAAGGCTTGATCAGTGATGTCAGAAACAGAAAACATTGAAGAATCCCAGAATGCCCTTTGGTGATGTTCTGTTTTCAGGCTGCTTTTGGTCCCTGTCTCACCTGGTTTCATGTGAAAGTTAGCAGTAATTACCCTGAGTCTACGGACGAGTCTGTCATGGTGCCTCTGTCAGACTCCTCCCCCCTCTCCTCTCCGCTTGGTTCCTGATTATCCCCAGCTGCTTCCATTCACCTCATCGCCACACCTGCCTTCTTAAGGAGCTCCAGGATCTTCATTCAACGCCAGTCCGTTGCCCCTGATGGTGCATATTTGGCCTCACGTCAAGTTCATGCTTAGTTACCTTGCCTTAAGCCAAGTAGTTAACATATGCTCTCTTACCTGTCTCCAGGAAACCTCAGCCACAAGTGGTCACCCACAGCAGCCGTAATCCGGACTCCTCTTCTGGCCTGTTCCCTCCATCCTCACCACGAGCCTCTGCCAAACCAGCTGTCTCACGAGACGGATCCACGCTGCCGACCCCAGACCCAAACGAGCAGATCCACCAGTGACGCCACGAGCCGCAGTTACATTCTCGGACCTCCAGTAACAGTTACCTACCTGTCTGGCTATCATATTAAATCCACCTTCTCGCCAAGACATCTCTGTCCTGTGTCTCATTCCGGGTTTTCAGCATCTGGGTCTCAGTCGTTCTATAGTCATGACAGAGTCAGCTTCTCAGGTCATCAGCTGGGTTGATCTTATTTCCTTTTCTATTTGGATCATGGCTCAGTCTTAAAGTCTGGTTTCCTTCACCATCAGGTCTCCACACGCCGGATAAACCAGAACCAGAACTTCACTTCATTTGGACGTCCAAACAAAGCCAGGCAGACAGAAATCTTATCTTCAAACATCCAAAAGTTAGAACTCTCATCAAGTATTTGTCAGTCCTATGCTATTGACATTGATTTGTTTGACTCAGTCTGATGACTTTGACAAAACAAAATGATGACATTCATATTTTTATCAACACTAAAAGAATGTGACCTTACAGTGGAGCTTGGACGTCTTCAGACTGGAGCCAGCTCAGCTTTTCTCTGAAAAGACATTTCACTCGTCCGTAGAAGAGGAACATTTCTGACTTTCATTTTCTAAACTTCTTTTTCCCAAATTAAAAGTAAAACATAAACAACTGATAAGCTTTTCAGGTTTCCTCTCATTTCTTTACATTGTTGTTAAGTCTTGTTCTTGTCTAGATTTGCAGGAGAACTCTGAGCGTATTATTATTAACGTTCTTTTGTCATTCTGGAGCCAGATGTGGTTTTCATGTCCAGCCTGACGATGCCGACAGTGAGGAGATTCAAAGATCTACAGGTTTCCCCCCAAAACATTCATGCTGTTTGGAACATCAGGAAGAAAAGTCCTCTGATGATGATGATGTGACAGGTGTTTGAATGGAGAAGGACTTTTGCTTTTCCTTTTCTGGATCTTTTCTTCCCCTTCCTCTGCCTGAACATGAGCTCCAGCTTCCCTCCAGTGCGGCTGCTTCTGCTGCATCCGTGTGTCTGGAGCTGCTTCCTGATAAACACAACCTGTTTGCATGTTAAAGTGGATTGGTTTACAGCACGTGTGTCAAACGAGAGATCATTTAACATTATTGTTACTAATGGCACTGCGCTTTGGTGAAAAAACATAAACTGAATCTTGTGTCTCAGTCCATTTGCTGTTGATGTGGAAACCTGTGCAGATGCAGATGGAGCTGAGGAGAGCAGCAGTGTTTTGGCAAAATGCAGGAAAGTACGACAATGTTTATCCTGTTCAGCCCGTCACCTGAAGTGTGTTTGGATTTTGGCCCCCTGTGCGTTTGAGTTCAACACCCCTGGTTTATGTTGTTTTGCCACCTATTGTGAGGTATTTTTTGAGATTCTACTGGCTGCAGATGATGAGCTTTGCACCACTGGGGGGTATTCCAGGAAACAGGTGTAACCCTTGTGTTATCCTAGATACTTTAACGTTGGGAGTTGGGTCATCTAGACCCACTAGACAGTTGGGTCATCTAGACCCACTAGACAGTGCTCTGAACCTTTTTTCTTCAATGATTTGTGATCTTCACTGGTGTCCATGGATTACATGAAATCTTTCCACCTTTATCCACCTTTGTCATGGTAGGGAGAAAACGTCAATGGAAGGGGGGGAGTTCATCTAAGATAGAACAAGGGTTATACTCCACTGACTTTAAACCTGAACTCTGGCTGAAACCCACCTGAACTTGCTTACTCTGGGTATGTCGGTTCCCAAAGACCGGATATGAGTTGGCGTAATTACGCTCCACTTGGTAACCCTGGGTTAATGCACGTGCACAGCAGGTACATCAAGACATTCTTAATGGATTGCCGATTTACGGAGTCACCATGTAAACGCGTGGAGAGAAAAAGAGAGAAGGAGTCTGAGATTTAAATGACGGCGTATGAAGATTATACGTCCATCAAAAAAGTAATACAGCTGCATCATCAGCAAAAAAAAGAGTTTCTGCTTGGAGAAAAAGAACAGACAAAGTAAACGCACGAGTTTCTATCTCGTTTTTATTTTCATTGTGATGCGTATATATATATATTAATTAAAGTTGGACAAGTTATAAATATATATACAGATATATAACTTATCCAGCTTTAATTAATTAATTCAATTGTTAACAACTCAATATTTTTTACAACTCAAATTTACATATTTATCAAACTAAATGTAATATTACTCTAATTCAATTAAATGTTTTTCCATCTTAATTTATTGTAATTCTTGAACTCTTATATGTCTAAGTTTGAGGCCGCAGATATTCTTGTTTTTAAAACAATAAAATGATTGAAACAAAACAGATTCACAAGATGAAACGTATTGTCATTTATCATTTCTCTGACTTACCATTACTGATCAGTAGTGGTGCTAAATGTCTCATTCTCCTCTCACTCATGGTGCGGAAAGAAGTAAACATAACGGGTAAAATAACTCGGCAAAACACAGTAAAACAGATAAACAACTAAACACAATTGGTTAAAAACCCACACTTAAACCTAAATCTGTCCAGACAGGCAAAGGGAATGGTTTCCCACAATCCCTTGCGGTGCCGATCTAACAGCAGCACCAAAGTTACACCTACTTGATCTAATTAATTTGAATGAAAGGAAAATAACTGTCTGATAACTACATGTTATTTTTAAGGTGACCTAACAAAAAAATGAATTATCTTAAGTTAGATCAAAGTATAACGTTTCTCTTTCCAACATCCATATGTGGTCTTATCACCCTCTCATGGTGGAAAAAGTATTTTCTGAGCTTCTTCATCCACTAAATCATCTTCAAATGGACACGCCATGCTGCTTCACCTCTCTGAAAACAAACTAACCTTCAACTAAACCTGCTCCAGACCAGGTTATGTTCAGAGCATGAGTTGCTATGGCAACAGAAACATCTCCAACAATCAAGCTATTAGCTTAATTTGTCTAAAACTCCTTGGTTAGATGTCAAGCTGCTGAACTGTGAGGAGAACTTCCCCCAGCGGCCGTCTGAGACCGGCTGGTGTTCTGTGGATGTGAATGAAAAGAGAAAGGCTGTTGTTTGAATGTCTGTTTTGAACAGATCTATGCTCTAAATCTCTCTTCCAAGCAACACGGAGTTCAGCTGTGATTTGCATGAAGATGCACTGCAGGTCTGTGAGCCGCGTCCCACTTTGACTTCAGAGTTTAATCTGTTTAATCCTCTGCTCTCTCCTCTCCTTACATGCCTCCCGTCTTATCTTCCTGCTCCATGATGTTTGTTTGGAAATCTGCGTTTTTTTTTTTTCTGTTCCGATTGCAGTGAACACGCTTGAGCTCCACACGGACTCCACTCCAGCAAATCCTCTTTGTCGCTGCTATCAAGGAGGTAAATCTGACCCAGTCCTCTTCCGTTTGGGAGGCAGGACTGTTTGATTGTGTTCCTGCAGGTTTGTTTTCATCTAACTGATGGAGGAAAATATGAAATCTGACAAAACGACCAAAGCTGATTAATCCAGATAATCCAGAGTTTCATGGGGAGCCTGAGTCTGCTGCACATTAAAACTGTTTTTCCTAAAATCAAAAGACCATTAAAGATCATCTTGTTGTTTTATTTTTATTTTTTTTGCATTTTCCGTCAGTTAAAGGATCATTATTTATAGAGCTGTCAGATCTGATAAAAAGCAAAGCTGCTGCAGCTTCTTTTTGACATGGATCATTGCTTCAAGAAGAAGAAGCTGTCAGCTGAAACTGATGGGGGGAGGAGGGGGGGTAACGATGAGAGGAGCATCAGCTCCTCACCATCTTTCCTTTCCAGAGTTTTCCCAGGAAGGTTGGATTTTTCTTCTTTTCTTTACCACAGTGTCTGGATGCAGAGTCCAGGACAAATCTTCGGTGACAGTTTAAAGCTTCTGACCTGCCCTGCCCCCCCCCTTGTTGAGGTGGATGAGGTGGATGCTGGTTTGTGCGTTATGGCTGAGAACGCCTCCGACTCAACGGGTTTTCATTTTGGATTTTCTTTCTGTTCACCTGGACTATTGCCTTCTGGGTGGTAGGATTCTTTTATTGGTTGAATACTTTAGTATTCACTCTATTGGTTTCCTGTTTCTCTTTCTTTATTCTATCTTCCTCCATTTTTGTCCCTTAAATCCTTCTACAGTTTTTCACCTATTTAAACTATTCAACTATTGAAATGTTCGGCTCTTTCAGCTTTTTCCAGCTGTGACTTTTGCTCCGTCAAATCCTTAAACTTTTCCAGATATTCCAGGATTTCTGCCTCCATTGAAATCCATGGAGACTCCTTGGTGCAGAAGCTCGCTGGTTTTTCTCAGCTCGCTCTGGGATTTTTCACCAACATATTTTATTGTTATTGTGCTGTTTTCAGTTTATTTATGGTCAACTTTGATCATTTCTTTTTTTTATTTTAATTTGCCAAATAAGACCTTTAAGTTTCATTTTCCTTCAGAGATGTAGCATCAAGCCTGCGTGTTCTTCTGGAAATGCAGCTCCTTCTAGTTAGATTTGGATTTTGCTTCACTGTGGATGCAGCCATAATCTGGAGATAGAGTGACCGTGATCTCTGAAGGGAAGGGGAGCAGGCCTGACTTTAAATGGAAATTTAAAGAAAACTCTTAGGGCTTTGGGTGACTGTAAAATAATTAACTTTGGGAACAACAAAAGGTCTTTGGACTCAAATCTTTGAATCTCATCAATTTAAAGAATCCAAGAACCCTTTAAAAACCTCATGAACCTTTGAAGGAATAGTTGATGGTCACACATCGTCATGGTCTCTCAGCTTCATCTTCTCTAGTGGATTTTACCTGCTTGTGGCTCCACAGACACATCGGGCCATGACAGCCTCTAAGAATCAAACTTCTGTCTGATTGTGTGTGAATTCCCAGCAAACAGACTGACTGGCTCACAAAGGCAGAGTCCTAATCACAGGCAGCATCGAGGCCTTTGTTGTATCTTTTGTTGTAACATTGTGCAGAGCTAACACGCAACAGGGCATAATTACACATTCCAGTATGTTAATAAAGGACTGAGTGCTGATTTAGCTAAGAGGCTCAGTGTGTACAGTTTAAAGCCGAGTTTCCTCATTTGAATATTCATCACAGTCACACTCAGCTGAAGATGAAACAGCCTCATTGTTCATCAGCGAGTGCGGCGTGCCGGCTTGTTCATGTTATGCATATATTAATGATGAGGACAATTCACTTCGAGTGATTCCTAATCTGTTGACAAGAAGTCTCTGCAGGCTGTTCAGTCACTTTGATGCAGATGATGAGGGCGTTTTATCGGAGCCCCCCCCTCCCACCAGGGATAAATTTAGTCAAATTTTCAGCTCCTGAGAATGTTTGGCTTCCAAAAAGAATCACAGCAGCGACTGGAATGAGATTACTCAGCTGTTTTATGATGCAAATCGACTGGACGGCATTGTGATGCAACAACTAGAATAAAGGATGAGATAACAGAAACGCTTAGAGGGCTGCACTTCAGTCCTCCTCACTCTTCACCGCTCGTTAAATGTTCTGCTCCAGAACATGGTCAGAAAATGTAGGTGAAGGATCTCATTCATCCAGGAGAGACAAGCCTTGCAGGCTTCTTTCTTTGAAACGTTTCTTCGCTCATCAATGTCAGACAGATGGACGTTAAAGCCTCGTTTCCACTGAGCGGACCGGTCCAGTCAAGTTTTACTTGCGTTTCTACATGTGCAGGGTGTAGACCAATTGCGTATCTTTGCATCATCCCAGCCAGCAAGGCCAAGGCCCCTATATTGTTTAAAAGTGGGCAGAAAGTGTGGCCCCAGAATGGGGCTACGATGTTCACCCTGGGCTGGTGGACATCGTAGCGAGCTCCACTGCCCAGGGTCTGGCAGAGCAAGCCAGCTGTCCACGGGGCGGGTGGCTTGTCGCTGAATGCCCACTTAAGCCTTTGTGGGCAAAACCAGGTGGGGCCAGTTCTAGGCCAACATTTTCTGCCCACTTTTACCCCATATTGCTGGCTGGGATAGTAGTGCGACTGCAGCAGAAGTGAAGCTATCATTAACAACAATGGAGGTCATCCAGCAGCTCATATTTTCCGCTTGTCTTTTGGTACTTTATATATATACAAGTAATTTACTGTTGTCTAAGGATAAGATTGCGTTCGGCAAAGAGGAAAACGCTGGCGCTGGTTCAATCAGTGGGTTTCATTGTGTGACGACAGCCGCTCTGCCCTAACCGGCCCATTTTTCTATGGACCTACAACCAACGGGGGCCTAAAACTACTATAGTTTGGGCCGGCTCATTGGGTCCATTTTATATTGGACACACTACTGATACCAGACTGGACCAGACCACTCAGTGAAGACCAAGCTTAAGTCCAGATGCCACGATTCAGCTTTGGTTGGTTTTTAGTCGCATTAAGACACACATTTCTATCTTGTAGGTTGATCAAAAGGTGATTATTCAGAGCCAGCATATTCATGGTTCTTCACCAGAAAAAGGGTCAAATTCCCTTTTGGGGGAGGAGCTTACAAACATTGTATTTAACAGATCCATGAACATCTTTATTTTCCGCCTCAGAATTTACAGCTGGATAGCTACAATATTAGAATTTCAAATAGCTAGAATGGAAGATGATCCAGAAGACTTTCAGAGGCCGCTGCTCCCACAACCCAAACCTGTGAAAAACAGTGGACTGTTGGATGGAGACACCTTTGGTGGAGAAGAACAGTCCCATTCCTCCCACTGCTGCACATTCTGAGATGTTGTTTTGTGCAGTTAGGTGTTGTTGGAGATAAAAGATTTTAGTTATTTTAATTAAGTTCAACTGTTCTAGCATAGAGCTAAGCTGTTTTATCAGAGTAACTTCCTGTTTTGTGGCCAGTGAAACATAAATGGAATAAAAAGTTCAAAGTTGTTGTTAAATCTCACAAAGGAAGTTTTAATCCTCCTCCCTGCCGTAAAGCGCTCTCCTCCGTGTCTTTTCCTCCCAACACTTTGGATTAATTTGTTTTGACTTCTTTCTAATTGAAGCTCTGGCAGACAGCAGCTCGGGGGTGTCAGAACCTGAGCAAACTGTGATCCACATCTGACTGTTTCCACAACTATTTTTAATCGCTCGCTAATTAGCAAGACTTTAATTTCTGCTCCGTTCAGCCGACAGACCACAGGGGGTTTAACACCAGTCAACCCCCTAACTCCCTCCTCTTCTGGGTTCCTCCATTGTGTTGCTGTTGACGATGAAGAGCCGTTTTCCTGTCAGGAAAGATTTAAAAACCAGTCATTAATTTACAAAACTTTGCTGTGACGCATTTGTCTTCTCAAAGGGCAAAATGTGACTGCAGCTGTGCCGGCAGCTCACACATCCATACCCGAGCATCCTTCTGCCAGTCAGCCACAAAGTAATGATAATTCCTCTTAACTCAGTCGGATCATAGCAAACATTTGGACAAAGTTAGTCCACAACTCAAGGTAGCATTGTTCTTTCTACTCTACCTTTCTTCTCTACGTTATCTCTACCGTGTCTCGGGTCGTTTATTAAAAACCAGGATGAAAAGAAAACGTGAGGCAGATGCTAACGTTGGCCAACATCTCTGGTGTTTTGTGTGAGTGATGCTGGAGTCAGAGCTGCAAAGCTAGAGCTGAGGACCTCTGATCGGGAGGTTGCAGGTTTGGCTCCGGCTCTGCCCGGGACTCTGCTGTGATGCTTTGGTGTCAACTGAGAAATGCCCAAAAGAGTTTAAATTGAGGCTGAACCTCAACGTATATAGAAAATCATCATCACAAATAAAAAGTGAAGATTTTAATGGACAAAAAAAAACGTTCAAGAGAACTGCCCTAAAAAAATACTGTTTATTTTTCTATTTTTACGCTTGTGTCTTTTAAAACTGCAGATACTTTATTGAATATTTGTTTATAATATTTTTTTTATGTTGTTGACCCCTCTTTCTCTCACCAAGTATCAATAAAGGGGAAAAAATCTAACAGTAAAAAATGATCTGTTCTTTATTTAAATGTAAACATTTAAAAAGACAAAGTTATTGCTTCCATTGAACAACAATAGAAACTAATAATTAGTGTCTATTCACTTTGATGGAAGTGTAGCAGCTTTTCTAGTCCTATTTAAATGTTTCCATAAACAGTGTTTAATAAAGATATCCATCTTTACAAACATAAAATGTTCCTGCTCCTGTTGAGGGATCGAATCCTTTCAGGGCCTTTGGACATCCAGAGACTTCGTCAGAATTCCTGGCAGAGAAGTCATCCAATAACCGCTTCAGAGGGAAAAGCGGGAAATGAGTTTTCTGCTCCCCACCCATCACAAACAATATCATGTGTTGTGTGCGTTCCTCACCCAGGGCACTTCTGATCTCTTTTTTTTCTTTAGTCCTCATAAGGTTTTAAAAAATAATCAGAAACATTTCAGAGCTTCTTTGAACTTCAAAATTGTCGACTCAAACTCTCCTTCGTTATTTTGCTGTGATTTGGGGGATGAAATGTTTTCACAGAAGTTGGAAGAAACTGGATACAAATTAGGATTTGAAGACTCAAGATCCAGATCTGAAAGATGTAAAATGAAAAATTCTACTTAATTTAACCCCTCTATTGATGCAAATATGCATCAAACCACTTTGGCTCTAAGGCTACGTTCACACCGCAGGCTGAAACGACCCAATTCCCATTTTTTTGCCCCTATGCGAGCTGCATCTGATCTTTTCATGACAGTCTGAACGACACAGATCCCATCGTTTCAAATGTGACCCAGGTCACTTGGGTATGTGGTCCTGAATCCGTTACGTATCCGATCTTTTCAACTGCGACCTCCGTCTGAACGGCCAGGCCACATGAATCCGACTTGTACGTCATTGATACGCTACAAACGTCATCATTCTGCGTTGAAGTAGGCGGGAACGAGAACATAAACACCAACCATGGGGGACGATGCTGCTGAGACCAGTCAGTGGAAGGAAGCGAGGTCACCGATTGGATTCCTATTTGGGGTGACAGCTCGGTTTTTGAAAACATTTCCAGCGAAATGGCCAAGCGTGGTGTTGAACCTTTTCCGCCATTACTTTTTTCCCCCTTTCTGATTGTGGTCAGAAGCACGGGGACAGAAGGCGGATCCTCCTCTGGGCTTCACTTCCCCGTTCGGACCCTCAGATTCTCCAGAGCGGGTTAATAAAGAGTCCATAGCAGTTATTCTGGATGAAACCTTCTTTTATTACTGTTCTCCTTCCTCCGTAACACACAACATGATTGCGCCCCCACTCCCCCCCTCACTCCCTCCTGCGCTGCACGCGCTCTCTCCTCTCTCTTACACATGCGCGCGGTCCCAGCACACACACATCCTCATTCCACAGCAGTGGGTCCAGACGACCCTGGCTCCAATGCTTTCTTAAAATGAGGAGATTGTAATTGTGATGGCTCCTTTGTGAAAATAAATGTAAAAATGCAAAAAGAGCTCCGCTTTGACAACACTGTTGTTGACATCCATTGTTAACGTTAGCTACTTCCACAAACAACGAGTGACGTCGTTCACCTTTGAGTACTCTTCTGCACATGCGGATCACTTCTGGGTCATTTCATGGTCACACAGGAGATCACAAAGTTCACATTTATATGGCTTTGCAAAAATATCGAATCCTTTCAAAAAATTGGAATTGAGCAGTAAGCCCTGCAATGTGAACGTGGCCTAAAATCACTTTTATCATTAATAGGGGAAAACCTATTAATGATAACCATTTTATGAAGATTATTTCTGAATCCATTGTGTTCTGATGACAAAAAAAAATGTATAATTTATTAAAAAATAATAATAATACACGTTTTGTTTAATAAATAAAATCTTCAGACGCAATGCATTGTGGTCTATATTCACCAATCAAGTGAGTATCGATGCACAATGTTTGCAGAGACTTCCGGGAAATATTCAGAGCACTGGATCATGGAAATGTAGATTTGGACACCCCGAAAAAAAGGTGCACACCCTATAATGTACTCTAACCCCGACTTAGCGAGGGAACACGAGCACATCCGGTTTTTCAAAATAAAATAACAAAAATGCTCATATTTACACAATAAAAGAAGAACATGAAAACTGAAATAAAATAGTATTGCTTGTTGATATTTACCTCTATTAAGCAGTTATGTTCAGCTACAAAGAAGCTATTCAGTTACCTGGAATGAATCATCAAACTGCAAATCTGATCAAACAGTTAAGCACACGAATCTGGATAAAACCCAGTAGATTTTAAAAGTAAAGTAGACTTCTACAGAGAAACTTGAACTAAAGCTTTCAGTAAAACTTGAAATGTTGCATCGTGTTTGGCTGGATCAGGCTGTGCACAGAGGTTCACAAACATCTGCTTTTTCCTGCTGAGGATTTGTAAAACTATCATTACAGTCCATGTTTGCTCTTTGTTAGTCATCATCCTTCAGCTTACAAAGACAACAGAAAGGTGACTCCTCCTGCATTTAACATATTTGTTTTGTTTAATTTATAACCATATAAATCCCTAAAAAGGTCACTGCTTATATGAAGTGCTGAATTTTTCATTTCAATCCACAACTTTTTGGCTTCATCAGGAGAATTCTCCTGTCCCGTTTGTTTCCAGCTGTTTTTTTTTCCATTAAATTGTATAGTAGCTGCTGAACCATAATGTGAACAGATTCCCGCTAATTGTTGACTACACGGACAGCAAATCATCAAATCGTCTGCATACATGAGGCGCTTAATGAACAAACAATCAATCACAACACATCTGTCTGCATCTGTTCAGCTGGAGGGGCACGTCCTCCGTGCAAAACATTTCTTTTACGCTAATGGGCATCAATTTTCATCATTGGGCTCCGAACATCTGATCTCTGTCCTGATGGCTCAGGATGGGAAGCCTCACCTGCCGGCTCTCGCTGCCGCGGCGCTCTGAACAGCAGCACATTAGCCGGTCGGCTTTCGCCTGTTATGCAAAAACAGCTAAATGAAAGCTGCTGTGATGTCTGTTGGCGAAGGAGAGCCGAGGCAATAACAGGGAGCACATTCAGACAAATTGCAGGCATGGAGAGCAGAGCGACTGCAGAGTCTGACGGGGAGTAATATTACAGCCATTTGGCTAATAGCTGCTGCGCTTGTTACACTGGCTTCACACAGAAGAATAACAAACAGGGTGAGCCGGAACGACCCGAGGAAAGATGAAGCCAGGTGACGCTGCAGGTGAGATAAGAGCTGCAGCACACTGTCAGGTAACGATGGGACTCAAGGGAAGCTTTGGACTCGCCTTTTTGACCGATTTAACCAACTAGTTTCTATTTGGAAAAAGACACAAGTCTGACTGAAACACCAAACCTTTTAGGATCTGAAACACGCTTAGCACCAACATTTGAATGCTCATCACCTTAAACTGTCCTGACACGCATAACAGACAAACAAGGCTGGCTGTTGTTAAGATCATTCTCAATCGGATGACTTATTGGTCGCATGCCAACCAAAAGGCCACGCCCACCTGTGCACATTTTGATGTAGAATATAAAAGACATCAACGCAGTTCATGAAACCTCACAGCGCTTCAGTCGTCATCGTTCCATCTCTGTAACGGTAGAGGAGGTCTGTGGGTTTTTTCAGAGTCTGATTTACAGATATATGAACTCAATACATGTTAACCAACTACTGACTGTGTTCCGTTTCTCACATCGAAACTCTTTCCAGTCACATAGCAGAATCCGACTGGATCGAGGTAGAATGTCAATGTAGGCCTGTTGCAATTCAGTATGGCTCCTAAAAAACAACAAGGTGGAATGGTACAGACAGACCAACAAAGCCCCCGCCACACACACACACACACACACACACAGAATTCACACAACTTGTCTTCTTTTACTTGAAGCATTTAGATATTTTTCTCTTATTTTGAAGTCTGAAGCTCTTTAGCTCCACTTTCGTCACAGACTGGAAAAACAATGGAGGCATCGATGTGTGACGTCACCCGTAGAATATGCCTTACGTCCGACTCAGGCTGAATCCCTCACCCCCGCCATGTTGAAACCAGTTGGCAGTGATTGGTCCCAGTCGCTCTGAGTCATCGTATCTATGGCAACGACTGTCTCCAAACAGGAGTAAGCTTAGTCTGAGTCCCCACCTCTTCCCACGCCTCTACCTCTTGAACGCTGCGTTTTCATTGACTATGAACTTGGAAAAATTGGATTTACGATAATAAATTTGCCTGATGGAAACACATCAATAAAAAAATAACCTTGCATTTATCTGCTCCCCACCTGCTGTTGTTGCCGAGCGTTGGCCCAATTATGGTCAGAGTTTGAGTTCACTGTAAAGTTTAGTCACACTGGTTTTCTCATTTCTTCATCTCTACAGAGTTCTGAGTCATGGACCAAACCAGCTATGGCTGATGGGAGTAAAAAATTCATTCAAGTTTAAGGGATTCTACTGTCAGCAGTTACAACGAGGATACAGAGATCTAAAGATGCACAAGACCCCCAAACTAAACGATTACATCCAAACTACTGACTGAAAGCAGCAGAAAGGCCATCTGGAGGGGTAGAAAGGAGAACCACCCCTAGATGGACTGGTGAACTGTCCAGGTGTATCCTGCCTTCGGTTGACGGTAGGACAGGCTCCAGCAACCTGCATGATGGCTGGATGGATCGAAGGGCGGATGAAGAAAGACTTTTTTTTTCTTTTGTGTGGTGGTGCATTGGACATTTCTGATTTGTAAGCACAATATTTCCTGAGTAATATTTACGGAGCAGCTCCTCGGCTCTGCTTATTAGAGCAGATTTCCAGCCTCGGCGGGCAGTGGCGCTTTGGCAGCCGAAGGCGCTCAGATGCGAATGCGAAGGTAAATTCTGCTGTCACTGTGCTGTCACGAAGAATGCAAATATTTCACTACAGGAGAAAAATGGCAGAGACTGCAGATTGTGAGTCAGCCGACCTGTTGCGGATGTGTTTGTGTGCATGGACTCTCACCACGCCACACTTTGGTAGAGACAAAGACAGAAAGCTGTCAACTGTTGGACTTTTTATTGACATTTTTGCACAATACTCATTATTCTGCAACTTCTGAGCCATTATCCTGTACAAAACAAAAAACAAGGTTTAAGACAACTTCTCTTTTGATTTGGTATATTGGGGCTCAACAGACCAGTTGAAAGGAGATTTTCCCTGCTTTTTGACCTTTTTATACTGTTATGCAAATGTATATGTTTCTTATATAAATACTGTTAATTTCCAAAAGGTTCGTTGTATAGAGACATCAATGTTTAATCAGACAGACAGTCAAGTGGATCTGAAGTCTTAGTGCTTAGTGAACCACAAGGATTCCTACCTCACTCCAGTGGACTTTATATCTCATCATCCATTTGCCACAGATAAATTCATCTGATGTCTGTTTTTCTCCTTAGTGAGCCGACATGGATCCACGCCCTAACACCTTCATAAATAACCTTTCAATGCTCAGTCGGATCAGAGCTTCGTCTCAAATTTCTGTTATGTGACTCAACAAATAACTCTCTACCTCTGCTTCTTTTGGAGTTACAAAACTGCATTTTTAGTTTGAAAAATGTAAAAGTCGTTTTTCACTCAAGATATGCAGCTAAAAATAGAAAGTTCTTGAAAAGACAAAAGTTGCGTCATGATTCGCTGGGATCTTTTAAACGTTTAGAACTAAGACAGAAGTTTTACACGATGCTTGTTTAGTTGGTTTTGATTTGAAGTTGCAGAAGAAATCTGACTGAGAGTTTGAGGCATCCAGTGGTGAATTATTCAATCTCCATCTGGATTAGAACTCAACTTTAATCTGTCAGTCTGACTGATGAAGGAGCACGGGGTCAAAAACAACTCCTCCTCCTCCTCCAAGGTCGATGTTATCATACAACATGCTGGCAGTTAACGAGCATCCGCCCACCTCCCGCCGGCCGTCTGGAAGGTCAGCGGAGCGGGTTGCACCTCTCGCCTCCTCGCCGAGCTGAGGTCAAGCCAAACATGAGGCACCGTCGCCATCACTGCCGGTTATGAATGATCATCATTAGCAGGAAGATGATGAAAACAAATGCTCATTATCCGGGCTAACTTTGAAATGGGGGCGCCGGATGCAAGGATCGGGAAGGAGGAGTGGACGAAGAGGAATCACCACAGGGATGGAGGGAGAATGGCACGAATGGATGGAGAGGAGCTCATTCCCAAGCAGTGGGGGAGGAGAGCTGGGGGACATGATCCGTCCAAATGTCCTCTCCTGCTGAGTGATTTATACCAATGCTTCCCCTGGAGACCCTGAGGGAAACCCCCCTCCCTCTTCCATTTATCCATCCATTCATCCAGCTCTACGTTCCTCCTGTGTTGTTACTCCTCAGTGCCCCCCCCACTGCAGACAGTGATGGAGAGAGGCCACAATGGCAGGGACACAAGGGAGGGGGCCAAACATCTCTTAATGTTCATCCATCCATCCATCATAACCTCACAGAGATTGTGTTGGCATCATCATCACCATCATCATCATCACCATCACCATCACCATCACCATCACCATCACCATCATCATCCACCGTATCGAGTTCATTAGCAGCAGCAAAGCTCTGAACTCCAGAGAACTCCAAACCAAAAGGGTGATAGCACTGGCCGGCAGTGGATGCAGTTTATTTTTGAAGTTACTTCAGAGCAAAATGTACTGCAGGGCTGATTCTTGTGAGGATTCTGTGCGTTGGTTTGGTTTGGTTTGGTTTGGTGTGGTTTGGTTTGGTGTGGTGTGGTGTGGTTTGGTTTGGTATAGTTTGGTTTGGTTTTGGTTTGGGTTGGTTTGGTGTGGTGTGGGTTGGTTTGGTTTGGTTTGGTATAGTTTGGTCTGGTTTTGGTTTGGTGTGGTTTGGTGTGGTGTGGTGTGGTGTGGGTTGGTTTGGTTTGGTTTGGTTTGGTTTGGTTTGGTGTGGTGTGGTTTGGTTTGGTTTGGTATAGTTTGGTTTGGTTTTGGTTTGGTTTGGTTTGGTTTGGTTTGGTTTGGTTTGGTGTGGTGTGGTTTGGTTTGGTTTGGTTTGGTGTGGTTTGGTATAGTTTGGTTTGGTTTTGGTTTGGGTTGGTTTGGTGTGGTGTGGGTTGGTTTGGTTTGGTTTGGTATAGTTTGGTCTGGTTTTGGTTTGGTGTGGTTTGGTGTGGTGTGGTGTGGTGTGGGTTGGTTTGGTTTGGTTTGGTTTGGTTTGGTTTGGTGTG
This sequence comes from Oryzias sinensis, assembly GCA_037389245.1. Taxonomy (NCBI): domain Eukaryota; kingdom Metazoa; phylum Chordata; class Actinopteri; order Beloniformes; family Adrianichthyidae; genus Oryzias; species Oryzias sinensis. Next base: position 30,705,797 of record CM074496.1, on the reverse strand, counting down.
GTGTGGTTTGGTTTGGTTTGGTATAGTTTGGTTTGGTTTTGGTTTGGTTTGGTTTGGTTTGGTTTGGTTTGGTTTGGTGTGGTGTGGTTTGGTTTGGTTTGGTTTGGTGTGGTTTGGTGTGGTGTGGTGTGGTGTGGTGTGGTGTGGTGTGGGTTGGTTTGGTTTGGTTTGGTTTGGTATAGTTTGGTTTGGTTTTGGTTTGGGTTGGTTTGGTGTGGTGTGGGTTGGTTTGGTTTGGTTTGGTATAGTTTGGTCTGGTTTTGGTTTGGTGTGGTTTGGTGTGGTGTGGTGTGGTGTGGTTTGGTTTGGTTTGGTTTGGTATAGTTTGGTTTGGTTTTGGTTAGTTTGGTTGTTATGTTCTTGTTTTGGTTTCTTTCTTGTCAGTCCCACCAGTTTCAGGTTCATGATCCACAGCTGTCTGCAGTTCCGTTAGTTGCCCTCAGCCTGTTTGAGTGTCTTGGTTTCTATTCATCCTCATCAGGTCATCTGCTCTTTTCTACTTTGTCACCTTTTTCTTTCTCCGCATGGTTTTGTCATGTTTCAGTTTGTTTAGTAAATGTTTTATTTTCTGTCACCAAGCCTGGTCTCCTGCATTTTGGGTCCTCCACCACCAGCTCCTGACAATCCTCTGGTTTGACAATATCCTTCCCATATGATCACACTCCCTCCACCCGTTGGTGTTTCTGCTGTGATGACCTAACAAACTATTCAAACTAAACTATAATAGACGGAAAAAAAAACTAAGAAAACTTAACTAAAATATTCAAAACATTTATAATTAGGCTGAACTTTTCAATGTTGAGATATACATTGGAGAGATAATAATGGAAAGATTGCTTTTTTTTAATGCCAATCAGCCCAGGGTGGTTTACAGATATTCCCTGGTGGTGATTGGTGGTACTGCACCCTTATTTTTATGTTCATGTCAGCAGATGTTCCTGTCACCTCATGTCTCTTTATGGCGCTATGTGGGTTCAAAAGGCTCCAATGACTTCATGTTCATTCATTTTCTGACTATAGGCGCATATTTGATGAGGTGAAAATGTGCTGCCGAACATAGACCGCCGTAATGAAAGTGCCAGTTTGTTAAGTGTAATAACCCTGCAGGTGATCCTCATGACTGAACCGCTTCAAGTGGAATTCCAGCAGCTTCTTTTCCTCTGCAGGGAGGAGGGAGTTCACGTCAGGGTCGTGCTTCAGCAGCGGCAGCAGCCATTACTGCTGCTCGCTCTGCATTTGCATGAAGCCACCGGGGTCAAGTTTGTTAGCCGCTCTAAACGCCGCAGAGCTGCGCTCCGCCGCCACTTCACTGCCACCAGAAAGGGAGGCATTGTTTGCCATTTTGGTGTAGGGAAGGAAGTGAAAAAAGGGAGCATGACTGCAGGCGGCGTGTGAAATGTTAAAATGGAGATTAGCCCGGCCACCACAAATCTGGCTTATAATGATTAAACACGGCGCCTTGCATTTCAATGGGAACACTTGTGGCTGTGAGCGCTCCGATAAGGTCCCGCTTTAATTGACACATATGCAACACGGAAAGATGAAGAGAAGACGTACTTTAAAGCAGAAAAGCTGCCGGTTCCGATATTTGTCCGCCCGGTTCGGTGTCCTCCGACAGCAGAGGCACAACAAGCAGAAAACAAATGCTTCAGGGCACAACAGGCCAGCAGATTGCACATTTTGAAGGCTTTCATTTCACAAAAGTGTGTTTTACCACCACAAGTAAGACTCTAAAGGCCCTTTTGTGCTTTACTTTAAAGAAATAACTTCTCTTTCATCATGGTTGTCTGCTAAATGTATCAGAGCTTCTCAAATGAGTGTTTCACGTTGCAATTATTGGAACAATGTGCGGCAGAACTCATCAATATCAATGAGAATTAAACACAGTGGGAGGCACCAGTGAAACAAACTGCCTGTGTGATCAGCACAGAAACAGACTTAAAATGAGCTTTTTACCGAGAGCAGAATGATTGTAATTTATTCTAAAATCCACCCGTCACCCTGCCTTCCTTAAAATGTGATTATAATTCTGCAGGAGGAAGATGATCCCAACACGAGAGCTGGAGAATCTGAAAGTCCTGCAGGGTGAAGGGCTCATTTTTATTAGATGGAAGTTCATTTTCCACAGAGTTTGTGTGTTTATAGAACAAGAAGGAGCTTCTTTTCTGCAGAATGGAGGCTTTTCAGAGCAGGAGATGTTACAGAAGTCTGCAGCAGAAGCTGCAGTCATGTTTTCCTCTCATCTGTGCTGACTGATCCGCCATCAAAGGCTCTGATTTTCCTCCACAAAATTCCACGATCATGAACATTATGCAGCAACACATCAAAATCATATTTCATCATGAGTTTGAACAGGCACTACTTGACTTTATTAAAAAGAATCTCTGCAGGAGAAACGATCCAGGCGGAGAGTTCTGATGGAAGAGTCCGTGTTTATCCCCATACCATGCTTTTATTTTCTTAATGTTGGTTCTTGTTTCTGTCTCTGGAAACGTCTCAGTTTGCATCATTGCTTCTGTCAGAATTTGAGATGAAAAAGTAGAAGAGCCAAGGCGTCTTTCTTCCTCCATTCCATCTTCATCATCTTCCTCATCATCATCAGTTTACTCTTTCCTGAAAAGATGAAATTTAAGGATCTTCTTAAAAGTTTAATTGTGAAAACTCAGACAAAAATATCTATCTTCTGAATTTGCATTAAAATATATTTTCTTTTTACTTTACTTTGACAGAAGTACTTTAAATTTGAGTTCATGGCTTAGATTTATAATTATTTTTGTTTCTGACACCAAGACTGAAGCCTCTGAAAAACATCATCTGACCAAAAGATGGTGGTGAAGCATGTTCAGAACATTTCCAGTTGGGTTTAAGATTCACATTCAGTTTCTTTATTTTAGTTTATTTATTAAATCATTATCACAGTTTTATTTTCCCTGAGTTTTATTTTGTGTTTAAAATGACTTCCTGCTTTATTTTGAAGTTTTCTTCCACATGGTTAAGCTGATTTTCTTTTTCCTCATGGTTTGACTGAAACAATAAGACCTGCTGTACTTCAAAGACAAAGACTTTAACCCTTGTGCTATCTTAGATGACCCCCCCCCCCCTTCCATTAACGTGTTCTTCCTACCATGAGCACTGTCTAGTGGGTCTAGATGACCCAACTCCCAACGTTAAAGTGCCTAGGATAGAACAAGGGATAATGTTTCCTCTAATGGCTTTTTTCATCAGCAGCTGTGGAAACTTGCCTGTCCCTGATCCCACTCTGTGCCCCCCCACCCCACACACACACACCCGGTTCAAATAACTGTGAGTCCTGATCATGTCTCAGATGGATCTGGCGTGTTAGGAGGAGCAGGAAGTGAGCACGGCAGGTGAAGCGGGTGGAAAAGTGCTGAAATGAAACCTCATGATAGTTTGACTGTCATTCCATTAAACCATGAAACCATCACTCATCTAATCCAGAGTTGTGTGAAGGACCTTGTTTTACAGATGATGCATGTTTGTGTATCAAAGTCACCAATCACAGAAAACATAATAAATGTCCTTGAAGGAACATTCTCTCTGTTTGTTCAATAATCATTTCCTTAGAAACAAGAGTCGTTTTCTCTGTAACTGTTTTCATGGAACAGATTAAATCAGATATTTTAAGAAAACGTTTCTGCTGGATGAGAATGATGTTCAGATCTGTTTTCTCTTCTTTTTAGATTTATTCTCTTCATGACTCATAGAATGATGGAACCGACTGAAACGAAGAAAACCTGTGACTGTCGGAATCCCGGCTGGATCAACCAAACTGGATCTGCAACTGCAGAGCCGTAATATTTTCCCAGAATCCTCTACTGCTCTGTGCAACAGGGAGACTATTTAGTCAGTGTTTGAAATCTGGACTTCCATACTTCTTTCAAACGGTGGATCCTGTTCTGTGGCCGTCAAACAGACGCTGTAGAACCCATCTTTGTTTCTTCACACTTTCCCTCTTATCAGCCTTCGTCACCTGAAAATGGTTGGTTTCCTCTTCTCCCTCAGTGGTTTCTCCCCGTTAGATCACATTTGGCCACAGAGAATCGATCCGGTTTCGTCTCACATCATCACATTACGCACTGTTCCCTGTTTCCTGCCGCGGGAACGGAGGAGCAGGAGAAAGAGGGAGGAAACGGCAATGAGGAAATGAAGCTGAGACGAAAGGAAGAGTGGAAGGTCGGCCAATGATCGGAGGGTTCGATCCCCGCTCCCTCCAGCCAACTGCTGTTGTAGACTTGGGTTAGACGCTTCACCCTCCCTACCTCCAGTGCGGCCCCACTGGTGTGTCAATGCATATGAATGTGATGGTCAGAGGGACTGGGGGCGTGAACAGACAGCCACGCCCCCATCAGAAGTTACCATCAACCAAGTATGAAAGAATGATGGACACACATCCTATCCATGGAAGGAGGAGTGAAGAGTCTGGAAGACGGAGACAAAAAGACGAAGAACACATCGTTCTGCCTGAGTAGAGGATGGATGGAAAGATGGCGATGGAGAAAGAAAAGAAGATGAAATGCAAACAAAGAGGAGGAGTGATGGAGGAACGACGAGGAAACCAGAGAAAATCACAGACTTGAGAAACATGATGGTTTCAGAGAGAAACAATCAAAACAGAAGCAACGAGAGGGAAAAAGAGGAAAAGAGTGAGGAAGACAAATCAAATGAGACTTTAAATGCAGAAAGTCTGGATGGAAACCAGAAAAGAGCAGACAAACGGCCTAAATAAAGCCGAAGATGAGAGACGGGGTAAAGCGATGAAACCTTTGGGGAGAAGAAGAGAAAGCAACCTGCTGCAACTGTGTCATCCTCTCCAAAACAAGCCCTGATCTTATTTTCATTTGTTGTTCCCAGAAATACTGTGTGGCAACGACTTTAATCATTTTGCCCCGAATTTCAATTTACTGCTGTAATGCGATGCAACAGCAACAGCGCTATGAGCAGAGCGGCGTAAACGCCTCCCTGCAAGTGCGTTTGATATTCTCACAGCCGGCAGCCGCACGCAGGGATTGTTTTTATTGAAATGTGATTGGGTGGTGTCTCGCTTTAGGGCACGACACACTGCAACTGCAGGTTTCACCAGTCAATTTCCTCGAGTGGAATCCAATAAAAGTGAAGAAGCTGAGATGAGACGATTTCTCAGACCGTGCAGAGGAGGAGGCAGGAGGTCAGGCCGGAGCTGAGACTGATGAGGGGGGGCCTCCTCTCCTGTTCCAGGCCTCTCTGCTGAGATCCTCACAGAATTCGGTGATGTCACGTCCTGTCTGGATCAAAACGGTTAAACTAAACTAAACACGTCCTGTTCTGGTCTGAAGGATCACAAAGACGTTTGGGTCCCAGATGAGGGCAGTAATCATCTTATCCTCACATCCAACAGGCAACCGGAGCAGGCCCGATACCACGCCAGCATCACTGTGGACCAATGAGAGAAGAGGAGGTTTGGTTCATGAAGAACACACGCCATGTCCCATTCTACTAGTTTGAATCCATTCATGACATCACTCACTTCTTGTTTTGTTCCCCCCATTCACATTTCAAAAGCTACATTTTAGACAAAGATTTTAGCTCCTTAAGCTGCTGCTCCTCCACACCCAGAGGAGCACGTTGAGGTGACTCTGGCATCTGGCCGGATGCGTCCTGCACGCCTCCCTGGGGAGGTGTTCCGGGATGTCCCACTGGGAGGAAGCCCCGGCGAAGACCAACATCCAAGCGTTTGCAAAGATGGATGTGCATATTGTGCATAGAAAAGGAAAGTTTAGCTAATCCCTGCTATCTCCATGGAGAAAGTGGGTGTGTGTGTGCAGCTCTTGCAGTTCATGCAGCAGCTGCAGCTCTTGCAGATGACGCACACTGATGACAGAGTCACATCTGAACTGCTGACCTCTGTGAGTGTTTCTGCTCTTTAGCAGAAAAGGCTTCAACACAGGCATTGCTGGTGTTTCCTCCCTGAAGACTCACTTCTGGTTGACCGGTTCACTGAATAACTTTGATCTGTCTTTACTGAAAGAATCACAACGCAGCTTTGAGTTTCTTTGACTGGATTTTTTATTGTAAAGCTATGAGGAAGGAATAATTACAAGATATTGTCTCTTTGAGTCGCCCAGCAAAATAAACCAAAAAAAGCCACATTTTGAAATCCAAACATGCAGATGCAGATTAAAGATCACATGAGGCTCAAACAAACACGTCACCCGACTCCCTTCAAAACAAGCAAACAGGCCAACATGGAGCAGACGAACGTGAGAAAAGAAACACAGTGAAGTGAGTGGATGACAGGAGGAGGCTCTAAGCATGACTCAGCAATCCTGCAGTCCCTTCATGATCCTACGGGGTCAGGTTGTGAATAAATATCATCCTCTTTTTAAAACTTACATTGCATGTACATAAAACTGTACAAGAAAGAAGGCATCACTAGCAGTGTTCCTATAAATATGACCATCCAACATTTAGCCGACAGACTCCAGCCTTTTGTAAAGACCAACATGACTCAGCAGCCTGGTCCTGCGGTTTTCTCTGTCTGATCTCAGGAATATAGAAAAACTCCAACCTTAACGTACAGAAATTATTTTCTAAGATAAAAAAAAAATCATCTTCAGATCAGTTTGGATCATCGTCTCTACAGACCCTAACATGACTGCAGTCCAAACACAGTCCCTCTGAATTCTGGACACACGATCGCACTCAAAACCCTTAAGCTTGTTTTTTCTTTTTTTCTTTTGATTGTTTAGAAGATATATTTACTAATCTAAATGCTGCTTTGGGCATTTTTAGGCTAGCTGCTACGTGAACTGCAACCGTGAATCCAAATGTCTGGACATTCTGAAGGTTTGAGACCCAGTTTGAGGTACTGGCATCTAAATAAATGCACCCCCCCCCCCTCACGAGTCTGGAAAGAACATCAACAACCACTTATATTCATACAGTATGTCTATAGCAGTTTTTGACTCCATAACATTGATAAAACATCTGCAACAACAACAAAAACGCATCAATATTTATAAGGTCGGCTTGTTTCATGCTCAGCTGACGCCTCACCGGCGGCGCCATAGTACACGAGCCGTGAAGGTCGGATCTGCCGCCGTCACGGATTTGGGTTTGGTGTCACCCAACAATGAGCTAAAGCAAACAGAACCTCCATCTTCAGTTTTACAGAAAGTTGGTTCAGACGGAAATCTGGGTTTGTTTCTGGCTTTAATCATCTGGAACAAGAATTTGAGGAGAAACTCAAATGGGAAAAACCAAAGGAACCGAGTCGACACGCTGCTGGTAGACTGGAGAACGTTTCCACCCGACAGCGTCGATGTTTCCCTGATGGCAGCGTCCGGATCAACCGCAGTAGCCAAGCCAATAAAAAATGTGCACATTTAAAACGTGGAAGTTAAAAACAGATTCTGATGACAGATGAGGAGGAACGATGGGAGGAGGAGCCTGAAACCAGGATTTCTCCTCCCTTTTTGGGCCGTGACTCTCCGCTCAGATGTGACTCGGAGTCTCAGCTGATCAAATATCAAAAATAAAGATTTTTTTGTTTGTTTATGAAAGTCTCGTTTGGGACCTTCCTTTGCATCGAAACTGCTTCCACTCATCCTCCCAGAGCCCAGGTCCTCCGGTTGAGGCCCCATGCAGGGTCAGAACCGAGACGCACGGCGAGGCCTCGTTTCATTGGCGTGGAGCTCACCTGTGGAATGAAGGAGCGATGACCTCGTCTACTGCAGGGGTTTATGGGAAAACGCTTCAAACTGATCTTTTTAGCTTCACTTCCTTTGTTTTTCAGTTGATTTCACGCATGGATCTTTTGCTTCTGTTTGCTTAATGTGCATGTGTGGAAGAATATCATATATTTATGCTTCATGTGAAACTTTTTAAGGTGTAACACAAAAGAAAAGGTACTTTTTTATGAAAAGTGACCTGTGAAAAACTTAGCAAAAAAAATCCCAAATCAGAGGGAAAAAAGAAATCATTGCTTTTTGAAGGAAAACATTTTTCCTGAAAGCCTCACAAACGTGGGAGCCAACATCTGGAATGAGATTTTCCCTGTGCATTATGGGACATTCATGCGTTTCAGGGACCAACAGCGACGGTCGTCACCTGTCGTCAGAGAGACTCAGACGTGACACTGAATGAAGTCGGGATGGAGGTGAAAGGAGGTTTTGACTTTCCAGACATTCAACCTCAGTTCAGCCCAGATTGTTGGTGATTTGAATCTTTAACCCCCCCCCCCCCCCCCACGCTGTGTGAGAGGGCAGCTTCAGGTTCAGTTTGGGACCTCAGAGTCCTTCAGAGCCTTCAGACTCTTCAATACGCGCCTCTGGACTGGAAAACACCGGCTTTGATTACTAATTGAAAGTGGCATGACAGTGTTTTGCTCTTTTTAACTCTAAGGGGGCAGAACAGGCCGCTGGCACAACACATAACCTCTCTTCTCTCCAACACACAGCTTCATTCCATCAACTATTTCACAAGAATAAAAAAAAGAACCGAAAATAAGCAAAAACATGAAAAGAAAATGGACAATTTCAACATTAAAACTCACAAATTTGTATATTAGAGAAGCAAAACTTTTCTGTTGCAGTCCAACAGTGAATGTCATTCATAAATAATGGCTGCCAGTGATCAGCCCATGATGTTTCTGCAAATAAACCAAAGCGCAGATGATTGTGCATTGAAGTCACGCATCAGCACGTCTAAAGTGATTCAGGAGAGAAGCACAGATGTGCACTTTGTGAGTTAATAATGAATCCAGGCTAAAGCCGCCGGTTACAGCGCCAACACTCCCATTCTCAAACCCACAAAGCAGATTCCAAATGAAGGGGCTGCATCTCATTTGTAAAACAGCGTTTTTTCTGGACGCACATTGATTTTTTTTGGGGGGGGGAGTAAACAAGCTGCAGGTTTTTGGTAAATGATGCATGTTTGGCTGAATCACTCTAAGCCCTCTATTTCTCATCAATCTGCTTCCCATCAATAATATGTGCATACAAGTCAAAGGAAGTGCTTCCCACAGAGGCGTTTGCTGAGTGAAACTCCATGATCCGACACTTCATTTCTTTCCTGCTTCGTGTCTCCACAACAGTTTCCCTGTCACCAGAAGGACTGGAGGATGTGGAATGCAAAGCAAGGCCTCCCCACACAGCACAAAGGCGAGCTCAAGCTCAGTCTGAGGGTGACAGCAGGTTTCCCAGGGGCTGACGGGTCATCCAGGACCCCAAAGGCCCCCACTGGCGTGGCCAGACACTTTAGATTCAAGTCGTCCCGAAGAACCAGACATGTGATCAACTCAGATCCACTGCTGCTGAGGTTTTTGCATGGCAGACCGACTCTTTAGGGCAGAGAAATCCAACTAAATGGGATCATCCGACGGCCAGAACAACTGGTATTTTCTAAATGTTAATAGTGAAAACATGAATCTGATTTGTATGAAGCTTTATTAGCAGCACCCTAACGACACAGACACAACACAAACTGTAGCAATAAATCCATAGAATGAGTTAAGACTCCTGGTTTTGTCTGTTAAAAGCAGTTCTTTTGTTCTCAAAGGTTTATTTGGGAGTTTTAATCAGGGATGAGTCACAGACTGAGGTGGAGCAGAGAGTTTTTCAAAATAAAACATTGATAAGAATCAGCTGAGTAATATCACAGAAATAATGACGTACCGGACCCCCCCTGGCCAGCATCAGTTCACAGCTCAGAGGTCGGGGAACGCTGATGCAAATGACTGTTCAAGTGTTGACCTTTAACCTCCATTAATGTTAGGGGTCTTCACCTGACAGAAGGCCTGAAGGCAGCAACAGACGACAAATATGGAAATGATTGAATTTTTGGCTTAAGATTTGCTGACTTAGATATTATTATTATTATCATCATCATCATGGTTTGCTATATCACAGTAAACACACTTTAGTTCCTTGTTTTCTCAATGATAAAATGTTTTTATTCTCAACAATGTGACTCAACTTATAGTCTGAAAAAAAAGCTAATAACCAAGAAAGGCTAATTAAAATGTAAGCAACTGTTTACACTAACGTCTTTATAAAATGGCAAATCTTGAGGTAGTGGATTACTTCTGCAAAATGTAATAGTTAATGTCGACGCTTGAATCCAATAAACTGAATAAACATCCTGATTTAAGGACGCTGAGCTTTGGAACCTGCAGCCGTCGTTCTGTTTCTTTGTCTGCAGAAATTCTAAAAAACATTCAAATGTCCAGAATAGAATTTCGGTTTTATTGGCTTTAGTAAAATCTCGTTTAGTTATACAGCTTTTTTTTTTTTGGACCACAGAAGAAGGTTCTTAAAACTACATGTGTGTTTCAGAGGACGTGTGACTGAGAGCTGATGTCAGAATCGAACCCACTGGACGTGTTTTAATGGTCATCACGGAAATGTTTTGCCGGTTTTTTATTCCATCTGTCGCCCAACGTCACATGAGCAATTTAAGCTCAACGCTAGATTCTCTTCTGGAGATGAGCAGAAACCACTAAACTATTGGAGTCAGGGGTGTTGTCCGCTGCTCCACAGCCCACAGCAGGTTAATGTATGAATCTAAGAGTCCATCAACACTTTTTATGTTTTTTTGTGTAAAGAAAATCAGTTCTTTTTCCGTTTTCTATGAACTTTAGTCCAGCGAACTGCACTTAGTCATATCATGAAGAAAAGCACTGCAGGCATTGCTGGGAATGAAGACTCAGCTTGTCTGGGTTTTTCATCCTGGAGGGGGCAAAAGCGGCGCCCTCACAGCCGTGATTGCCTTCACTCTCCAGCTCGCAGATCCTCCTGTGAGATCCGGCTGGAAGCAACAGGTTGACCACAGGTTACCGGGGTCACCAGAGGTGCTTGTTCCTCCATCGGGGGGTAATTGGTGCCACAGACTAGAGGTTAAACTCACAGCCCATGACCTGCAGCCCTGCTCCTCCATCTTTATCTAACACCGGAGTCCGGAGTGCAGCCGGGTCGTAGGGGACGGCAGAAGGACATGAAGACTTCTGTGTTCCATCAGAGCTCTAGATCGAGGTGTGAAATCAAAGCTTGTATAATCCTGGACTCAAAAGGCCCATCGAGGGAGGGGGCTTAATGACGGCTGAAGGAGGATCACGCTGCTTTTCCTGAACAGGTAGATGCACCGGCAGAAACCAAATCCACCACGAGCCTTTCTATTGAGGACCTCTGACATCAGCGGCAGGGGACGCTCCTCACTCCATAAAGCTTTGTCTAACTGACAAACTGCACCAGACGCCTCACCTACCCGGCAGATGGCCCCCAATCGGCCCCCTGTTTTCCTTCCAGGCCGGGCTGTGTGCTTTGGTGTTCCTCTGATCGCCGTGGCTGGATGTTGACATCAAAAACACAGAGAAGAGGCGTTTATTCTTCTGTTCAATCGTCGAGGCATTTGTCCTAAACGGGACGAGGCAGCGCATTTTCACTCTAACGACATTAAAGAGGCCGATTCTGCTTTGATTTCTCATCGGGTGTTGAGTCCTTTTTCATCTCAGAAACGTGTTTTCATGAAGCGTGCGTCACGTCAGGTTTGGGTTTAGGACGGACGAGAACACTGGAAGCAGTTCTTTACGGTTACCATCAATCGAGCATCAATGATGACTGAAAGTCTGTGTTGAAGCTCTGATACCTTCATGACTTCATGTTTCGGCTGACTGGATTCCAAACGTTTGGCTCAAATGTAGAACATGACTGCAGATCCACATTTTTTACGGCTCGCATTCTCATGAAGCTGATACCGGTGCTGCATGACAAAGATCCCCCCCCCCCAGACATGAGGTCCACAAAAGCCTGCTCCTGTCACTCAAGGAGGTCTCTACGGCAACCTGTGAATTAGATGGACTGCTCATCCAGAAGCGGTGACCTCAGCAGCTTTGAAAGCCGTGTGAGAACATCAGCAGACTCTCAGAAAACTGACACTGAGGAAGTGAGGACCACTCTTGCTCCAAACGATCCCAAAGCACACGGCTTCTTCTGACACACCGCTCTGCGCATCGCATGTTCTCGGGAGGAGGGGGGCGTGAAGTATTTCTGTCTCGGTTCTCTGGGTTTTTCTTTAAATGCTCGCCGCCACAAAAGCTTGAAATAATAAACGTTTAAGGCCCGTGCATGTTAGACCCTCAGAGGTGGTCATGAGCTTCTCTGTGCTGTATTTCTGGAGAGGAGGGGGGGCTTCAGTAGACCCCAGCTTCTGCAGGTGAACCAGGAAAGAAAAGGTGAACTGAGGTGATGTCAAAGACCAGAATAATCCTTTCAGATTATATCCAGATCTTTTCTCACTTCATGGAATAAATCTAACATTTTATTTCTAGAAAGAACATGAGCACATTTCCTTCAGATTACATCTTCTAACTTTAAATATGTTTCATCGAGTCTCTGCAGCCCACGGTCACAACTCTTATGGTTTGATGAGGAAACATTTTTTGTTTGTGAGATGACATGAAGTGACCTATGACCCTTTAGTGAAGGTGTCCCTCTGACAGCAGCAGGACCAGTCAGAGATGTGGATCCACTGAAGGATTCTTTTGGTTTTGGCCGCGGCGGTTCAGGACTTCCGGCGTGCCGTAAAGCGAAAACGCAACAGACCAAAGAACGGAGAACGTAAGAAAAAGTCTTTGTTTCAAACTCGGCACCGGCGGTGATGCTCCAGAGTCCGTGTTCCTGCAAAGTGTCGGGAACGCTGCAGCGTTTTCATATGTTTATCAAAGGGATGCTTTATGGAGACGGAGATGCGGATCCAGAGACCGCCACAGCGGCTCTCTGTCCCCGTTTGTCATATTTACAGCTTTGTACACAGAAGAAAAACGTCTGCAAAAAGACAGAACTAAAAAACGTGACTCTAAAGATCACAAGAAATCCTCGTTTCTGCAAACGTCTTGGTAAAAACTCTTTCCTCTTCAGAGTCGACGGAAAAATGTAAAACAAAAAGTTGAGATAGAAAGCATGACACGGCGTTTTCCAGTGGCCCCTTCCCTCAGGAAGGGATCCATCTTTTCTGTCCCCAAACAAAGCAGAGAAGAAACCATCAGCTGTAGCTAAATAGTTTTCCATGAAGTGGTCACGACGATGAGGTGTAGTTTACATTCGGCCGCAGCACAAACCGGGTCTCCTCAAACCGGTTTCAGGTCAGTTAGTCAGGATGGGGGCGCTGGGAACAGCATGGAGGGTGTAAAGCCTTATAGGATGCTGCAGTTTCTAAAGGGAGAGGGCGGAGTCAGTGCTGCGGCACAGCAGGTTACAGGCACAGGGGGACAGTCGTGAAGGGGGGGTGTGGGCAGCCTCGGTGGACAATGTGAACGGTTGGGAATTTTTGGATGGAGAGGTGCCTCCTCACAGGTAGATCTCCCTCTTCTGGCCGGTGGGGGTGGTGGCTGAGTGGTACTCCGCTGCCTGGCTCAGTGGGATCTCCTCCAGCCCACGGTCTTTGCCAGAGGAGGCCCCGCCCCCTTGGTAGGCACTGCTGTAGGGCGTCATGAACCTCATGTTGGCCACTTTAGAGCCGCTGCCGCCAGCCCCGCCGCGCTCCTCCGTCACCATGGGCTTGGGGCTCCCGTTGGCCATCAGCTGCTCCTGCCCGTCCATCTCCTGGTAAGGCACGAAGGTGGAGAGCTTGGGGGCGCTCTTTGACACCTTGTGGTTGGGGGAAGGCTGGCCGGGCATCCAGCAGGAGTCGGAGTGGCCGAACTCGGTGCACTCGCGGGTGCAGTTGCCGGTCATCGCCACATCGGGGAGAGGCCTGAGGTCTGCAGAGACACAAACAACACAGGAGGTTTGGTGAGGCTCTGATGAAAGGTTTCAGAACAAGGTGAGGGACAACGCTGGTGCAGATTGTTCTTGTCTATTCAAAGCTCTGGAATGGTTACCCACCCAACCGCTCACAAACCAACATGGAAGCAGCCATGCTGCTGAGCCAAACCACCAGAGACGACTGAGGGTTCAGCGTCTCGCCTAAGGACGTTTGACTGACCAAGAATCAATCCAGCAACCCTTCACGATTATAACAGGCAGCCGGCCAGAGAAAGCCACAGCCGTCATAAGAACAACAAAGACACATCTATGTGTAGCCAAGCAAAGAGAACCTCCCTCCATGTAATTCTGGTTATTAATGATGTATTGATTGGTTGAAATATTTTAAGGGAGCTGAAAATGAGTGAAGTGATTGGCATTTGTAAATCTGATTGACTGACTGAAGGCACATTGTATAATCAGCCTGAAAGGACAAGCAGATTGTGGGAAACACCCGGCTGTAGATCTGTGATGTTTTCTTTCTGGTTTTTCCTCTCTGAATCTCTCTGCTCTTCTCGCTGGTTTTACAAGGATTCCGGCTGCGCATGTTTATTTGAGCAGCTTTTCTTGACTGGATGCTGGGATGCAGGCTGGTGCTGTGCTCCTTTATCTGTTGCAGCAGACTCTCAACCCTGATATTCAACAGATCGCCTGAAGTGGAGCATAGCACTCCACAGAAGACAGATAACGCTCTTCGTGATCATTTCTGTCTGCAACGCTAACAAATACTTCCCTGCAAAGGACAACAAGAGTGCAGCGTCCGAGCTGGGGGGGGCGGGGGGCACGGTTTGATGGGCTTCAGGATTTTAAAGAGAATCACCAAAGCTCCTTTATATTTTTCATTTGCTATCAGTCTGCTATAATTCTTGGAAGGTCGCTGCCTGCTGGAAGATGAAGAGACTTTTTGGGTAAGTGATGAGAGTTAAAAAAACTCTCAAGCTTGTTAAAATGTTAATAATGTTACACAAGAAGCTAATTATGGAAAAATCCTGAAATGAGAAATACATTTTTTGAACTGCGAGGGGAATTCACAGGAGAACTCCGGCAGCATTTGCAGTAAAAAACTCCGTAATTGAGCACCTTTGTTCCACTTTTTGTTCTGAGTTTGGGCCCTTTTTTTCTCCCTGAACTTCAGACTGACGGACAGGAACCGACGCGAGCGGGACGGAGTTCACATTTGAAAAAAATCACAGCTGCAAATGGAAAAAGGTCAGAGATAGAAGCAGAAATATCAATGTGTGTGCAGAGAGTAACCTTTCTTCTGTGCGTGACATTCGATCAGTCTTTGATACTGGAGGTTTGCTGGGGGGGTGGGAGAGTCTCCTGGGGAGGGGGGTGGCACTAACCCCTGAAAATGCCCTCTTCGTCATGCACAGTTGAAGCCCATTGGGGCCAAACAATCTTTGATTTTCTGTTTGGTCAGTTTTAGTATGCACAGCTCCATCCAGGCAGGTTCTCAGAACTGGCCACACCAGAACTCTGCAGCTGCCATCGGTTCTAGGGTTCTGTTTCCTGGGATGATCAGTGTTCCCCCAATCTGGAAATTTCTACACCCTAGACCAGTTTCTGCTGGTTTTTCTCCAAATAAAGAGTATTTTCCCCTCCACGGGGTTTCACAGATAAATGGGGCTTTGAAGGCCCAAAGTGCTTCACAGTCACTCTTTACCTGTAAACACCTGTTCAATCACTGATCTTTTCAATCAGAGGATGACTGCCCACCTGTGCACCACAGCCAAAGGGCAGCTTTTTAAAAACGCTCTTTGTGGACTTCAGTATCAACAAATCAACCTCCTCAGTAATGTACTGATTAAGGTTGTGTTTTATGTCTGCTGGTAGTTCAAGATATTCTGATCGTTAAAAGTGCTCTTCACAGACCGTCTGGGGTTAATAAACTTAAAGACAACAGTTACTTTTTATGTTGTTACCATGTCTTATTGGACTGAAAAACTATTCAAAGCGGGTTGCACCGTCAGGACAATTCCTCTGAAACCAAGAGCGCCCACAGATAACACACAAGCCTGAGTCTACAGGTCGCCTACTTAACCACAAGACTCTCTGATCTGCTGCATGGGGACTGACTGGATTAGACCCAATACTTTTTAATACCGGAGCCAGCAACCCCAAATAATACACTGCTATTCCAACTACCGCTTGCTTTTCTACTGATGATGAATCAACGTTATTCCAGTGATTTGTCTTGTGAACTGCTAGGAATGCCGCTAATTGCAGACGGTTGAAGACTTCCGGTAGTCGAAAGAACGTCAATACTGGAGCTAAAGCTACTAGAGGATTTTAACATTCCTGCGTGATTCCACCAAGGTCTTTTTAATATGCTTTGGTGAAGCACTCTGAAAAAGCTTTTCATGTGGTTTGATGTTTCAATACATGCACCCATTTGTAAGTTGCTGGACAGCAAAGATCAACCATTAAATCACCATCAGGTCACAAGGATCTCTAAAAACTCTCTGAAGGTCGGCAGCAGCAGAGCAAGCTTTCTGCAGAAACGCGAAGAGTTAGGGTCAAACCGGAAGGAGGAAACATGTCTCCTCCTCTCCCTCTCTTCTCTCTTCTCCTCTCTTCTCCTCTCCTCTCCTCTCCTCCTCTCCTCTCTCCTCCTCCTGATCCCTCTCCTCTCCTCTCCTCCATCTCCCTCTCCCCGACCTCCTCCTCCCTCCTCCTCCCTCTCCCTCTCCTCCCTCCTCCTCCTCCTCCCTCCCTCCTCCTCCCTCCTCCCTCTCATCTCCTCCCTCTGATCTCTCCTCCTCTCCTCTCCCTCTCCTCTCATCTCCTCCCTCTGATCCTCCTCTCCCTCCCTCCTACTCCCTCTCCCTCTCCCCCTCCCTCTCCTCCCTCCCTCCTCCCTCTCCTTCCTCCCTCGCTCCCTCTCCCTCTCCTCCTCCTCCTCCTCTCCTCTCCCTCTCCTCTCCTTTGGTGAGGCCATATTGATTCAGGGTTGTCACCATTAGTCAGGCTTTTAAAATGGAGCAGCCCCCTCTTGAGTTATTTTTTGCCGGTTTAGCCCTCTTTATCTTCCCCTCTTGAGTTACAGTTAACCCAGCGGACCCCCAGCCACCTCCTCAGCCTCTTTCTCTGCATAATACACTCTGCTACCTTGGTCACCATTTTGCGGTCAAACTAATTAGATTTCCCAGTCCCCGCTCGGGAAGATGTCAGTGGTGTGAAATGGAAATAATTTCCAGATGAATATCTGACATTTTACGCTGTCGAGTGGAGTAAAGAGGTCAATGATTGGCTCTCCTTTCCTCTTCTTTCCTCCTCTTTTTTTCTGCTCCATCACTTTCACGCACAGATATGCTAAATCCACCTCCCATTCGGTCCAGGGTGATAATGGAACGCATACAAAAGAAAGCTTCTTTCTGCTTATGCTTGAAGTGTTAATGTTTAATTACTTTTAAAAGCTGCCTTTTTCCGTGTGTGTGCCAGTTTGTGTTGTAGGAGTGAAGCCAGCAAGAAAACCTTCAATTAATGCCTTCCTTTCGACAATGCCTCCACCTATCTTTCCAGGAACAAAAAGAAGAGTGAGGAGGTGCAGCTCCTCTGAACGCCCAAAGACGACAGAAGAAGAAAGAGAAAGTCCAGTGAAAGCTTCCTCCACTGCAATCAGCACTGACACCTGCGGCCCACACACCTTTGCTTTCAGACACTTTGACTCGTTCCCTGAAGGCTTCCACTGCTCCCATCAGACACGACTGTCCCCAGTTTCTCCCAGGAACCCTGGCTGCTGGGTTCTGGGGGAATCAGCAGCAAAGTCTTCTGTTTTATAACTAGAGACCTTTTTCTTGTTTTTTGAAAATGAGCTAAACAAGAAAGAACAAAGAGATTGTCTCCAGGAAAAAGGTCTAGATTTGATTTCTTCCATTGACATTTGGCTCCATGTTGTCTCATTTTAAATGTCATTTGCTTCTTCAATTGGGGAATTGATCACCTCCTTAGGTCTGCTTTTGGCATCTTTTTTGTGATTTACAGATAGAAAGGAATCAAAACCATCGCCAATCACTGAAACTCTGGAGACTGGCCTTTTTTCACTGAGATCCAAGTGAAACCCAACAAATATGAAATAATGTGCATCAACTAATACAGTACTCCGGGCGGAGAAACGACAAAGAGGAAAACCAGAGATGCTTGACAGCTCAAAAGAATTTTATGGATTGATTAAAGACTTAGGAACTCTAAATGATGTGTTCAAGAGAACCAAAATGAGGGACAAACAGGAAAGTGATAAAAAATGAACGCAGACATCAGCAGGTTTGCTATAACATTGGAACAAATGGTAAATGTAAAGCACATATGTTTTTAATACTCCAAAAGCACTTTCCCAGTCACAGTCTGACTCTACCAAGAGCACACTCACACGACTGATGGCGGCCCTGCTGTCGTAATACAGCCCAACCACAACCACCAGAAGCAATGGGGTTCAGCGTGTTGTCCGACACTTCTGCCACGAGGTGGGCAGGGCAGAAGCTAAACCTTTGACCTTTGACCGCTTCTACCTCTCTGTGTACCACAGCTCCCCAGAATCTGTCTGTCTTTTGAAATTTAAGTGGTTAAATACTCCATTAACGAGTACAATTAAAGCCAAAGTTATCAGATGTGCTGTGTGTCCAATCAATGATTCCCTCTAAAAACCTGAACTGATCTGGTTGCAGAACACGCCATGACGACGCTTTCTTTCCTGCACACACATAGGATCCTTTGATAGAACATCCGCTAAGGTTCAGCAGAGGTCTGAACACACACTGATGTAAACCTGAATCTGTCACACACACACACACACACACACACACACACACACACACACACACACACACACACACACACACACACACTCACACAGCAAACACACACACACACACACACACAGTAGTAGTGTATCAGTGTGTGCTGTACTCCATGTTCCCATAAAGAGTTCACAGTCATCAGCTGTTCTACAACTGTCTTTCCTTCAGAGTAAACATGGTCACATCAGACTCATCAGCACAGCACCTTCCTTCAGACGGTCACATTAACTGGAACGAGCTGTTTCATGATGCTGACACTGACATTTTCCTCAGCAGCTGAAACTCTCACCTGTACAGAGAAGACAGAAAGAAAAGTCAGTGAATGAATCTGAGGCTGTTGAATGAATGAGGCTGGTCTTGGTCACCAAACAATATGTTTCTCTTGGTGGGATTTCATGGTTGCCGAGCTGCACCACCATCACCATCTTGATGTCAAATACATTTAGAGCTCACAGCATCTGCAAATGCTGATCGATCCATATTCGGGTTTTTTGTGTTTCAAGCTTTTTAAAGCTCGCTGGAAGTCTGTCTCTTAACTGCAACTGTTTCTGGATGTACAGATGTACGTATCGTACAAACTATACGATACGTAAACAGCTGTCTGTCGTCCTTCACCTGCTGGTGGATGATGTCGTCTGTAACATCCTCAGAGCTTGTTCTTCCCGTACAGCCGGGTTCATGTCTTTCTTGTTTTGAGGCTCTGTTTCTGGAGTTGTATCCCAAATGAATTGATTGATGATAACTCGTTAAGATACATGTTTTTAAGAGGTTTGTTCCTTTGAATTGGAGTCCAGGAAACCTACTTTGGGAGGGAGAGTTGGGCATGGATTCAGTTTGATGTCGTCGTAGTTCTTATCAAGAAGACCAGAGGCTCCAAAGCCGTCTTTGGGGCGGATCCAAGTCTCCCAGAAGAAAAGTAATTGATGGTATTTCTGTGCCACATTTCCTCCCACATTTCCTGAGAAGGTGCTCTTAGGTTTTTTATCTACCCAAAAAATCAGTTCCGGGTCTGTGCACTTTCCCTCCAGGGACATTAAAGTCAATCACAATCTGAGTCTGGGCCCACATTGTTTTTGGTCTGCTTTTCCTTCCACGATTTTATCAGACTGGCTTAAATGTTGTTGACATCCAAACCAAAGAAGAGGCCCAAACGGCTAATAAAGCTTTGAGTGTTTGGAACTAAATCTGCTGTCAAAGGAGGGTAAAAGCGGTTCTTTAATTTGTTCATTTAAAAGGAAATTTAGATCCGGTTGACAGTTCTGAGATCCTATTCCTCTCTTACATTTGCTTTAACACCAGGGAGTTTCAGTTGGTCACCATAATTTCCCCCCATCCTCCAGCTCTTGGTTCTGGACCAGCACACGGTTGGTGGCCCAACAGAACCAGTTTTTCCTGTGCTAGGTCAAAAACGGCATTTTTTCCCAAATAAAATACATTTACACTATAATGAATCAGGAATTCAAACATGTTTTTGATGAGTTTATGAAATGTAGCTTTTTTAAACACAGCGTGACTGATGGACACAATAGAAAGAGCCCCCCCCATCTCAAAGAAGAGGTAGAAGAAGGAGGCTCTTCTGAGGTTTGGGACCTGCGGAGGTCACCTCATCTACGCTTCCATGTAGGTCAGATCTGCTCCCGAAGGCTCGGTCGCCCCCCCTCCCTGAGGCTCAGTATCTCTGCCACTCTTCCTGACCCCCCCAGTCTGGCTACGTGCGAAAATCTTGCCGGCTCTAATTAAACTTTGGGCAGATTAGAACTTTGCCTTGTCAGTCTTTATTCATGCTTAAACAAGTTATTACTTTTTGAGAAATTAAATTAGCTGGCAATTAATTAATCGACACAGAGCTGGAAAAGAGGACGGAGGGGTGGGGGGATGCAAAGAGGTGAGGGGGATGAAAGTGGAGGGAAGGAGGTGGGAGTGGGGGGGCTTGGCAGAAAATGAAGGGAAAGCAGACAGATTGATCTCAGAGATGGAGAGACAGAAAAAAGGAGGATATTAGATATTTAAATGTCATCCAGTTTTTCTGTAATTAGCAGAAGGAAGAAATGAAGATGAAAATCTTTGTCTTTTAAACATTAATACTTGATGGTTTCAGACCCCCCCCCTACCACCACCACCTACATTCTTTTTTAGATCCTCCAACCTTTTTTTTTTTTCTAATAGATTTTTTTTGGGGGGGGTAAAAATTACATCTATTTATTTTTCACCTATAGGATATTTTTGCACATACATGTGTATCCATATCACCATATATGAAGCCTTTCCTTTGAATAAACCTAAACATCTCCCTGCAGCTCCAGTGATGTCATCACACATACGTCGACGTCTCAGATTCTTCTTTACACTTTTCTGCTGAATGTGTCTCATTTCTGCAGTTGGATGTGAAGCTCGGTCATCTGGGGCCTCTGGAGGAGGCTGCTTTAGCTTAAAGTGACGCGTGTGAGGTGGAAGCCTGAAACAAAGCGAAGTGGCTGGAGGAGAAAGCGCTGGAAGGTTAACGTAGTGAAAGAACACAGCCGCTCCGCCTGGCCATAAATATTTGACCACAGCGCCCTGCTGGGAGTGAAAGAGACTCTGTGAGGAGAGCGGCTCATTAAACATGCAGGGAACACGTTTGTGTTTGCTTTGAATGCACAAACTGACCCGAATGCAGAAACTGTGGCCGCACAGAGCTGGCAGCCGCAGCACATCTGTTGGAAGGGAAATCCACTCTCTGTTTCCTCCAAACTGGGTCTCACCGCGCTGCTTTTATGCAGCAGCTTCTCTGCGGGAAACCAGCGTCTGACAGGCACACTTATCTGATTAGATTAGGCTTTCTCTGTGTGTGGTTTGCACAGATAAATGACCAGCACACTGTTTAATAATCATATTGGATCCTGTTCTGCAGACATTAGTACTTTGCGTGAGCGAGCCATTATTTATAGATTTCTCTGGTCAGGAGAAAATCTCAAAGGAGAAGGAGTGCTTTCTCAGAAAAGGCTGTCATGTGAGAGTTTATCTGTTCGATCAATGGAACCTGAAATGACTCTAATGTTTGAACGTGTCTGTCAGGTTTAGCTCTGGCTGCTGCATCACACTCTTTTTGTTGATAATTATTTATATTTTTCTGGTTAAGTCTGGATTACTTTAGAAAGTTTTCTGTCTTCAGGCAGCTGAAGGTCAAGCTGAGCGGCAAATGTCTGCCTCAGCTTTCAGTTCTGATAAAATTAATATTTCTGAAAGAACTTTTCGGGTTCGTGTTTAGACTCGGACTGTGTGTCTGCATCCCACTCCCATCATCTTTTCATCTATTTTTAAAGCTGCCTTTTTTTATGAATCCAAAAACCCGTGACACAGTTTCTGCAGACCAGCAGAGTTCATCAGAAATGTCTCTGAGTTGTGGGTGCAGCCCCACTCCCCCTCCCCCCCCCCCGTTGCATGGACACATGAGTTTGATGCTGTCTTTAGTTGAATGTATTAAATTTGTGTCTTTCGCCTCTGGTTGGACGCACAGCAATTTTGCTGCCTACCGCCTTTCCAAAAATGTGTTCATAAACTCAACGCTCCAGACAAGTGTGGGAATACTTCATTCAGAGACTCTACCAGTACGGCGAGCATCACCGTCTGCTGCAGGAGCGGCGTCTGATTGACGGACGCTTTTAGCGGTACTTCAGTCTCTGTGACCCAGTTGGACGACTCACCGTCCCGCATAAGTCCAAGGAGTATAAAATAGAATTACAGGAATTTTTTATGATTGTCTTTATAAAAAAAGTAAAAAAAAAATCATAAAGTTCAGGACAAGAACTCCACCAGCTGATTGCATCATTGAATACATCACATGCAGGGCTTAGTCCCTGATTGGCAGGCTTAAGACGGCGTCCTCACCATAGTTCAGATTTTTTACCTATGGACGCTCTGTGCCGCCCATATTAAGCCCCAACGCTCATAGCGCGCCATAGGACCTCAGATCACGTCTGTTCATTGACTCAAAATTGAAAGGCTTCTACCTTGTTAGCCGCATTCGTGTGAACACAGTGTGATATTTACTCTGGATGGACATTAGTGTGGACATCCCAGCCTCTGCTGGGAGTCTACGATCATCTCTCTGGAGCTGAGTTTGTTGTCTTATTAGCCGCGTTTACCTGGGCAAAAGTAATCGGAAAGAACGCCTGATCGGAAAGAAAAATGCGTCATGTAAACGCGCCGTTCGGAATATTTCTTTCCGATGGAGATAGGTGGGTTATACCGATCGTTTATCCTATCGTGGAGCATGTAAACGGTCATTCTGACCGTGTGTCACTGCTGCTCTGGGTTACGTCACGCTCTCGCCCCTCTGGCTCTCCCCTCTCTTTCACCCCTCACGAAGGAGATGCAGGGAAAAAGCGCTTCGTGCCCCCCGATGCTCACTCGGTCCACTGGGGGGGGGATGCTTTGTTACGTGTGTGTTTTATGTGTGGGAGAATCCAGACTGCGAGCCGTCCTGCCGCTCTGGGTTAGCGGCTGCAGGACTCAGGAGGAACCGTGTTCGAACAGAGCTGTGGCTTTGGGGCGGTCTGTGTGAACTTTCCAGAGCAGAAATAAATGTCGCGTGGTGTCACGTGGATTTGTGTTTCCAGTTGTGTCCCGACAAAATAAAGGCTGATGTTATTCCCATACATTTATGTGCAGCTAAGATGCAGATTGCTGCGTTTCTCACACGGTCCTGGATTTTGTGTCCATCAGGCTAATGTTGTTAGCCCGTGTTAGCCTGTCCTCAGCCTTCTTCCAGCTCTGTTTCATTCATAAAACAGCACTGATCACACGGATTAAATATAACGATGAGCGAACAGGCGCTTCATAATATTCACGACATTAATAAAAGCACGTTTGGAAGGTCGTCTCGTATTACGGAGCTGCAGCACATGCTGTCTGTCTGTGGCAGCGGTCTGTTTACAACGGGACCTATTTCCTCATCCGGGTGATTTTACACTACTGCGCATGCCCAGATGATTCATTCCGACGGAAAGTGTGAGCCATGGGAACGTTTGTTCTAATCGGAAAGAGGTTTTCTGTGCCCATGTGCACGGGTGAATTTTAACCCGACCATTGATCCCATCAAGATATTCTGCCCATGTAAACGCGGCTACTGAGGACGTGTGGCGGCATGTCAGCACCTGTGAACATCTGGTCACATCCAATGACGGAGGCTCTTCTGACTGCCGGGCAGATCCTGATGCTGAGTCGCCCCACAGCTTTGATATCTTTCCTGTATCTGTTTTCCCTCCTGTGCTCCTCACCTGCAGCCAAACTGAAAGCCACTCTGGTTTTCCAAATTCTCCGCACAGATGTGAGTCAGGTTTGATCATTCCATGCGCTGGCTGGACATGAAACCCGCTGACATGATCAAGTCTACAGAAAATCTTTGCTATGAGTCGGTCGATGTGTTTGCAGCCTGCGGACAGAAAAGTCTGACTCTCAGAGTGAATCTCAGTTTATTTGAGTGTTTTACGAACAATGAGAGGAAGACTAAGCTAACAAAGACCCGCTAAAACATTCAGCTGCTCAGATCGATTTTCCCTCTGATTCTGGGTTTGTTGCAACAACAACACTTTCAGGGATTAGTCATAGCCCTGATACACTACAGACTGATCACATTTAGTCAAATCACTCGGGAGATACTTTCATGTCGATGAAAACAAAAGTTCTTTTTTACAGAAGCTTTCTGCAGCTTCTGGACTCCTCATATTGATTTTGATTGGAACTTGACAAATCCTTCCCTTTAGACATCATTATTTTGGTGGAGGAGCTCCGAATTCATTCGGCATCCATCCACAACAAAAGCTCCTGTAAAGCGTGATCATATCTGATAGGAATGATGCACAAAACAAGCGGAACAAGGCCACCGGTGTTTCAAAGCAAGCTGATTGTTTTCCGCCTCTGATGTTTGCTGCCGAGGCGCACAGACGTGACTCGGCTGTCAGGCCGGACTTCCAGAGCTGTCAGCGCTGTTTTCCACGCATCAAACAATCACCAACGTCGTCAGTTTAAAGAGTTCCTGTTTACAGCCGCCTCGCTCATCACACAGCAGCGCCGAGGCGGTAAACCAAACCCGGTGACCCGCCCCTCCGAATAACATCAACCACCCGGGAAATGAAGGAAATATCTGAGGAACCTGAAGATCAAGATCTGAGAGGGAGGCGAATTAGCAGCGAGGTGAAATGAATCTATGCACGAAAAAAAGTCAATTATTAATAGTCCAGAAGAAAAAGAAGACACACACTCCACGCACACACTCACACTGACGCCCCTGTGGAATCGGCCTACTATGAAGGAAAAATTCAATTATCCTACAAAAGTGAATAAATTTGCAGCATCGCAGCCCCCGGCTGTAACCGCCGCTGCCTTTTCCCTGGACGCTCCGGTGGGGGGGTGAGGGTTATTAACGGGACCTCACAATCTTTCAGGAGAACATGCTCTGAAAGCTGCCGCCGCTCTGAAACCACAAGCCAGAGAGGCACAAACGCAGAGCAGAAATGAAGGCAGAACCTCCAAATTCCAGGAAACATCCTCAAGATCTTAATGAGTGCGACGATTTCCCTCCGAGCCGGTTTGCCGGTTTCATGTGATGTGCAAATGAGCGCCGTTAATTCACAGTCAGATGACTTATGAGGAGCTTATGCAGACTCTGCAGACGGAGTCTTCCACTCCAAGCTCATCTTTATTAACACGGTATTCTAAACTTAATGAGAGGTTACACACTTCTTAACGGTGTGGTTTAGTCCTACAGTTATGACTGCATGTTTCTGAAGAGAAGAAGACTTTTGCACCACGGTTTCCCATCAGGAGGGGCTTCACTGCTCAAAGGTGCAATTCAGAACAAAACACTTGAAGTTGAGGAGAAGCCAGATCACACCACCTCGTTTCCTGGAACTGAACGGGGAGGTTTGGTGAGAGTCATGCGGGCTTGAAGCTACAGGCTAAAGCTAACACCAGGAAACAAAGTCAGCAGACCCATCATTGCTGACGAGGAAACATCAAACTTCAAGACGCTGCTGGAAGAACCTGCTGGCTCCAAGATGCCATAGACTTCTATAGAGAAATAAACAGCTGTTACTCTGTCATTTTAATGGTTAAAACAACAACATTTCCTTGATAATCCTGTTTTTTTCTTTTCTTCTGTAGGTCATGTTATCTAAGTTATAAACTGAGCAATCTGATGCCTCAGTACAAGTAGGTGGAGCCTACTGCCACCCACGCCCAGCATTCAAAACATTTGATTGACAGATTTCGTTTAGATTTCAAGCCAGGACTCCCTTGAAAAAGAGATTCTTGATCTCAATGGGACATTTCCTGGATAAGTAGAGGTTAAATAAAAACTGTTAGGGGTGTGGCCTTCCAACAAGCTCTCTCTTGATTTGCCAAAGTGGCTTCCATAGAAACGTTGACTCAGACTGACTCGGACCAATTACTGCTTACTGGCAACATCTGGATCCTACATGTCGGCATCTGTAAAGCCAAAGCCACTTCCTGTAGACGATGGAATCTTTTAGCATTCATCCCAAGCTTCTGCAGATGTTTTACCAGTCGGAGGTTCCCAGGGTTCTACCATTTGCTGTGGAAGGTCACGACCCTAAAGCTGGACCGTTTGGAGACAGAACACAGCAGAGGATGCTGGTTCTGATCTATCATGGACACTACCACCCCCCCCCCCCTACACCCACACACATAAACGCCCCATCATTAAAGGAGGACCACCCTCAGCCACAGGCGCTCTCTGAGATGCTCCACCAACACAGAGTTCTTGTGTTCCCCTATTCAAAGGGTTAAGGTTATAAAAGGGTAAAGGTTATAAACACTAGTTTCTTCTAGTGTATGTATTTTTTTGTTTTGTTTGTTATTTTATTAAATAGATCATTCTGGTGTTCGGGTGTGATGATGGGTGATGGAGAAGTTGGTTTTAAGGCAGTTTTGATAAAAGTCTATCCATCACATCAATGCTGCTCTCCAGTCCATGGTATCAGAGTGAGTGTAGAGCTATGATTAGCTCAGCTGCTCTCCTGTTTTCCTGCTGTAAGACATTTGTCGGCCGTCAACAAAGAAACACGTCGGTCTACAGAAACCTTTCATCTCTGCTCAACACATCAACATCAGCGTGTTCTTCCGTTTGTCAGTGGCCCGTTTTCATGTTTCCTCGCTGATGGTTTCTGTCTTTCAGTGGATCCGAGCCGCATGCTCGCCGGCTTGACGACTGTCAGCAGCTTCCTGTTTGATCCAGCGGGAGGAGTCTACCTACGGCTGACTGAAGCCGTCTCGTGTTCTCCTCTCACGGCTCACCGCTGCCGCCGACACATTGATGCTGACGCCAACAGCGGCCGCACCAAACCATGCGTGACGCGGACGCCGTCCACAGGTTTACCACCGATTCACGAACACTTTTTTACTTTGACGAAACAAAGGAGTACAGTTAGTGAAAACAAGAAGCAGAATTGTAGATTCTCTCCCTAATCTGATAAGCAACCAACTAAAAGCAGCAAATGACATAAAAACAGTAAAAAACACAACCTGAGCTTTAATCTAATTTACTGAAATCAGATAATCAAGTTTCTCCTACAAGGAGATCACCATGCAACACTTTTTATTTTGAATAGTAGTTTCTAGTTTGAATATCGTTGGAAAAAAGACAGAATTTAGTAACGTTTCAGTAAGATGTAACAACTTATCATGAAACAAGGAATCTTAAAAAAAATTTCAGTCAATTTACCTGAAAAGATTTTTTTCTATTTTGAAACATATTTTGATAATATATATTTTTAAAATAATAATTATCATTTTGACAACTCCTAAAAATGTGTAATTCTAGTCGTGTTTAATTAATCGTTTTGTAAATAAGGATAGTTGGACTGTAGCATTAAAAATGTATTTTGTGGGAAAAGTATCACCATGTTTGTCCATATGTACAAAAATGTACCTACATTAAAAATATTAATGTTTAAACAATTCATCATTTTTGTATTTCCAATTATCAGTGCAAAATAGCTAAATTTGGAGTGTTTATAGCTAAATTCAAGATTAAATTTTGTCATACAGTATCAGGACATCAAAACTTATTTGAATAAATCTTACCAAGAAATAAAGATTATTTCTATTGGAGGAATTTTTTCACTCATAACAAGAGAAATCATCTTGTATTCTATGTATTTTTCCACTTAGTCCTAAATGAGAACTAATTCTATGGGGGAGAATTGAGGCTGCAGCTCGCTGATGCTCTCTGGAGGGAACCTGCTTCACCCGCTGGACGGGTGGAGGAGAAACTGCTGCAGCGGAAAAGAGGCTCAGCGTTTCTGAAGCTGCACCTTGCTGAAGACGCCATCTTGCCTCGTGTGGCAGTTTTCTGGAGCAGCCGTGGGGAAAACGAAGGAAAGATTCTAAGGAAAGATTGCAAGCCTCTTCCAGCTCTGGTGTGACCTCCTCTTCAGATAACTTCAGTTTTTTCTCCTTTTAACGGTCTGTGACTTTCACAAGAAGAACGTAAGAAGAAATGTCAATTTCCTAAAATATCTATGCCTTTAATTTGGCATCACGGTGTTCCCGCCGAGTCCTGAACTGACTGCAGACTTTTACATCCAAGCTGCAGCGAGACCAACGACTGAGACAACCTGTTCTCTATGACCCCCCCCTTCCATTGAGGTGTTCTCCCTACCATGACAAAGGTGGATAAAGGTGGAAAGATTTCATGTAATCCATGGACACCAGTGAAGATCACAAATCATTGAAGAAAAAAGGTTCAGAGCTCTGTCTAGTGGGTCTAGATGACCCACTACCAATGGTAAAGTTCCTAGGATAGCACAAGGGTTACACCTAATGTAAAAAAATGCATTAAATTACTTCAGAAATTGCTTTTAAACAAAAGAAATTGATCAAGCTTCACGTTGTTTCACTATTTTATCACCATGAAATCTAAAAATGAAATCAGGCAGAACTGAAGGGGAGCCTAGGACTCTGCCGGGGGGGGGGGGTCGCGTGGATCTTAATCAGTTATTTTTGGGGCTTCAAGGTGGAATGGAAACATGAAAGACTGAGAAAATATCAGAAGGAAGTGTAAGTGTGAGAGATTATATATATATATATATATGTGTGTGACCCTGCGACAGACTGGTGACCTCTCCAGGGTGTCCCCCGCCTTCGCCCAAAAGTGGCCAGGATAGGCTCCGTCAGCCCCGTGACCCCGAAAGGGAAAAACGGAAGAAGATGAATGAATGAATGAATGAATGAATGAATGAATGAATGAATGAATGAATGAATGAATGAATATATTCTGAGGTGCTGTGAATGCATCGTGTTGGATTAGCTCTGTGACATCACAGAACAGCAGCTCCTCAAAACCATCATCACTCCTTTGCTGGACTGTTTATGCAGTCGAGAACATAAAGAAACATTATGATGTCAGTTTAAGCACCAAACTGCACTTGGATGGAACCTGAAAGCGGCGACTGCTGCAGAGGTTCTTCATCGCTCCTCGGTCCGAGCCTCTTTTATCTGTGGGCCTTCCTGCTCGTCGCTCGCGGCTCACCTCTACGGGCATTTCTGTGTCTGAGCTGCTCCTCTTTGTTCCCCCCCCCTGCAGCTTCCACGCCCAGCGGGCAGGAAGAGGGACCAGACCTGCTAACATCAAAGTTCACTTGTTCTGTGTGCCAAGAAGGTAAAAAAACAACAAGCTGGGCTGACAGACTGCTGCACACCCAGCTCCAGCTTGGTGTAAAATCATCTCGTGATGGGAAACATGTCCCAGCCTGGCTTTTATTTTGAAATCCAAACAGAAGAAGATTCAGAACATTGCTCTGTGAGCAAAGACACATCCTGGGAGAGGAAAGCAGCGAGGTCCTGCTGCAGCTGCACTCACGCAAACCTCTTTTGGTTTTTTCATATTGATCAGAAAAAAAACTCATTTAAGCATCTGGAGGAGTGATCGATTATACCTGGGGGGGGTCCTTCACCACAGGGTGCAAAGCTAGATTGAATTTTTCTAAAGAATGTCGTCTGCTGGAAAGAAAACAGCTAAAGGAGGCACATCAAGTGTGACCACGCATGTAGATGACCGCCAAGATAACGACGTGTAATCCTCCAACATCAAACCCCCCCCCCCCCCCCCAATAGATTGCATAGTTTTACTTTCAACAGGTTGATGATGGAGGAATTCTACCGGAACCTCCAACTTCTACAGAGGTCTTCAAAGCCTTCAGTGCAGCTGGAAGCATCACAGCGATGAGGTTCCTGATGCACAGGACTCTCCTCCTCCCTGAAACACCGCAGTGACACAGCTGACCCCCCCCAGAGGAGATGCTGCTGCAGGCTCCCGCTGACCTGCACAGAGAGCCCCCTCCCCCGGAAGGCCCCCTCCCTGCTTGCACAGCAGGGTTAAAGGTCAGCAGCTGCCAGCCAAGCAAATGCTGGAGTGTGTGTGTGTGTGTGTGTGTGTGTGTGTGTGTGTGTGTGTGTGTGTGTGTGTGTGTGTGTGTGTGTGTGATCGGATCAAACTGTATTTGTAAAGTGCTTTTCATACAAATGGAACACAAAGGATGTGTCTGAACTGGGGGGCTGCGTTCTACCTGGGCTGCTTACGTAACGGCGCCCTGACAAGTGCTGTCCAAATTCCACGACTCCTTCAAATGCAGCCAACGAATGCGGCTTTCTCCGTCCCCCGATTTCAAGGACTGGTCCGGTCTTTCCTTCTATGCTCTCCATATCCCAAGATGCATTGCGGCCAAACCCCAAGATTTTCCGACAACAATGGCAGACTGTGATGCGGGTCCCGGAGTTGGAAATAATTACGCCTCCCAGATTAAAAGTTGGATCAAATAAGCCAGGAAAATGTTGGATCCACGCCTGGTTCACTGGTTCACTGCTCATCTCTGTCCGGGTGTCACGGTTGCCTGGCGACAGGACATCCGCCAGTGTAATGCTGGAATTATCTAAAGGCTAGACCTTCACAGCCGTTAACTTCCAGCCTACCTGCGTGACGAAGGACCCGGCCTTCAGTCCATCAGTCTGATTTGCAGTTTTTTGGTTTGATGATGGGAGTTTGTGCGTCATCAGAGCTACGTGCACAGAGCGTGCTGGTGAATGAAGCCTAATCCTTAGTGCGGGTTGACCCGTACCGATGGTGCGGGTTTTCGGGTCGTAGGGAGGAGCGGCTGCG
The DNA here is from genome assembly GCA_037389245.1 of Oryzias sinensis. NCBI lineage: Eukaryota > Metazoa > Chordata > Actinopteri > Beloniformes > Adrianichthyidae > Oryzias > Oryzias sinensis. Next base: position 30,675,045 of record CM074496.1, on the reverse strand, counting down.
TCTTCAGGGGAGATGAGAGGCCTAAAGTCCGACACTCCCTCCACGTTCTTCTGCAGGTTCCTTACTTTGAACAGGAGCCCATCACTGTGGGTCTGTGCTGCAACAATTTTCAAAAATATAATAAGCTATGATTGAGCGCAGACGTATCTGTGTCTGTCTTTGAAGTGAAACTAGTGTTTTTATTTTCTGATTCAGTTTCTCAAGTTTCCCAAAAACTTCTGCTGGAAAAATCTGACATCCGAGGACATAAAGGATGCAGCCCTCGTGCTCAGACTGGCACGGCATCACCGGGGCTGACAGCTCGTCTCCTAGCAACACCAACTCTCCAACCTGCCTGAAAATGTACACTTCTGAAAGGAAACTGTTAGAATCGCAGGCCTAAAGACGGGCGGATTGATGGAAGCGTGGAGGAAGACGAGGGAGAGGAAGGGTGGTTTATTGTTGGCGTTATTTTCTCCGTTTTTTATTCCCCGTCTCATGCTTTCGGGCCATCTGTGGGAAAGAGCTGGCAGGCGATGAGAGTGTGACAGGGAGGGCTGCCAGATCAATAGGCAGCAGTAGCCCCGGTGACTTATGGGATGGATCTGCACCGCGAAGCTGCTGCGTGTCCTGATAACGCACACACCTCACTGTTTTTGGAGGGCGTATTCTGCTGCAGGACGGTCAGAAGGAACACGAGGAGTCGCAGCTCCCTGAGATGCTGCGTGGATTCATGGAGAAACCCTGTTTCAGCGCGTGCTCACATGCTCACGTGCACACACACACACATGCACACACGCATTTGTTTGTTCTTTTATTTCCTCTCTAAATGACCAGAAATAAATTTTCATTCTTTTATACAATTTCTGAGTCAAATATGACCATGGTTGGAGCAGAAGAAGAAAAAGATCGGCCGACAAAGCTCCTCAAAGAGAAACGTGCGTCCAAACATGCTTCCATGTATGCAAATGTTTGAAAAGAGTCTCCTGAAGGGACATGTCTAATCTCTGGAAAGTTGCTCTGCAGATTGGAATCGCTGTTGCTCTGCCGTGTCGACACTTTCTCTGCGGTTGAAGAAGCTGAAGCTCAGAGTTGCCTCTGATGCGAGCTGGTCTGTTTTTCTACACGCTGCTGTGAAAATGACTTCACACTTCAATTCATGCAATTTACATCTATTAATGTTTTTAATTATTCTAATAAATGGACTGTGAAGTGAGAGATCTGTATCAGTGCGGATCCGACTGAACGAGTCTGCACCTTCCGTGGGATGTTCAGTCCGTCGCTGAACTTCAGAGGCGTCAGTAAAGTTTCAGTTAGTAATCTTGTGCCTTTCAAAATAAAATGTTCAATGAAGACTTTGATGATTTAAGGCTTGTACTTTACTGTCTTTTTTTTGTTTTACTACTCCAGCATGTATTTATTCAACCAGTCAGAATGGTCACACTGTTTTCGAACGCGTCTCTGTCTTTAGTTAAATTAGCGTGCATATTGAAATGAATCCGTCAAAAGCCTCAGTTGGTCATTTCAGTGGTTTTTTGTTGTTTTCAGACGAGGAAAACAAAGACGTTTATGGATCTTCACGGATCGTCAGAATGGAGCGGAGCAGGAAGCTTGAGGTCAACCCAGCAGATTTTCTAGTCACTAATACGATCCTGATTTACAATAAAAAAAAAAAATACTCAGAAATGTAGTTGCAATCTATATTTTCTTATATATGTCCTCCATCATTAGAAATAAGGTACAAGAACACAGTAAACCCCTAAAACACCATCTTTATCATCGGAGCGTGTGTTTTCTTCTCATTTGTTTGATTTTGAGCTGCAATGATTGAAGTGAGTTAAAAAGGTGTCTTATCAGGAGAAGGAGGATTGGAAAGCAGGAGGCGGCTACGGGATTCATCTGACCAGCAATGAAGGCGGTCGGTCTGCCTCCGTCAGAAAAAAACACCAACTGACAGGAGAAGCGTGAGGCATTCGGGTGCAGCGGAGAGGAAAGGAAATACTACAACTCAGACAAACAAGACGTGGTTGTTGTTGTCGTCTGCACACAGCTTGAACATGAAACTGAGCCTGTGCTCACTGAGGGCTTCAGCACATAAACCGGGGAACAGACAGAAATGATGGAGCGGCTTCGGGCGGCGCTCTGTGACTTCACGCCGTAAACTCTTCATTCAAAACAGAGACGATGATGACTGCAGGAAAATCCCTGCTGAGGAGAGACATCAATGACCAGAGCAGCATTTCTTCAGGCTATGAAATGTAAACTCCTTGATCAAAGTTAAAGGGTCAGAATCAGATTGCTGTCTTTAACAAGACTAAGAGGATGTTAACTTTAAATAGGAGACGCTGTTTGGACGGAGCGTTATGCTTTAGTGGAACTTTGAACCAGGAACAGATTTTTAAATTTTCCTTTTCTTAACAGTTGACACATCACAGGGGATCTTCCATCAAGGTTTTGCTTTCTTTTGCTGAGGTTTAAACCAACCAGACAGGACAACCGCCTAAAAACGATTGGTGTGTCTCCAAATTCCTTCCATTCTCACTCTAGAGCGCATTCTGCATTTTCTAGTTCTGCCTGAATCTACAATTCCAAAATCCAGAGCCATGGAAATTTCCCAAATGTCTAAAACAGTGTGAATGGATGCTCACTAGATCGGTGAATATAGACCACAATGCATTGCGTTGGAACAGTTTCAGCCGTTTTTATCTTCGGAAGACAGTGGACTAATCATCACAAAACGCTCATATCAATTAGATTTTACTTTGGTGAAATGGATGACGTCATACGATGAATTGCTTTTAAAATGCAGGGCACCACATAGTGCTGCACTATATCGTTTTTAATGGGAATTTGGACACAGCCATGGTTTCAGTTCAAGAGAACTCTGGTGCGGTTCACTGCAGTGTGAATGCAGACAGACTAACCTGACTGAAGAATCCAAACCACGAAAAGGGGAAAGCAGAGCTGCAGTCAGCGGATGAGGTTGTCTTTCATGTGATCAGATTTTTTTTGTTTTTTTTTATAGAGAACGGCACCCCCCCAATGAGCAGCAGAGAGTCCTGTTCCCCTCTGAGGACGGGTGAAGCCATGTGGAAAATGGGATTCAGGTTTGTCCCTCTGCAACCTTCCCGTCCCTCATTTGGACACGGTACTTTTGTCCAGGATGAAGGTTTTTACACACAGATTGTGCGATCACACAAACTCAAGTTGCCAGCATTTCACGCTCTATATGTGCCGCCGTTACCGGAAATGAAGGAGCGGTTCTGTGTTTAAGGATGCGCTTCGTCGCCACGTCTCATTTCCACTCCTGTGTTTTATCTGCAGCCAGATAAGCAGGATAAAGAAATCTCTTATCTTAAGTGGATGGAAGCTGCACTGTACGGCATGTGTACTTGGCTGGGTGATACCGGCTGAATCTAATGCCGCCCTGGGGGGGGCCTTACACTCCGAATGCAATGTGGCAGACGCTCCCCTCAGACAAAGAGCCGCTCTGCTCTCAAATGAAGCGGAAAGTTTGGACCCACGGCGAAGGGCCGTGCACTTTCGTTTCAACTTTTTTCCGTGTAGTATCGTGCTCGCGGCGCGTTGGCGCTGAAGGCCCAAACGGTAAATCACAGTGACGTCCTGTCAGCGCAGCAGCGGCCTCATTACGCCTCTGTTTATCCCCCACGCTCACAGAGAATCAGGCTTCACCACGAAAGAGAGAACGTTGGCAGCACTTCCCGCCAAACCGACGCGGTTTCCTGAAGATCAGCTGCGTCCGAGCGGAGTTCTCTTAATGACGGACAACAAAAGACTCAATCTGAGGCTGCAACCCCAGACGCTCACAGTCAATTCTCACAACGGCACATCCTGAATGTAAAGCAGAGTCAAAGATGTCCCCCCACCACCACCCTGATCCTCCTGCAGGCTCAGGGCTGACACACGACTTCGCTGTAGTCCTAGGAACAACGGCAGCATTACAACAAAAAACAACCTCTCATCCTTTGATGGGATCAGTGCATCAAAGAAAAACTGACAAACCAACAGCATAAATACACGTCTGGTTACAGGAACCGACCCAGAGCAGTTCTAGGACACGCTGATCTGTAGTTTTGGTAGGTAAGCGTTCTGACGTCCAGATTGTGAGTGAAGCAGGAGACGCACAGGAACACACGGAGCATGCTCAGATCCTCAGCTGCTTTCATTGGCTAGAACTGACTGGGAGGTTGGGGGTTCTATGCTGGAATGTGAGGGATGGAAAAAACTCATTCGACTGAATTCTGACCACAAGCAATGAAAGAGAAGCAAAGACATAAAGACACAACAGAAGAGCCTGTTTAAAGTTCTCATGAATATATTTGAATATTTAAGCTTTAATCTTAATATTTTTTTTATCTCATAGCCTTCAGACTGGCATCTTTCATTAAAAAAAACACATGTTCTTTGAAACTGCCTTTGAAAGTTTATCTATATTTCACTGCAGTTTCATAAAAAAAAGCCTTGGATCAAGTGCTGCCAATTGAAATCAAGTAAAAAGGGTGAAAAATGAGAGAAAAGGCTGGTGGTTTGCTTTCAGATTATGCTGAATCAAAAGTCTGTAAAAGGTCAGCAGCATAGAAATGTGATGAAATGCAGGATTGGCTTCTTCCTTCAGCTCAGCTCCATCACTGCAACAGGTTTCAAGAATCATCGGGACGTCTTCTGTGTCTGTGTTCTGGGAGCATCTGCTGCAACGATGACGCCGTGAAAAAATGAAAGCGGAACTCTTTTCAAATAAAGTTCTGATTAACGAAGTATTTCTGTGACAAAAGAAGATTGTTCTGCTGCTCTTAACGTGGTCAGATGTTTTGTATCCAACATCGACACCAAGTTCTTCAGCCTTGACAAGACCAACGTCACTGAAAGTCTGCATTGGGAAAAACTGGCAATGCATGCTGGGATACAGAGCTGGACAGCAGAGCAAGCAGATGACCAGTCCATCTGAACGTGGCTTGTGTTAATCGCTCTGTAAAACGTGTCTAAACGCAGCAATTAAGTAATGGATGATAATGAAGAGCAGGAAAGTCTGTAATTACCGCCGTCCTCTGTGCTCCTGCCAACCTTATCGCAGCTTTAAGGAGCGCCGCGTGAAGCGCCACTTCAATCAGCTGCCGCCTGACATCGGTGAATGCGCGGGAAGCCGAGGCTGTCATGTGAGGGAAATGATGGGGCGGGATAATGAAGGGACTTTTATGCAAAGCAGTGGGAGTCGCGGCGAAGGGCCCGTCTTTGCAAAGCCATAATGATGCATGAAGGGCCCCTTCATGTTTATGACATGATTGTGAGGGATTTATTGGCACCCCGTGATAATTAACATCAGATTATCGTCTTTGGGAAGCTGTGAAGTCTCTCGCTGCCGCAGCTTCCGTGGCTGGAAGTTCACTGCTGGCAGTTAACAATGCAGACAGGAGTGTCTGGAGGGCTCCATTAGCACCTAGCCATATGTTAAACAGCGGCCGCTTTAGTCCTTATCTCCTTGAACCGTTATCAACCATTATTCAACCAGGCAGCCCCATAAAATTCATGGTTTTTCACAGAAAATCGCCCGTTAGAGTCACAGAGTGCATCTGTCTAAAAGAGGCTTTAAGGCTGGAATTAAATCTGCAGGACTTTTTGTCTGCCATGAAGTTAATGTTGGACTTGTGAAGAACAAAAGACACATCCTGTGGTTTTATTGTGGCTGCAGCGCCCCCACTTGACATTTAAATACATGCAAACAGCACAGCAGAGACTGACAGCGGCTGATACTAACAATCAGAATGGTGTTGGCCCCCCACGGCACAGAAAAAACCTGCAGACTCTCCAACACTCTTGTGCTACAAGAGCTGGATTCTGATCACATTAAAAATGTGGATATTGTTCAGGGAAGGACTCATACATCCCGTTTGGTGCCAACAGTGACAAGAGTCAAGTCCCAAAGGGCAAACTGGCGACTTCTACCCAAACCACAACGCACCGGCCCCTTTTGAGCGGTCCTCCAAGTGGGTCAGAGTTCCCACCAGGGACCTGTGAGAAGAGCCCCAACCTCTTCCCACAGCCTCCAGAGTGCGGCCCCGGTTCTCCTGGTACTCCAAGTAGAACTGCTGCTCCCCCACATCTACAGGAGATAGCTGAGCTGCTCGGCCTCCTGGACACCGACCTGGGGAGGCCGTGTCCCACTGGGCGGATGCTGTTACTGGTTTTATTTAGTTCTGTTTAGTTCTGTTCTGTGTGTTTGATTTGAATCAGAGTGGGACTGGTGTTTTTTTGTGGATCTTTGTGTGTGTATGTCTATGTGTGATTGTTTTCAGGTGTGCTGGAAAGGGTGTGGCCTCCATTTGGACCCAACCTGACGGAGACAGCCTTTACAAGCACCACTTGGACCTCCAGTCTGGGAGAAGAGCCTTGCAGCAACAGTCTCCACTGCAGCGTGGCTCTCTTCTCCATTTGGTTTTGGACTTCAACTGTTTTGTTGTGTGTTGCACTTTAGTGTTGTGTTTTGTAGTTTTTGTGGTTTTGTGCCCACTCTGTTTAGTCTTTTGGTTTGTCCTTGTGTTATGTGTAGCTGTAGGGGTGAACTGCCATTTTCTTTAGTACTGTCTTCTCCTGTTTGTGTTAGTCGGTTCGTGTTTTGTCACTGATTCGCCTTTTCTTTCATTTACAGGTAAGATGACATGTTTCAGTTGGGGGGGGGGTTTGTTTGTTATTTTTGCTTCACTTTTAGTTATTATTGTTTATGTATTTGTAAATAAATAGTTATATTTTGTATGGAGACATTTGTTTGGTGTTTTTGTTGTTTTAAATTCTGTAGCCAAAACAATTTGCTTTGACGTTATGCCCCCTAGGTACCCCTAGACTCAGAAGGGGGCGTAACAGATGGCCCAGGGAAGACCCAGGACATCCTGGAGAGACTATGTCTCTGTCCTAGGGACACTCGAGGTCCCCAAGAGGAGCTGCAGGAGGTGGCCGACAAGAGAGGGAGGTCCAGACATCTTTACTTAGACTGGTGCCCCCAGAGGGATGGATGGATGGATGGATGGATGGATGGATGGATGGAGGGATGGAGGGATGGATGGATGGATGGATGGATGGATGGATGGATGGATGATGATGGATGTGTGGATGGACGATGGATGGATGGATGGATGGATGTGTGGATGGATGGATGGATGGATCTGAAGTTGAATCTAATGGTAAACCCCATTGACAGTTCTATTTTGATCATTTGTGTTTTTCTGCAGTAGTTCTTAAAGTCTTGGGGAACATCTGGACTCAGAATCCGTGTCCTTTTTCTGGATGGACTTGTCTAGAATTAAAGTCCTGTTCTGTCTCCTCTGTGATTTGATGGAGAAGTCCTGATTCTTAAATCCCAGTCTTCATCTGGAACGACTCTCTACTAAAGAAAATGTGAAGCCTCCATAAGAACATGAATAATTTGGAGAAAAGCTTCTGAAGTTCTTCAGTGCTCCTATTAAAAGAAAAGAAGCGTTTTTTTTTTCGTGGAATGTGGGGGTTGCAGCGAGTGTCGCGTCCATTCATTCATTCTTTTTCTTTAATAGATATTTTCTGGCTGTAAAACTGTCTTTGCATGTTTGTCAGACAGACAGGAACATTCTCACACTTTTCTCTCTTCTTTAAACTTTCAAAGTTCAAATCTTAGAACACCAAGTCCAGGATAATAGAATGAAACGAAAAATCTGATCACGATGAGGATTTATGTAGATTTGGCTGAACATAAATTTCAAATTCTAATGAATTTATTTCTATAACACCTTTCATGTAAAGAAACAGCTCAAGGTGCTGTACAGGAACACAAACAAGGATGCAAAAACACCCATGCAAACGCATTTTTGATGAACACATTCTGTACAGGAGACACAGCGCAGAGGAGGCTGATCCACAAGCTCTCCATCCAATCAGGACGCAGCACACATCTATACCTGGATAAATTAAGGAACAAATATGCTAGAATTTTTTTATTTAATCCACAAAACAGCAAGATGGCTTCATTAACCGCGATAGAATGACAAGACCAGATTTTGTAGTGGAACACCAAAACTCATGGTTTAAGGATTCTCCCTGCATGGCGGACCGCAGTGATCAGACTGCAGGACACTCCATTAAATGCAGCCCCCCCCGACATGTCATGGGGTCGGTGAGGCAGGGCGTACGGAGGACAGTAAAGGGGAGGAGTTTCCTGTTCCTCCAAACAGTTTCCTGTTTGCCTGGAGAGAGCGGCGGCTGCGTTTGGGCTTCTCAATATTTAAGGTGAAGTATAGGAAATGTAAAAGCTTTGTGAGAGGGTTTGATTCATTATTCAGCCCCTCGCCGGCTCTGTGCCTCCCCTCTCTGCGCTGTGTGCTGCAGATAACAGCTCGGCTCTACGCTTTAATTCTTTTGCATCACAGATTAAAAAAGGCATAAAGAAAACACAGTCTTGGAGAATATAAGATGGCTTTATTTTTTCCCCCTCCCCTCTCCTCCTTCGCTTGTACTTCCAGATGATAAAAAAAAAGAGAAAATCCTGCGCCGTTCTCCTGATGTGAAGCCAATCTGCACTCACCGGGGTTCTGCAGACTTTTGTCTATTTTCTCTTTTGACATTTACAGTAAAGGCGGAGGAAGCGAGGACGGCGGCGGTTATCGGCCCGGAGCTGCGGGCCCGGAGCCCAGCACGGGAGGATGAAAGCAACCGCTTTGATTGCAGCAAAAATGAGACACGGAGGAGAAGTTGATTACGCCGGATTGAGCATAACCTCGGTTCGGTTCGGCAGCTCATCAGCTGACCCCCCCCCCCCCTCTCTATACGGGTGGGTGTGCACATTGGGAGCTGAAAAGAGAGAATAAAATAAAGAGAAATGTGTCTCGCACTCCTGCAATCCAGCGCATAATTGGCTTCCTGGACCGACTTCAATGGTTGCAGAAGATCTCTGACAAAACCATCCATAAATAAATCCTCCCTGGGTTTTTGTGGGTCTGCCTGCAGAAAGGCCTTGTTACGTATGGAAATGAGATTCTCCTCCTCTCTCCCAGTTGGCCCCCCTCCCTGTCTTATTGGCTCCCATCCATGCAATTGCAGGCCGAGGGTCCTTTTACGAAGGAGACCCCAAGAATCGGAGCGAGCATCAAAGGAGGCGACTGGATGTGAAAGAGTTTCAGCTGGAAACAACGGAAACATCAACTCCCCCCTCCCCCAGACAGAAGCCAAACCCACTGGACCCCACGAGCAAGGCAGTCGGACCACTGCAGCGCAAGCCCCCCAGCTTCCCGAAGCGCCTCCCCACTGCGCCGAGGGACGCCAACTGCTAGGTCGTTCCGGCTGCAGGAACAGGCCGCCGAGCGAGGAGCCCCCTCGGAGAGCCCCGCCCCCCAAGTACAGGAAGGAAAATGACACACAGTCCTCGTTAAGGTTATCGCCTCTGCTGGTGACACGCGGATGACAAGGACAATTTACCGCATGGCTGCGTCTCCTTGTCTTTGAGCAGGCACAAAACACACACACACACACCCACGGCGCCGCGTGCAAATGAAGTTCAATAAGCGGAGATGAAACTTTCTTCTCCCTCAGGGTAAATTAGGAGGTCGCAGAGGCAGAAAAGAAGGAAAAACCAACAGCAGAGCAGCTGGGAATACGACAGGCCGACTGGGATGCTGTACACAGACGCTGGACGCTCAGGAAACAGAAGACGAGTCTGGAAAAACTGCTGAGTCAGTCTCAGATTTTAACCTGAAACCTTCTAATGGTCTTTGAAACATTTCAGGTACTTTTTCTGGAACAACTTCATCACTTTTAACATTCATCCACAGTTCATGTTTCCACATTCTGGTGAAATGATCGTCCTTCAGGTTACTAACTGACAATAAATTCACGTGATTTTCCATTAAAAACAGAATTTTAGCTTCAATAAAGGAAAACAAAGCTAGCTGGCCAACATGTTTAGCCTCGTGAATATTGACCAGAGTAGGAATCTCCAGAGGCATGACGATCATCGATCCTCGTAAACATTGTCGTTTGGATCGCAATGCTGACAGACGAGCAGCAGGTCAGTTAAAGACGAGAAAATCTGATGAGGAGAGCTTTGTCGTGTGCGGTGACCTCTGCGTGTAAAAACACGCTGAACCGTAGAACGCTGCACTTCATTGATTTTGTCATCAAACCAACAGAAATATTGCTTTAAATAATTATGACAGAGAAACTGTATTCTAGTGACACCCTTGTTTGTTCAGATCTACGAGTCCTCTAGTCCTCTAGTCCTCTAGTCCTCTAGTCATCGAGTTAAAGTATCAAAAGAATATTAGAAGTTAGAACCTGAAGCAGAAGAACCACAGTCATTAAAAAAAAGCTCTGAAAATGTTCCAAAAAATGAAGATTGATGATTTTCAAACCATACATTTTGGTTTAAATTAATTTGAATTCATTTTTGAATATTGATTTAATTTTAGTTTATTAATCTATCCGGATAGTGAACAAATATATTAAGCTTAAAAAGCAAAGAAGCTTCCACCAGATTGTCATAATAGCTCATTTCCATCTGTAGTCCTGAAATATTCTGCCTAAATATTAAAAAAAATATTTACAAAAGAAAGAAACAAAGCATAATAAACCACCACCGGAAAAAGTGATGGACAGATTATTCTGACCGTTAATGTCAGCGCCCTCACTCCCCCCCTCCCCTTAGAGAAGATCTTTGGTACCAGAACCAGAACCACCTCATCTTTATCAATCCCCCCCCCTAAACTGCAGGGCACTGGGGATCAAACATAGGCCTTCATCTTATGTTCAAATAACTTTACTTCTAAAAATGAATAATAAATAAAACGTGAGTTTTAGATTATAAATCTGTTCATCCATGTCAGCAGTTAAGCTCAGGCGGTAGAGCGGCTCGTCCAACAACCGAAGGGTTGGCGGATCGATTCCCGCTCTGCGCGCCTAGTATGCAGCTCACTGCTCCCCCCAGGGGATGGGTCAAATGCGGAGAAAGAAGTTCCCCATTGTGGGATAAATGAAGTCAAATTATTATTTTTTATTTATATTAATCTCTGATTTTACAAAAAAAAAAACGTATCTCCAAACTAATCAGAGGAGAAATCTCTGGAACTTTTTGAAAATGTTAAAATCATTTATGTAAATTATTGCCTATATTAATAAATTTGTAAACCTTTCTATTGTGTAATTTTGCAAAAGGAAACAAAAAAGCACACACATGAACACACACAGACGCACAAGCCTCAGGATGTCAGCCATCAGGGGTCAGAGGTCAACAGAAAATGGACAGGAAGTGGACCGTAGAGGACTGTGCTGGTGTGTGACTGCTATAAGTGGAGCAGAAGAAAATGCCCCCCCTGGACAGCACTTCCCTGCATGCAAACACACACAAACATGTCCCCCGACCCCTCTTTGTCTTTGCTGCACAAAACGCACACGTTCCGATTTTGATGCGATTGTTGCCCCAAAACAAAAGCGACTGATGTGATGCGATGTGAAGGCAGAGCCGTCTCTTCGCCGTTTGCGGCTCGTCACAAACTCCGCCCTCCTCCCCCGAAGCTTCTGAAGTCACATGGGGAGCAGGAGCAGGCACCTCCCAAGAAAGGCGGGGCTAGCGCCAGCAGAGCAGGAAGTTCCGACCTGGGTTCCGTCCGTCTTCCCAGCAGGCCGGTGTGAGTCTGACGCTGGACGCTCAGCGGGTTGGCTGGTGCTGAACCCAGAGCGTGTGTTTGTGTGTGCTCTGCATGGCGAGCGCGGGCTGCACCGCTGACCCGTGTTCGCCTCAGTGTGTTTTTATCTCTGTCTGTGTGACCCGAATGGTAAATCCAGAATCCTGCACAAAGCTGTCTTTCACTGAGTGTGAGACGCTGTGTGTGCCATGAATTATGAGCAGCAGCCTCCGTCTGATATGGGCTTCTATCTGGCATATCAATGGCTGAGTTATCTCCTGACTCCTGTGTGGGGTTTTTCACAGCCTTGCCAAGAGGTTAATTAAAGGGGAGGGGCCTGTGAGCTGTTGCCAGGGGCAACGCTCTTGCACCGCATCACCTGAATGGTCATGCACGTCTAAAACGAGCGTAGGGATGGAGGGGGGGCGGGAGGTCGCTGAGCCCGGGGTAAGAGGCTCCTCGCCGGGCCGCTGGGAGGGCCCCCGACCCGCTGCCGCTCAAACAACAAGCTAATCCTTACAGCACACAGAGGAGCCGCTAATAGGAGAGGATTAATCTGACAAATACACCCACTCCCCCGGCTGCTCCTCCTGTTTGTCTCCTCCTCTCTCCTCAGACGTCAGGGTCCGCTCTCCCCCTTCCCTCATTCTCTAGATGTATTTTTTCTATCTGCAGGTGAGCGTTGAGTTGATAGAAAATCTGGAAGTCGGCGGGTTGGAAAGAGCTTCAGTGTGCGTCTGCATGTGTGTGTTTGTTGTGTGTGTGTGTGTGTGTGTGTGTGTGTGTGTTGTGGAGTGGATTATCCAGGTTCCAGGACTCGGTGTTCGCTAGCAGCCGTGCAGAAAGCTTTAATGAGAAGTCGCTGTTTGCTGTGGACAGAGTGGGACTCATATGTACTACTACACACACGCATCCCACCATGACCTCTCTCTCTCACACACACACACACACACACACACACACACACACACACACACACATGCACACACACACACAGCAGCAAACTAATAGGATTTGTACGTTTTCTTTGTAAACCAGTCTGTCCTCTGCCTCCTCATTAAACTGCACACAGACGCACACTGATGCTGGACTGACTTCACACTGAAAATTGTGTGTCTTTGTGAGTGTGTGCTGGTGTGGTGTGCTGGCTCAAGACCGGCAGACGTTCCTTTACAGACGGAACGGCTGCAGATCCACCAAATGTCTCAATTAAGTTATTTTTACCATTGATGGTGAGAAATGCACAAATGTTTTTGATACACACAAATTACAAACATACACTGAACAGCCACAGACAACAATGCGACAACTGCAAGTCACAGACAGACCAGACCGTGCAGTCCGATCCAAAACTGACACTCCTCTGCTGCGTCATGTGGTGAGCAGCCAGCAGCGTGGCGCCGTGGCGGCTCGCTCTCAAACACCCCTTCCATCAGCCCAAAATCCTCCAACCCAATTCTATTATGTCTCCCAAATAATAAATCTTTAATAAATGTTTCATATGTGTGTTTTAAACATGTACAAAAAAAAAATCACAAGACTGTTAAGATTCATAAGCCATTCATATCTGCTCTCCTTTTTCATACATATTTCTACTTTTCTCAGTTTAAATCCATTTACCGGCTCAGATGTGTGAGGATTTATTTGGAAAGTGAAAAATTCATCATCGTCAGCAGTGTGTGCTTTTTAATGGCAGCTATTCCAACTTTCTAAGCGTAGACAAAGGAGTTCCACAAGGTTCCTCACTTGGTCCCCTTTTATTTTCAATTTTCAGTAATGACCTTCCAACTAAATGCACTGACAGCAAGATTTAACTCTATGCTGATGATTCTGTCATTTACTCATCTTAATCTGATATTATTGACATTCAGCATTCAATTCACCAAGATTTTAATTCTGTTCAATTGTGGTCACAATCTAATAAGCTTCTACTTAACAAATCTAAATAATATTTCATGTTGTTCCAAAAAGGATTATGTCCTGTAGCTGCTAATGAAATAAATTTAACTTAAATGGACATGTTACATATTTCAGCAATAGAAGAATTCAAATACCTTGGTTTGTGGCTTGACTCCTCTCTCTCTTTTATTGCTTATATACAGTCCATTGTCCACAAACGGTCTTATCATTTAAAATTACTTTATCAATCCATTGTTTTAGTTTCTCAGTCAGGAAGAAAATTATCTCACAACTGATCATCCTGACTTTAGATTATGACATAATATATCAAAACACCACTCTCACTAACCTCCGACCACTGAATGTTATTTATAACAGTTTGTGTAGGTTTATTCTTTGTTGTCTGTTTAGAACTCACCTCTGTCTAATGTATCAGCAACTGTCCTGGCTTCCTCTATCCTCCCAAAGTCAACTTCACTGGCTATGTACATTAACCTCAGTTATCTCAAACAATATCTAACTCCTTTTCAGTCTTCTTATAATTTACGTCATGCAGATCAAATCTTTTTATTGTTCCAAGAGTCAAAAAAGAAATCGGAAAATATTCCTTTTATTACAAAGCACCCTCTGACTGGAACAATCTTCCTCCATCTATTCCTTCTTTAACCTCATTCTTTGCATCTAAAAATGCCTGTTTAGAACATCTTCAACACTCATACAACACTCATTTTTGATTGAATTTGATTTCTTTCCTGCTTTTTATTCCCTTCACCGTAAACTAACTGCTAAGAGGTGCAATAAATGTTTGTGTTTGTGTGTCTGTGTGTTTGTGTGTGTGTGTGTGCGTGTGTGTGTGCATGCCTGCTTGTTGCCTTGTATATTTTAAGCTCTTTATTGTTTTGACATATGTAAACTTTGCTTAACTGTATCTGTCGGTATTTGCTTGTTTAGTTGTAAGTTGAGGACCCCCATGAAAACGAGATGACACATCTCAAGGGGCTTATCCTACAAACAAATACATTGGAAAATTGAAATTCCTGACATTTAAGGTGAAGCAGACATGTTATATCAGGCTCAAATAAACGTAATATTCACGGCCAGACCTACACTTATGTAGGGGGATCTAATTTAATTTAACATCAAATTAGATCCCCCTACATCTCATTTCATCAGTTAATTCAGCATAAATCGAGGCTTTTTTTTCTGCAAAGCATAAAAATAAGAACAAAGTCAGAGCAGCTGAAAAAAAATCCATCCAATGAGTGACCTAAAAATGTAAATATCTCAGCAAATATTACAAATCGTGTTTGTACAACACAGAAAACCCCGGGAACATTAAATCCTTTATAATTAAATTAATGTTTCATTTGCAATGGGGATCAACAGATTTAAACAAATAGCTGCAAAAGGTAAAAAAAAAAGCTTACAGCTGAAAAAAGACGAGCGATGAAATTAACCACAAACCATTAAGTCGCCTTTAGACGTTTCAGAACAGCCAATAAATTCAAACCAAAGCATTTTTAGAGAGATTAAGGACAGTGAGCTGAAAGAAATCCATGAACAGAAAATGCGTGAATCCAGTAAAACAAAGGCAGCCATTCCCAGCACCTCCTTCCTCAGAGGAGGCACCGGCCGGTTCCTGACAAGTTCTTCCAACCAAGGTTCTGCTCAAACCCAAAGAACAACATCACGTGTTTGAAGTCTTTACATACTCGATAAACAAAAGTCTGGCGTCAGAGTTGAATAAAGGCCAGATTTAGCGTAAAAGACATTTTGTTCTTGAGATAAAAACAATAACCTCTCTGGTAGAACGAGGGGTTCCAAAGACTTTTATCTGATTTATGAAAGCAAAGATGGCATCAACCCCACGGAGCGGCACAGTGTTTACCGTCAGCCATCACATCAGGGCTGTAAAAGACAGAATCAGTCATGCCTTAATGGCAAAGCTCTGCTTTCCAAAGTCAGGTCATTTATTCCTGAAAGAGCAGTCAGCTGCTGCACGCGTCAGCCAAAGCTGAATCCCAACATTTCTGCAAACATATCCGACATTTGGATCCACACCAGCATTTAATCACTTCTGCGTTGGCTTGTGGCCCACCTCTAATAACATTTTTATGCAAATTGCTCCATAATTTTTTGAGTAATCCTGCAAACAAACAAACAAACCGGAGCGCTCAGAGAGCATATCCTCCTCCAAGGTCAATGCTGCATTTTGCAGTTTTAATGAAGTGATCCTGATCCACATGGGCATTCCTGTCCCCATGCAGCAGCTCTTCAACAAGTTTACAACAGAACTGAAGATGACTTCCTGGACAGTGGGAGCCAAATGTTGCAGCTTCTCCTAAAAAAAAGTCATTTCGCTCAAGGATCGGTGATCGATTTCTATGGAGGAATCTTTGGAGAAAACTAAACCGGGTAAAGACGCATCGTGGTTTGGGCCTTTTTGTGATTCCAACACCTCTGAAAGCTGCAGAACCACGTGGAGGACCAACAGTAGACAGAACACAGCTGAAGGTGGCTCCCCAAGCTCAATTATTTACTGACTCTGGGAGCTGCTCACCTTTGATAAGAGCGCGTTCACAACAAAATGCAGCTAGTTTCTCCCCCTGCCAGGGAGAGTATGCGTCTCAGCAGAGAAGGAAGTGGACTTCAGTGTTTTCCCGCCGCTCTCTGGGCGGCCTCGTCTCTTTACATGCTCCATTTTCTGCAGCCAGCTGGAGCTCCGAGCCTTTTGTGCAGCGCGTAAACGCAGCAAGTGTTCATTTCTGTTTACAACGGTCACCAGTTCACACTCAGATGATCCTCTTCATTTCACACTCGCCACATTCCAGTGCATCTGTCAACCCCAATGTTTGGGTGACCTTTACTACTGCACTTTATTTTCCTGCAGCTCTGGAGCAGTAGGACATCTCATTTGAATGTGCAGAACTAAAACATACTGTACTGTACGTTGAGAGCCTGTTGACCAGCCTTCTGGTGTGGTGTGCAGAGCCAAGCTAACGGCTGAAAACGCCTCTAAATGGGAAAAATCTGCCTCAACTGCTTCTTATCGAGCACTTGGGTGCTGCAGGTCACCTCTCAGTCCAGTTGTTAGGGTAAAGATGTGACTGACAGGAAAACAAACAGAATGACGTAGAGGCATAGACTCGAGTCATGTGTCTGAATTCCTTCACTACTCACTACTTTGTGCGTTTGTTTCTTTTTAGAGCTGCCTGAACCTCCATTTCCAATATCTAGTTTCCCAGAAGTCTCTACAACAAACCAGTGTACATCGATGCTCACTAGACTGGTGAATGTAGACCACAATGCATTGGGTTCAAAGAATTTTTCATGAGAAAAAAAAAATGCGTTTGAATCTATTTTTTTAAATAAATCCTCCATGTGTGGGTTAGTAACACGTTCATATTCATTAAGTTTTTACTTTGAGTGGACGTACTGTTTGCTGTTCAAAGCTAAAAAGTAGTGAGCATGGTGTCCGAATTGCTTTTAAAATCTAGTGTTTATAATCCCACGCTGTCTAGTTGTTTAGTAGTTGGTGAGTAAGGAGGGAGTCATGTGGCACGGACTTGAGTCATGCATTTTATAACTTTAGAAAATGTTTTGCTACACAAAGGATTCCTCCTCATCAACCTCTCATATTTCCACTGGCCCAGCAACAGACTGATGATCTGTCCAGGGTGAACCCTGCCTTTTCCCAACAGAAGCTGGGATTGGCTCCAGCAACCCTGTGACCTTAAGAGTGATTCAGCAGGTTTAGAAATAGATAGATGGACATTTCTGAGTTTGTCGTTTTTGTTCCTAAAAATAATCGAAGGTTGAAGAACATTTTTTTCTTAAATGTTTGGTAGATAAGATAACCAGAGGATTTTAAGTACAGGCATACAAAACGGTCCTTTCAGGTTCATTTCTGCTGTGAGGTCACACATACTATTCCTATTTTTGACTCATTTTTACTCTGTTGCTGACAGTTGCTGAGTTATCCTCGTTAAATGTACGCATGTCTTTTACAAGCAGAGGGCGTAAATGCAGCCCTCATAAGTGAGCAATTGCGCCTTCTCTTTGGTAGTTTCACCGCCTTTGTTTGGACACAAACATCCCTGATTTGTGAATTCTGGCAGAAAACGTCCGTCTGTTTATGCGGCACTTTAAAGATGATCACAGAGAGCAGTGATTCCCGAAGCTTCAGGCCTTTAAAAGCAGAACAGACAGAGCGGAACTGGATACGGGCTCAACACCGAGGGCACCGATGGGGAAGTATCTCGCATTTATCCTCCATTTGTGACTCATTTTCATGAAATGAGTGAGCAGAAAACGATCAAGTTGAATTTTGTTCGGCTCGGTGTGCTGAAATATCAACTTGGCGAATGTGCTCACATCGTGCACGCCCCCGGGCTTTTGGCTGCAGCGACACACACGAGCCGGCACAGCTGTCCTCTTCAGGAGCTGCCATGCGGTTACGGCACAAAGACTAACCCAAACCAGGACCGGTCTCAGGTCCTCATCGGGTCTACGAGCCCCAACGCTGGGCAGGAACAGCAGGAAAGTTCCAGAGATGTCAAAGCTGCAGCTGGACTGTGTGAGGATGGTTTTGTGCGCACAAAGAACACACATCAACACAGCAGCAAACAGACAGATGCCTCTGGCTTCTTATACTTACTTCTTATCGCTTCTGCATGCTCAGACATGAACTCGCTCATGTGGCGCGGTCTCTTAAAAGCCCCTCCCTCCATGCGTGGCTCCATCTCTCCATCCTCTCCTGTCCAGAGAGTTGGATGGTGATTAGCGATGGGATTCTGGGACTGTGGCCTCAGCTTTCATTACCAGCCATAAGCACAGCTATGCAGCAATGTGTGCGCCGACGCCCTCAGAGGTGTGTGTTTGTGAGTCTGTGAGGGGAGCCGCGCTGCTGCTTGGATAACCAGAGGGGTGTTGTTTGTCATGACAGTAATTAAGCCCACAGTTTAATCAAAATATGACAGCAGTAGAAAGTATGGACACATTCTTACAAATACCAGGAGGCCCTGGCTCTCTGCTCATCATTCACAATAAAAGCCCCGCTAACAACATCAGGAGTTCTTTATTTCAGAATATAAGATGTTTAAAACATCGTCTCCATTATGGAAACCTAATGAACCTGAGCCTGAATCATGACCTTTGGCCACATCTGCCCCAGTGCCGAGCAGCAGCTGAGCCACCAGTGTTGGGGGGGCCAGATGCTTTTCCCGTTGGATCAATGTTGAACGTTTGATGGCTCAGGTGAAAGCTCTGAGGTTCTAGCCAGCCCTTTCCTGGTGAACCAGAGATGGTTTTGTGTTGGACAGCTGTTTTCTCCTGTCAGCACAGAGAATCAACACGAAATGCCAGCCGTTCTCCATGAAAGGAGGGACCGCGCAGGTTAATGTGACCTGCAAGCGTTTCAGCTCTTTACCAAACACAGCTGGTTAAACATCAGCAGGTTAGAGGAAACAGGTAAGAAGAAGGTTCCCTCACATTCCAGAAATGATTCTCCTGACCAGATTTTAATATTAAAAGATAATACATTTTCTTAAATTTGTCAGCCATAAAATGCTGAAAAAAAACGGGTCTGGTGTTTAAACGGTTTAATGATAATGTCAGAATGATGAAGATGAAGGTAAAGTTCAAACATCCAAAACTCTCCGACTTCCTCTTTGACGGTACCTCAAGTTGTTGTGATTTCTGGTCATGTGACACGTTTGTTAAAATGCTTCACAGACTGAACAAAAACTGCAGTAAAACCAAGCAGAGGAAGTCCAGCACTGAGTAGACGTCCGCAGACGCAGAGCAGCCGCCATGGCGTCTGTGAAGACGGAGAAACGTCTGAACGGCATCTACAACAAGTGAGGAGGGGTGGGTCCAAAACCCGGTGGTACCGGCACAGATGCATTTAGGACTACTGTGTAGTGATCTAACGAACCCCATGGACCAGAGTGACGTTCACAGGCGCTCTGAAAAAAGACAGTTGTCATGGCGATGAGTGGTGAAACGTGTGTTCACTTCAGCGTGTGTGAAGACGGAGACGCCGCGCTGCAGACTGTCAGAAAGAGGAAAAACAAAAACATCAGAGGCTCCTTCGCCCGTCACGCTGCTTCGCCACACTTACATGTTTGGGAAAAAGGTATGTTTTTTTTTTGTTTTACACTTTTGAAGTAACCAATTTTGAAAACACCCTTTTGGCACCAGATTCAACCCAAAGTGTACTCATCTGAGGGGGGAACCCTGCTGAGACATCGTCTTGACTGTGAGGAGTGCAAGTGGGTGAAATAGAAGAGAAATGCCAGACATCCTCTGCATTCACAGCAGTAGAACAGTGTGTGTGTGTGGGGGGGTCATTAGCTGTTTTTTCCCGGGGTTTTGTTCCTGTCTTGACCTTAAATTGTTTTGTTTTTACCTTCAGGAATGTAGATAATCAAAGATTTCATTGGTAATTGCAATGTTTGGCATTTACTTGATACACGGCACACGGCTGAGCTTTTTACATGGAAGGCAGTGAGGAGCGCAGCTGGAGTTTCAAATGGAAACGCCATGAATTCATTGGTTAAAGAGTAAATCAAACTTGTTGAGGAGGAACCAACTTAAAGGCTTTCTTCAGTGTTTTTTTATTTTGAGGTAGAATCTGTGAGCAGCTTTGGACTCTCCACTCTGGTGATGCTAGAGATTAAAACGAGTTTCACTATTTCTCTCTTTTAGCTTTTCCTGAAACATTATCTGTTATCTGAGTCAAGGATTTCATGTAAACTTTGCAAATGACAGTAGAAAGATCCAGAGCATAAAAGAGGAGAAAAGAGGAAACCCTGCAGCGCTGGAGTGTGATATCAACACTTGTTTATTGTAATAAAAACTTCTGGATACAAAGTACATTCACAGGTACAGCAGCAGGACACCAAGCTGCTCTGTCTGATTCCTACTGAAAACCAGGGATTACTACAAATACTCAAACTCATTTTACAGCTTTATATCTCATAAACATACTGCTATAATTTGGAACAAACACACTGATGCACTTACAAGTAGTCCATGTTCTGATCACTGGTTATTGTCTGTTACTAAGCTCTGCCACACGCCGACTAGCTGAGTCCTACACAAATTTATTTACCAGAAGATACACGAGCAGAGAGCCGGCGGAGGCTCCGAGGTTCAGTCTTAAGTGGTTTCATTCGCACATGTCAGGGAGGATTTGAACTGCCTGAATGACTAGAAAAACTGGAGGTTAAACCTTCAATTGTATAAAAAACAAACTATTTACTGTTGAAAGGTAAGTGAAGACGGAAAGGCTGGAGTGCAATGAGGAGTGAATTTTGGTTTCTATAGGTGGAGTAGCAGCAGAAAAGACGAGCGTACATACATCCTTCCACCAGCTTCATGTTTCACATACATGACTTTGTAGAAGGACTCATATCTGTGGGTTTATGTACGTAGCAATTTGTCTGAAGCTTGTTCGGACCTTTCTTTTAAAATAAAAGATTTGAAGAAAAATGTTTCAATATTTTATCATCGAAATTCCTACTTTGGCACCAAATGAATCCAAGAAAGTCAGTAAGGAAGTTTTCTCAGAGTCTGAAGCTGTTTGACGGATTAAAGATGTGAATGCTTTGTGTTCTTCATTCACGCTTCACACCAAACTTTTCCTGCATGACCATCGGGAAGGACCGGCCGCCTTCTTCTGATTGTTTTTTACTTAAAATGTGTTGCCCTAGCGCTGTTTGTCTCGATGGCTTTTCTCTAATGATCATCCAGGAGCTGAAACAGCATCAGCATCAAGGCTGCCTTTTTGATTCCCATGTTTTGTTTGTGGTAAACTGCTTGTTAAACTATGCTGCCAAGAATCACAGAGTTCCTTTGTACTGTCTGGTTTTTACACCAACGCTGTCCTACTCTGCTCAAGTTTGACAAAGATCACATAAAACTGATCCGCCTCCCACACGGAGCTCATTTAGCTGGGCGCCAGCGTCCCGACTGAGTGCGAGTGGCAGTGGTGGCAACAGGAGCAGGAAGAGTTCTTACTGGCCCGTGAGAGAAGGCGTGTCCGTTGATTATCTGCCCTTCACCCTGTCCTCCGAACCCTGACTGTTAATCTACAGGCACCAGGGCGACCCGAAAAACGGGAAAAAAGTTGTTGTCTAAGAGTGGAAACCGCAGATTCCACGAAGCGAGGGGGGAGTGCAAAAAAAAAAAAAAAGAAAAAGAAAAGAAAAGGGTATCAAAAGCCGATGAAAGGCTGAGATCCACTGCAGTCCGTTTGGGCTTCAGTTCCATCTACAAGAAAAGAGGTGCAGCCTAAAAAACGGTGTGATGGGGGGGAAAAGGCCCCAGAAGCTCAAAGATGATACATGCCTCTCAGTTCAGGACATTCGGGATAAAAAACATGTTTTCAAGATGTGACAAAAAAAACACAAAACATCGAATGACCAAAGAGGGAAAAAAAAGTCACAAAAACTGCAGCAGAGAAAAAAAAAAGCTCAAGGGCTTAATGGGTTTCTTTCAGTAAAGAGTAGGAGGAAAAAAGGAAGCTTAAGATGCTCTTTGTGTCTTTAGTTTTGTCTTAAGGCAGTCTTTTTTGTCCGGACGCCCTCTCCGGCTGGGTGCTTGACGACGCTCCACCTACAAGAGGATAGATACGAACGTCTTACACCTCAGGTAACGCAACGCAGAACACATTCCATGCAAAATGTCTCATCAATGAGGAAAAAAATGTCAAAAAGGAGGATTGATTTAGACTTGACTGAAGAAAAAGAATGTTTTTTTCAAAAGTGCTAATCAAAAAAATGCAGCAGAGGCCAGTAGAGCCACAATAACGCAAAAAAATGAAGTCAACATATACAAAATCATTGAACTGTGCATGAACCCACTTGGCCACAGGTAAAGAAAGCACGGGCGATGTCAAATATAATTGGAAAATGTGAAATAAAAAATGACCAGATAAAGAGAACACAACTTTGAAAAGACTTTTTTCATCAAAGACATAGACTTAGAAAAACATAAAATGGTCAAAATGGTTGTAAACAGTTCTTAAACATGGGACTAAAATCAGTTTTTAACCTCTTCTAAAGCTCATTTTTATTGGTAATAATATTTGATATGACACTGCCTTTCAAAAGTTTTTTAGAAAAAGCAACTCAGATAGTTATTTTAGTTGTAAAGCTGTCAGGAAGTGCGCTCATTGTTTAAATCAGAGTAAATTAACGACATTGAAATGAAAATGTGTGTGTTCTTATGTAGCTACATCGCTCTACAACCATCCCCAAAACAATCCACCTCTAGATGTTCAGAGATGTGCGATAAAACCTTGTGAAATTGAAAGATAATTTGCATTAATTGGAGACAGAAACGAGGCAATTCAAGAGGGTAAACGCCCCTCAAAAGACACTATGTTAACATCTGAAGCAGTTGAACCATTTGAAGCCTCAGAAGCCTCTAAAGCTGAGACTGAATCTTGAGACTGGATGTCTTCATCTGGACTTCATTGCATCAGTTGACATTTTATTTGAATTTCAACAAAATTGTAACTAATCAGAAAATCTGATGAGATGTGGTCCACCGCATCCCTAACTCAATCTGTACCTGAATTTCAGGTAAAAAAACGTGAGAAAACTCCAACAAAGGAGCCGTTTTCAGTGAGGGTCCAGTAGCCGCTCGCACAGCTCTTTCCTCTTCGGGGGTCTGCTGGTGAATTTTAGGCTAAAACCTGATCAGTTAGCACTTTTCTACCACCAGAGTCAGATTCTTTTCTGGCATCGTTCTTGTTGTCCCTTCATAGATCCGCAGACAAAAGGATCCACCAACCAATCACGGCTCAGGGACTGATCCAATTCAAATGTTAATGAAACAGGAGTCATGTTTAGTCGTTGAGGTTTTTATCTTTTTGCATCAGAGCGGCTGTCTGCGGTTGAACGAAGCCTCACGTCCAAACCCTCCTCTGGACTTTCACTGACGGAGTTTCTGAATTTCGCTTCTGGTTCCCACACTGTGTGTGATCAACAAAGTGAAGTGATCCACGCCGTGAACACAGTATGGCTTCAGGTTTGTGGTGCGGTTCGCTGGGGGCAGCCACAGCCGGGCGTTGGAGTCTGCCTTCATCTTCGTCTTGTTGCTTCATTAAATGAATTTGTTTATGTAATACGGAGAATTTGCTGAACGTCGGTGACCTTTAAATGATGAACCCAGCTGCTGCACAACAGACCTGAGGCGGCACACAAACACTTGCCGAGCTGCTTCTGTGATGCTGTTGGCTGAGATGTGTCATGATCCTGCATTAGTGTGTGTGTGTGTGTGTGTGCGTGTGTGTCTGTCTGTGTGTGTGTGTGTGTGTGTGTGTGTGTGTGTGTGTGTGTGTGTGGGGGTGTGTGTGTGTGTGTGTGTGTGTGTGTGTGTGTGTGTCTGTGCACAGCGCTGACACACCAGTATGGCCTCAGGTTCTTCTGTTTTCAGGGATTACCGTCCCCATGTAATCCTCTGCTGGTGTTTTTCTTCTCTGCTTTTCATCGTCTATCTTCATTCTCTCTTTTTTCTCGTCTTCATTCCTAATCTTTCCTTTTCTTCTCCTCTTTTTTTTGCACACACTCCAATCCCTCCATCCTCGGTTCTTTTCACGACTTCCCCCGCCTCCACTCCCAATGCGCCGGCATCTGTTCATAATGAAGCGCAGTTGGACGCCGTCCTCGTTTAGCGCCTCCTCCACGCTACCTGCTCCGGAGGTTACCCCCCCGCCGGGCACATTTGTTAGAATCCTGAGCACCTCCCTCCCACCCCTCCTCATCCAGATGCCATTGATACGGGAAGTGGGTCACCTACAGAGCTGAAATCAGGCCAGGTTACACAACGCGGCAGACAAAGTTGAAATGTGGAGTCATGTTTGTAAAACTATGGAACTCAAAGCTCTCCAGAACCGTTTCCACCCGAACTGATGACTGAGTGTCCAAACACTACACAACAACGTCCCTCTTTTCTGTTAGTCTGAAGGATCTTCTTCTGTGTTTTTAAGGAAGCCGGAGCTTTTCTGAACCAAAGTCTTTAAAGCATCAGAAAATGCAACGATGAGGCCTGTGGACAAACTGCTGCTCATTTTCAGTTTCAGGAGTCCAAATCTGTAAAAATGTTAAACTTTAGGACTTCTCTTTTATCCTGCGCTTGTTAGAAGACAAGATGAAGCAGGTGTTAGCATAACCTTGTAAGCGATGAAAGAATTTTCTTTCATGACAGCGTCTGGAAATTTCTGCTCCTCTGTTGAAGGTTTGCATAAAGAACAGGAATGTTTCCATCAAAACACCATTAAAGAGACGTCTCGGCACATTCCATCCGTCCTTCTGACGTTCTTGTCCTGATCAATGTGAGCTCACGCCATGACTGCTTTAAAGACCTGATGTCTTATTCTGAAAACATGGTAATGTTCCCACAATGCATTTCCCCGTTCAGAGACAGGTGCAGCCTCTCTGACTGTTCTAGTTACCACACCAACTACAGCTGAAACCAGAGTGCTGTCCATCTTTGAAAGCTAAAAACCAACAGGCATTGTCCAAGTTAGTTATTTAGTGTGAAAATGGAAAAGAGAAGGAGGCGGTAGGAAAACTATTTGCTGCTTGAGCATAAAACGCTGTTTTGATGGCCAAAATGTCAGTCTGTACACCACCTTTCCATTTTGTTTGAGTCACATTTGGGCGTCAAAAACGCTGTAATGTTTGAATCAACTGGCTCAGGCCAAACAGACTCAGTTTTCTGTGACAGCCTTCAGCAGCTGCACCTTCAGCTTTTTCTCATGTGGGAATTGTGAGTCCAACTCCAGAGCACACACATGCTGTCTTTGTGTTTCTTATCTGTTTCTGTTGCACTTTTAGCCCCAGTAGTTTTTTGACTGTATTTAGTATTTCCTGTTACTTCTCCTCTTCTTTTTTTGTTGTTACAAGTATCAATTACGTTAATAAACTATTTAAAATATCAAAACAGACTGTTTGTCACAGAGAAATCAGAAAATCTTTTTGTAGTCATCAAATTACCAAACAAACATGCTGTGACAACAGAGACACTTGATTCCTGTCTAAAGATTGTGAAAATCAATGGATGAAGAAATCTTTGGTGTGGTAGGTTGCTCTTGTTATCTGCCAGATGTATGGAATGTCAATGTGAACAAGTTTGAAAATAGATAATACAGCGTATCCACAAAATGTATAGGACTATAATTAGTAAACTAAGAAAAGGTAAAAACGTTTAATTTTACAGCAATACGAGCACCGTGAAGGAATATACGTACATATGGTATTTAGTTCCTGTCTCATAATGTAACAAAAGATGAATACGCCAAAATACATTTTTTTTCATGTAAATGGTTGTAAACTTCATAGAAATATTGATTATTTTTTTCCTTTTGAGGTATCCAATCCTGTTCCTGTAGGTAGAACATTCCATAAATGCAGTCCTTTTGGTTTTTAAACAACCATAGATGCAACACTATTTCAGCTGTGATCTATTTTTCATCTGCAATATCATTGTTTTTGACCTGCTGTTGGTGAATTCAATAGAGCTTCAGATCTGTTGGACATGTTTCTGTATTTCTCTGTATTAGAATATGCATTACAGTTGGTGATGGCACAGTTCTGAAGGAGAGAACTCGGTGGAATTGGCTCTTTGTGTCATAAATGTTGCTCCCTCTCCCGCTAGCTTACAGCCCCTCACTCCCCCAAGCTAACATTAGGCATTAAGTAAAAATGGCAGCAGTCCCAGATCTATCCAGCTGTACATTTTACATCCAGATTCCAGCTCAGAGGAGGAGAACAAAGACGTTCCTGGATCTGTTTGTCTGCTAACGGAGCATCAGAATGGAGCAGAGCAGGGAGTTTGTGGCCCACCGGATGTGATCCTGAGCTCCTCCCATCCATCCCTGCAGTTTCTCTTCATCATAAAAGATGCTCGGCATGCAGAGGACTGACAGCTTCTTATGTAACAACTCCTCAGCTTGTTAAATAATCCTAATTAACCCCTCAACACTTTCTACAGACCTAAGACTTCATAAAATACTTTTCTGCTTTTCCTGACCAGAGAAATTAGTCCAACATTTTCAGGGTTTAGTTTCAGCTCAGAAACATGCTTAAGGAAACCTTTTAAATCTCCTCTGAAGGAGGATTTTTATCTCATTATCTAAAGAAAATCTGCGTCTTCTTTTGTTTTGCAGATAACCAGCTGATTCCGTCAGCTCCCGCGTGATAACAAGTTAATGACTATGACTTTAGATCAAACCAGGAATTAAGTTGCACGGATATGAAAAAGCATTTTTTCATAATTATCAAACCTACATGATTTTTTACCTAAGATAACCCGAGGAGATGTGAATCATAATTTATTTTATTCTGAGCTGGTTTATGAGAGAAAAAGACTTTTATTTGACTAAAACTTCTGGATCATCTTCAAAGGTTTTGGACAAATATTGACCTTTGGTAAAGGTGTGAGACCACAAACTAACTTTAAGGCATAGTGTCAGGCATGGCGGTGGGAGTGTAATGGTGTGAATTGTGTTTGTCATAAGGAGCTACTCCGGTGCCCAGCCTCAAGAGCATGCGGGTTCTGCAGCAGGAGGGTTTTCGACCTCTATTGCTCGTCAAGCAAAGAGTGTTAATGTGTCCGAACTGGGTCAGTTCTGCAAAGAAGACAACTTCCACAGACGGTCAGGGTGGTGGGGGGGGGGGTGTCGTCTCAGGCTGCCTGTCCTTAATGCACAGAAGATGCTTTCATCTTTTGATGACGTGATTGATCAAAATGACAAATTCACCAAAAAGATTTTAAAGATCTTTGCACATTAACATCTTTTCTAAAAACATCAGTTCATTGTAATTTGACTTAAACAAACTTTGCTGGTTTTGTCTCAACACGGAGGGAACGGCAGAGCAAACATGCTGGTTTCTCCTGAAGAGAACACGGCGTTTCGTTTGCTTTAACAGGCTCTCACATTCATGTGGAATCAAATCAAACCCGCTTCCTTTTTTCATGTACAGCATCGTTCACTGATCCAAGTGAAGCTAATTTAATTACTCAAATGTTTGTCCACTCTCTGCATTCTTATCGAGCCGCTCTCCGGCTTCTGCGGTGAAAAACAGCAACCTTTGTGTTTTCTGCAGATAAAGTGAAGCAGAGTGTGAATAAAGAGCGCGGCTGGGTGGGACTGGAAGGGTACAAAAGGCCTCAGTCACTCCGTGCTCACAGAAGGTGAAGCCTTTCAGGACCTGCATTCAAACCTCCACTGAAGCGCTCAGCCTTTTGTTCGGAGGAAGGACAAAGCCCCAATCAGACGCAAAGAAACAAATTCTTCTGATGTTTCAGAGAAATGCTGTGAAATAAGAGGCCAGATGTGATAGATTTCCATAGAACTTCCTCTCAAACACAGCCGATCTTCAAAGCGGATGTTTTCCTGGACCTTGTGGGTCCAGGATGGCTTTCACGCTCGTCAGAAAGAAACTTCTGGAGGACAAAACGGCTGAAAGTTCCTCTGGGTCAGAGAAGGAGGATCTGTTCTTCAGAGATGTTTGTGTTGCTTCAACTAAAACTATTTCACCACAAAGGTATCTCTGAGCTGAAAGCTAATAAAAGCATGGACAGATGAAGGCTGTGAGCAGAAAGTCCTTCAGAGGCACAAAGAGCTCCTCCGCTGCCTCTGATCTCTGCAGCTGACCTTGGTGGAGAGGCTCTCCAATCACACAAACACCAGAGATGATGGAGAAATGAAAGTCCTCTGGACTGAAATGGCATCATGACACATAATGTGAGGAAGGAAACTCCCCGCCTCACACACAAACTCCAACACCAGCTGCTGCTTGATCTGATTCATTTCTTAAACGTGTGAGAAATGCAACAAATGCACGATGATCTTTAAGGAAAAACTCGAACCCTAGAGATCTGCAAGGAACTCTGGGTAGATTGATTTTTCTGAAGGTTGAAGGTTTTTGGTGGCAGAAGCTTGGATGAAGAACGAACCTGAGCTTCCACGTCCACACTTGCATGACTGCCAGGGATGACTTCTGCACTGAAATGTTCTCCTTCTGGGGCAGAGCGACAGCGCGGACAAAGCCTCTTCAGCAGTGGGACAGTAACAGCAGCTCCTCTTCAGGAACAGAGCGCCGTCTGCATAAAGGCCACACCTTGGCGATTAGCAGAGCAGCGGCGTGGCTCGGCCCCCGCTCTGTGCGTCAGAGCCTGCCGCCATTTGACCACTGCGTCCTTTCACAGCTTTGTGCTTCCTGAGGGAGTGGCGGCAAACCGCGCTCCATTCAGCCAGGTTGACCCCCAACATCTCGACCATCCAGCCTGGAGTCTGCTAGCAGAAGTCCTGCTGCTGCAGCTACCGAGGAGGAAGAGCGAAGGGAGCGTCTCAGACTGAGGAGGAGGAGAACCATCACCTCCAAATAACCATTTTGGAGGATGAGAGCTGAGGACCAGGAGATCTCAGGAAGATGCCTCGCTTCTGCTGCCAAGGCCCAGATCCTTTATCTTCTCTCCCAATCAGCGCCGTCCCATTTTTCTAAGTTGATTCCTCTCTTAGGCGTTCAGCTCTCGCTCACTTTTTCCGTTTTGGCCCAAGCACCTCCCCTTCATCTGCTCTCACTCCGACTTATTTAACTTCCCTCTCAAGTGAAAGAGAGACAGACATGATTTAGGGTCTATTTCATTATCAGTTGGTGTCGAGGCAGAACAAATGAAGCCATTATCTGAGATATAGCACCCAGAAGAGAGTCACGTTCGCACCGTCTCTTTAGAAAAGCTCCTGCTCCTTCCTGAGGATGGAGAAGACCAAATGTCCTCTGGCTCTTTCTACCGCGGGTAGGATGGGCTGAGGATCCGGACTGTTCAGCTCAAAGGTCATGACCTTCTTTTAGACAGCCTTCTCTACACCGCCAGCATTCTAGCCGATGAAGACTTTGTCCATCTTCTTCCATCTAAGATCCAGGAGGCTGCTGGGTTTGTCTCAGATCCGTTTCCGTCTAATCTGGGGCGGGGCTTCAGCTGACTCCTCCCATTGTTCCAGCCGCTTCTCTCCACTTCAAGCTTGTGTGAGGAAGATTGACGGAAGACTTCAGAGACAAAACAAGAAGAATGCGGAGGCCTGCCTCGCACAGGTCGCCATGCCAACCCCAGCCCGGCCCTTTTAACTCCAACGCCCCCATTTCAGCGTCTAATGTTATTCTGAGCGAGTAGCCCCCCCCCGCCGCGTGTCAATGATTCACGCTTCTCTGGAGAGTCAGAAAAAGCAGCGACCGGCTCGGGTCTCATTGATTAATGGAGAGATCGTGGAGGTGAAGGAGCTTCAGAAATGTGTGTTTATGATGTCAGACAACAGAGAAAAGACTGTAACTTCTTTATTGATTCTGCCTCTGAGGAGCGCCGCACAAAGACGCAGGGATTTATTCAGAAATTACACTCTCATCCACATCCTGGAGCACGACTCACCTCAGTATTCTGAGGCAGAGCGTGCAGACGGCGCCAAGCAGCCTTCGGAAGGCGAACGCCGCAGAACCTCACGTAATGATGCTCACTAGGTTAGTTAATATAGACCACAATGCATTGCGTCTGAACATTTTTTCATTTGAAAAAACAGAGCAGTCCCCCACCACCACACTCCCACCACCATGTCAGACTCTGACAGTCACAGTTCACATGCACGTCCGTTCTAATGAAAAGTCTGTTAGTGTGCACGTATGAGCGTTTCCGTCTTCCATCTGCACATCTCACGCATTCATGCTTGACGTCTTTGGGCTCCTCCTCCAAAACGTGAGGCTATTTTCTTTGAGTTCCTCAGCAAACTGTAGCGTTCTCCACCCAAAATGTCTGAAGTTTATTTAATAAAAGCTTTTCCTGCAGGTGGGTGTAGACGCTGTATTTTAGCAACGTTTTAGGTAAAAAACAGGATTTTCTTTCTGCCTATTTGCGTTCTAATAAAACCTAATATGGTTTTCATTTATTGATGCTGGACTAGAGGACAAAAGCTGCTCAGCAAGTCAAGCAGAACTCCGGGATTTGATTAAATATCATCAGAAACGGAGACTGAGTCTGAGTCTGACCTGAAAATAAGGAAGCAGCAATAATCAAGAAAATCATTTCAGAAAATAAGGGCAGAATTTCTGACTAATCCTGTGTTTGCATCCAATAAACAAGAGCAGCTGATCTTAATGAGTGTGTGCGTTTGTCAGTGTGTGTGTGTGTGTGTGTGTTGTGGACTTGTTTTGTTCTTTAATGAGCACTGCATGGACGTTACGTCGAGAGCGACCTAACAAACTCTGGAGTCGGTTGATCGAGTCCGCAATTAGGTCAAACTCAGAGGAGAGAGAGAGCTTTTGCATCTGAGCAGAACTCAGAGCCAAACACACACACACACACACACACACACCCACACACACACACACACACACACACCCACACAACCACACACACACACACACACACACACACACACACACACACACACACACACACACACACACACACACACACACACACACACACACACACACACACACCGAGGAGCAGCACAGGACGATCCGGGACTTCAGAGGCTCTAATGACTGTGAACAGTAACGGTTGAAGTCGGTATTGATGACGGAAAGACTTGCTTTCTTGCGCGGATCGATGGTCCGGGCCTCCAACACTCACACAGACTCACAAACGGACGCGAGGTGGTAAACACAGCTATAGATTTCAGGATAGACACTCCGAGCAGCGTTTCTCCAATCAGTGATCCAGCGCTAACGAGACGTCTGATCAGCAATCACAGGGCGGAAATGACAGCCTGTGATCTCCTTCGTCCCCTCGGGGCCCCTTCGGTTCTGCCGCAGACAAATCAAGTCGGATCGGACCATTCGCTGCCAGAACAAACTGCAAATAGGAAATTGACTTCCTGTCAGAACGCAGAGGTATCAGAGGGACAGAGAAACGCACCTCTGCGCGTGGATGAGAGGAAAACACAGGCCACGCCTCTTCCTTGGTAAAGGACAAACATCTCCAGCTTGTAGCACGTCTGTCATCATCTGCAGCTCAGACCTTCAAGCCCAACGTCTTTGGAGGACTTCATTCTAGTTCTGATTTAGTTAAGAAAAATGAGAAATACCTCTGAAAAGGTCTTTGAATGATATGGAAAAGTAAAAGATTTCTTTTTTTAAGAAAGTCCTTCTTAGTCTGTTTGTTCTGATTTTATCTCCTGGTTGAATCTGGAAGGAACGTCGATCTAGAGACGTCACACGGAGCCACAGAACCTGAGAATCCTGTCATTTACACTCAGACCCCCAGAATGCAACAGCAGCAGGAAGCAAAGCTTCAGATTTGTGTTCACTGTAGGAGACTTTAACCACTGAAGTGTTTCTTCCTCCTACCACCCAGAATGAACCCGGGTTGATCGCTGGATGACAGACGTGCAGCTGTGCCTCCACCTGCCCCCACCCCCACCCCCACCCCACACATCTGGCAGGCCAGCTGTGGAAAGACCAAAGACAGGAGCTGCAGCTAACGAGCTTAACGAGCTTCAGCTTTAAGGAACCAACAAGGACAGGGGCAGAAGAAGGGGGGTAGTTGGTCACCATTCTCCCAGGAGGTGCGTGTGTGTGTGTGTGTGTGGGGGGGGGGGGGTCTTCCGCTGCTGGGGAGGTCAACATGACATCGGGGACAGTTGCCGTCCATGTTCGTGTGTGTGTCACCCTACAGCAGGACTGGTTTAGTGTGTGTGTGTGTGTGTCCTTGCCTCCCTCTGTTACCCCCTGACCTCTGACCTCGAGTTCCCATGATGCTGCAGCTGTCAGCGGGATGACGGATGCTCCTGCAGCCAACCAGTACTGACACAACAGGAGCCCAGCGTGTGTTTTGTGAGTCCGCAGGCATGCCTGACTTGTGTTAAGGGTTTTAAAAAATGTGTAGGTAAACACTTCTAAGGCATGCCCACATGACAGCGCCCTCTTGTGGCTGCAGCAGAACAAAGAACAGGTTTTTCAGACAGTGGGCCAGTATTCCTAATATTGCACTGAAAAGGGAAGTAATTCAGCAAAATGAATGTCTGTCGTTTCCAAATGTTATTCAGATACAGATCTCAAAGTGGTTCCTCTATTTGCATCCACTGTTAGTCTTTTCCATTGTGCTGCTCAGTCTCAGTCTGTTCTGTGACATGAATGGAAGCTGCTTAAAAACAAAAGTCTACAGGCAAAAATGAACTTAAGAATGTTTAAAAAAAAAATTCTCTAAGATATTAGGGAAGGGCGCATCGATAGGATTGATACCAAGTCCTCTCTCTCCTCCTCCTCGCTCTCCTCCTCTCTCACCTCCTCCTCTCTCACCTCCTCCTCTCTCTCCTCCTCCTCGCTCACCTTGCTCCTCCCCTTCCAGCTTCATTGTAGAGCCGAGTCATTAAAGATCCACATATTTGATTTAAAGGCAGGACTTTAGTTGTGTTGTTGATAATTTTAAATTTATGACTGTTTTGCTTTTGTTTACTTGTTTTACCAGTGACTTTACTATTTTGTTACTGCCTTTATTTATATATTTTTGAATGTATTTATGTAATGCTGTTATACTTAATTTTTTGTTACATGTTTTGCTTTTTTCTTTCACACTAGTTACTCTTTTCTTTTTGTTATTGTTTTATTAAGGCATCATTAACATACAGGTTCGATATTTGATGCATGTTCAATAAATTAACTTATTGTTGCAATTTATAATTTTATTTGCTAAAGGTGTCTGTCCTGTGTTTTGTTGTACACTTAAATAACAACAAATGTGCATTTCCAAAGTTCTTCTATAATCAGGCCGTTCAAGATAAAAGTATGGATATCAGTGATATTAGCCCTATAATGACTTTGTGTTGGATCGATACTCAAATCCGCAGCATCACCCAAACCTACAAAACATAGAAAGTACTTTCCTGTCAGACGTTGGCTGAAGGTTCAGAGCTCAAGTTTTGTCAAAGAGGACATTTGACTAAATCCATCAGATCTAACCAGGAAACGTGATCTCATCCTTTGGTGTTTTCCTGCTGAAATATTGTTTCATTTTTCACAGCCTGGTTGTCTGGAGGATGAGGTTATTCCGGCAAAGATGGAGGAAGGAGCGCGTTTGCGGTTTTTTACTGCAGGTTCCTGTATGATGGGTGGGTCTGTCCTTCTGCTCAGCGCTGTGGGCGTGTCTCTGAGGCTGCAATGGGAACGACGGCTAAAGGAGATTGGACCGCTACCAGCCTTAAAGAGTGAAGCTAACTTTACACCAGACAGTGTGAATCCTCTTTACGTCCATCATCCTGGAGATGTTCTTGTTTAAATGTTTAAAGCTTCTGCCTCTCTACACACATCTTCATCATCGTCCTTACTCATCTGTCCTCCTCTTCATTCTCCTCAGTGTCTCCTCTCCACCAGCAGAG
Organism: Oryzias sinensis; assembly: GCA_037389245.1. Classification (NCBI taxonomy): domain Eukaryota; kingdom Metazoa; phylum Chordata; class Actinopteri; order Beloniformes; family Adrianichthyidae; genus Oryzias; species Oryzias sinensis. The sequence goes on along the minus strand of CM074496.1, from coordinate 30,641,127 downwards.
GTTCTGGCTTCCTCAGAACCGCCGCTTCACCGCTGAAGCCCTTGTGTCTCTTCACGGATCTTTAAATCCTAGTTAAGGATTGAGACCAGGAGGAAGACCAGTGATCGGGTCGCTCTTCGTCCCGTCACAGAGCATCTTCCACAGAGAGGCTGCTGCAGAGTTTCTCCTCACAACAATAAGATGAAAATTCAATTCAGTTTTATTTGTATAGCCCAAAATCACAACAATCGATGGGCTTCGAAGTAAAACATGGACTCAAAAGGATCATGAATACAAAGAGTTCAATAGGAAAATACTAAAATGTACTAACAAACTGACTAAGCTATACTGGCATCCCTGTCCTTAGACCCCCCCCCCCCCCCTCGCGGGAAAACCGATTGGGTTTCATGGAAGTGGACCCTGACAGAGTGAACCCCAGCAGTTATAGGAAACCCTCACAGAGGGAACTGTAGATATTTCTGTAGTGTCCAAACTCTTATCCAAGATCTCAGATTTTGATCCAATGACTGCAGCTTTCAGTCCAAATCCAAATCAGGTTCCCTCATGGATCGGGACAGCCTGGTCAGTGCCAGAAATGACATGAAGAAAGAGGAAGAGTGATTCCACCAGAACAGCCTGAAGGTTTCCACTGGCATTCATCTGTCTGTCAAACTGTTGGGGGGGTTCTGATCGGACCCAGGTGAGTTCCTGGTTTGAACTGGATTCCTCTGATGGTCTCGTGGGTTTGGCCTGTGTGAACGCTCACCTGAGATCAGGTTTGGAGCTCCGTCACTTGATTCTGTTTCCTCTTTTAGTCACAACCACCTCATCAAACTGTAAACGTTGGATTTCTATTCTGAAAGCCCCATCGTCCCCCCTCAATACCAGCGGGGTTGAGCTCCCCCTCCCCCCCACAATGACCCTGTGACCCCCCCCAGGGTAAAGCGGCTTTAGTTGATGGACAAATGCAGCTCTCAGACTGAGGCTGACTTTAGTTTTTGATCCAGCAGGGATGAAATTCTGAACCTCGGTGGTCCGGATCACCGCCCCACACCGATTATCTGCCCCCACCCCCACCCCACCCACGTTAATGAAAGACATGTGGTGGAGCCATAATACCATTGTCTGTCAGATCTGCTTAGAGGTGGGGGGCGGCAGGGATCTGGCGGTTGTGTGGGTGGACAGCAGATCATCCGCCGTGGATGATAGCTTAATCCAATCATTGCGAGCGGATCACAGGAAGCCGATTCGCCTCGGGGCCGGTGGCGGGCCTCACCGGTCCGACCTCATCTAGAGGCAGAAGTCGGGGGCTCCCAAGTCGGACCCCGCCGGTGGTTTATGGGAACAGGGCAGAAGGTTTTCACACTTCAGAAAACATCCATTATGGGACGGTTCCCGCTTCTGGTTTGATATTCCCTCCTTTATTGTTGTCTGTGACATCTTCCACGGGCCCGCAGCACCACTGCAGGTACACTTCCCCTCCCTGGCTCATTATGACAGACTCATACAGGTTCCTGGGTCCACCATCTCACGGGACCTTAAGTGGACCCATCACATTGTCTCACTCCGGAAACAGGCTCAGCAGAGGTTGTACTTGCTGCCACAACTCAAGAAGTTCAACCTTTCCTCCATTTAGGACCTGGACCGGTCCAGGGTCAGGAGGCGGGCTGGTAGAGCCGCAAAAGACCCCTCTCATCCTGGACACTCCATTCTACCGTCAGGGCGGACTTTTAGGACAAAATCAGCTTCTTCCCCCGAGCCGTCACTCTGATGACCTCCTGACCAATCACAGAGCACGGATCACAAACTGAGAACTGTTATTTCTCCTTATATCTATTTCCATATTGCTTTTTTTTAATTAATTATCCTTTTTTGTCTTTACTCCATTTACAGCTTCTTACAACTTGGTTTTTCAAATTCCTGTATTTGCACTGTACTTTGTCAAAAAACTGATTCAGATTTTATCCAGCAGCTGATGCAAACTCCACGAAGGGTTTCTCTGTCATTCAAAGCGCTTTCTGCTCCACGCCGACTAGACTTCACTAGTTCGGAGGGTTTTCCATGTTCAGCGCTGCAGAAACTGTGCCAGCACTGCAACCAAAAAGTTCCCGATGGCCTCCTCTGACATTTCTGACCTAGACAAAGAGGATGATTTCAGCGTGAGCTCGAGGGAACGCGGCGTGCCTCAGATGCATCAGAGCGCAGATGAGGATGGCTGGCTTCAGGTGTTTTTACGTGAATATCACAGGGACGAGGATGATTCAAGCTTCAGACCAGCTTCTGCTCATGTGCAGCTGTGACTCAAACCGGGAAGGCCGAAAAGAGGAGGCGGGTTCTTTCCAGAACACGACCGGGTCGACGGCAGGAAGCAGAACTCAAAACAACTGAGAAAATGAACTCAAGACAACGAGGAGGAAGATGGCAGACAGGTTTCTACGTTACATTTGTGATGGAAGCTGTAGAAGGCAAAAGCGGAACATTTTAGTCCATACAGAAGCTGCCATCGTTAACAAATCAATCATCAAATAGATTTAAAAAGTCAAAGTTCTGCATTCAGAGGACTGAATAAGGGCTGTAAAATGTATACAAAGGGATTCTACTAAATGAAATGTTTGCTAAAAAGTCTTAAATTGAATAGAAAAGGGGCTTTTGTTTTGGTTCTTTGGTTGTTTTTCTCATCCTTTCAGGCATCTGCAATCACACTGAAGGGACATTCTGTGAAATGATGGATATTTGTTCTCCGTCCTTCATTTCTTCTGCTCCTTTTTCTCCTGCAGCCGCCTCTAAGCTCCTTGTAGCACAAATCACATTTTAATTAGCTGCTCATTTACCCTCCTCTTCCTCTGGGATTACCTGCCAGCGTCCATCTAATCCTTCCGTCTCCACTAACCATTTCCTAACCTCCTCCTTCGACCCGCCTCTTCGTCTTCTTTGCCCTCGGAGTCTAACGGGCTTCTCTGACGTTTCCTATTCCCCGTGCATTCAGACATTTTCAGCATTTTCACACTCCACAGGTTTGATATCTTCTGTGCGTTTTCATATTGGACACACTTTTCCTCCCATTTGCAGGGCGCCTGAGACGTCACATAAATAAGGCAGCTGTGCATTTTTTCCTTCTTTTTTCATCCAAACATTTCCATATAACGCATCCAGCTTGCTGTTTGCCTCCTCCTCTCATCTGTTTTCTCCTCATCTCCTCAGTCCTGCCTGCTCCTCGGTTCCTGCAGCGATGTGACAGCTGTGCTGTTATTTTCTGAACGGTTCTGCCCAGACGGCCGACAGAACAACAATCCTGAGGAACCGCAGGAGGAACGGCACATATGACGGCTTTCCTGTCAACCTCTGAAACCGCTCATCATCACCTGAGACCTTCAGAAGGTTTTAGGGCTTCCACCTAATGTAGCCCCGCCCATTTCACCTGTTCCTCTTCAGCATTTGTCATCAGGTTTCATTGATCCCCACAGTGAAGAACACTAATAACATCGTAGTCTACAGAGAGGAACCAGAGCAGTTTGATTCCTGCAACATTTGCATCGATGATGGAAAATGTCCAAAATGATCATCAGAGCTTTACTTTATTGTTAGAAGAAGCTCCGGTAAACACTAAAAACAATCTGAAGCGGTTTTCAAAGCCAACCTTTGTTATGAGGTTCTTTTTTTAATTTGTAAATCCATAACTAATCGTGCACCGCCGTCCCTCTCTGAGCTTTCCTCTCCCTACACCCAACAGAAGTTCTCAGGTCAGCTGATCAGCTTCTCCTGGAGGTACCAGAATGAAAACGGCGAGGACGGCGAAGCTGTGGAAGCTGCTCCCACTGAGCATTCAGCAGAAATCCTCACTGTCCGTTTTTAAAAAACATTTTTAGACTATGCTGGGAAAGAATTGGTATTCTACGGTAAAAATCGATAGGTTTTTTTGTAGTTTAGCCGGTGAAATGGTGTGATTCTGCCCCCTACTGTTCATTGTGGTCACTGCAGCCTTTTGATTGGCGTCAGCAGTTACTAAAACAGTTAATCGTCTAAAGGAATTTCATTTTTAAATTAGATAGTCCTTTGCTTTTGGAGGAAAATGTTTCAGAAAACGCCAACAAACTTCTAATTTTTTTCAGAAATCTATTGTCCAACAAATTTGATTTGTCAGAAACTTTTCACCTCTTTGCAGGAAATTTTCCATGATATTCTCACTAAACTCCTTTGATTTCTAAAAAGAATGATGATTTTGAATTCCGATTCTTTTCTGTCCTGTAACAACCTGACGATCTTGTGTTGTCAGGTAGTGTTGCAATAAATAAAAATGTCTCTGCCGTCACGGAAAAGCCGTGCTTCCGCCCTTCTGCTGCTCTTCCTGCTGTGAGGAAGGCGGGACGCATGGAAGCCTGATTACCTTAGGAGGGATCGTTATGTTAATACCTGCCAAATAAGTGGATTAGCAGGGGGTCACCATGGATTAGCCATTGGTTTTTGTTCAATCCTGAAGTGTCCCCTCCCCAAACCCTATAATCTCTGTGAAATCCCATAAAGCAAAGGCCCCGGGACCACATGGGGCCCATCCCGCTGTTGACTTCCTGCATCACAAAGAGGAGGTCCTCCCCCTACGTTTGCTGCAGATGTTGCCATTTATGCGGGCCCCGTCACTGCTCTGCCTCTGCTCTGGTCCCAGTCAAACAGAAACATCAAAGCCACTGTTGCCGTGGCAACCCAAGCAGACCTCCTTGTCTCCTGGCCTCCCTAATTGGCTGGATCAGCCCTTCAAGGAGGGAGCCCTGGCAGAAAACCAGAAAAGAGGGCATTCTAATTCAGTTGTCTGCTCCTGGATGGAGATGGGATGAAGACGTCTCTGAGCCAGGAAGGCCGCATGACCTCCGCCGAGGTGTGCACTTCACACGCACATCAGAGGTTGTGAAGTGAGCTCATGCAGGGGAGGTGAAGGAGCATCTGTGGGGGAAAGAGTCCACCTTTTCCCCACAAACTTTGGTTTCAGAGCAAAAAGCAAAAATAGCAGAAAGCTCCTTCAGAACACAAATATATCAGCAAAAATGTTCGGAAATCTCTAAATGATTATCAAAAAATGTTTCCTTAAGAAGAGGATTCAAAATGCCTCCCACCTCTTTGTGGGGTTGAGCATTTCTTTTAGAAGATGAATGTGTTTAATTTGTTTCAGTTTTACCAATAATAACTTAAATGTATTGATAGATACGTTTTTGGTTGTGGTTCAGTTACTGAGAGCTGTTCAAATCCTGCATCTGCAAAAGAAAACCACTTAATCACACTTCCACCGCCGTGCTTGTCAACTGATATAGGATGAATTTATCAAGAGCATTCAGTCAGCGGGTCTGACCGCCATCTTTTTCTTCTGAAAACGTTTTCATGAACGTGATAGATACAAATATTTGTTTTTGAAGGGATTTAAAAAGGAAAGGACATTTAAAACTAAAACAAGTCTCTTTACAGCCCTGACTAGAAGATGATCAACCTCAGGAGGTCCAGAACGCTGCTGCCGGAGTCCTGACTAGAACCAGGAAGAAACATCACATCCGGTCTCTGCTCTGGCTTCCTGTAGCTCAAAGAAAAGACTTCCAAGCAGCTCTGCTTGTTTCCAAGTCTCTCCATGCACCAAAGTACATCTCTGACATGTTAGCGTCATTTGAACCCTCTGGGACTCTGAGGACCTCAGGGACCGGCCTCCTGCGGGGGCCCAGAGTCAGGACTAAACAGGGGGATTCAGCGTTTCAGTCTTCTGCAGCTAAAATCTGGAACAGTCTCCCTGAGGCTGTGAGACCGGGTCTACTGTGTTAAGGTTCAAATCCAGACTCAGAAACTTCCTGGTTAGCGTTTATAACTGAAGGGTTCTTATCCTCACCTCTGTTCATGTTCTTCTCTCTTTGCTTTCTTTTAAGGTACATTTTACAATGATTATGTATGTTTTTAATCTTTGCACTGTTTTGTATTGAGAGTTTAATGCATTTTCCTGTTTTGTGAAGCACTCTGTGTATGAATTGTGCTACACAAATAAACCTTGCTTGCATTCAGACGGCTGAGAACAGAGGAGCTGCTTCACTGTGGAGCCCGATGACAGGATTGTTCCAGAGTCGGAATAAAGCAAAGTATCATGGGAGCTTTACCTCCCACGGGACTCGGTTCTGCTCCAGCTTTCTGAGTTGGAAACGGAAGTGGCCGAGAAAATGACCCTGTGACAGAAGAGGAGCGCTCCAAGGCGCCCTGCAGCTAAAGCCGGGCTGCATTCATGTGTCCTCTGTCCATCAGTCAGAGGCTTGTTGAGCAGCAGACAGAGTTCCAGCTCTCATTGGGAAACGAGGGGATCAGGAGAGTGGGTCTACTCTGCCTCTAAGCGGCTCATTAATTACTGCCATCATTAATCCAGGGGGATTATTGGGTGATCAGGAGTCTGTACGGAAGCCTGCAAGCATCAGGTTTGATGGAATTGTCAAATATTCTGCTTCTACAAACCGGGGAAGGAACTCTTCATCAATCCTGAGAGTGTGGTTCAGAGGACCAGCACCCCAGAGGGTCTCTGTCCGTTTCCATGGTGACCCCATCTGTGCAGAGGGTCTCAGCAGGACATCAGGAAAACACAGTCAGGCCCGGAGGGGGGCCGCCGAAGCGCGTGCACCTGATTACGCGACGCCCTCCGCGCCATTACCACTGCAACATCCTCTCAGCGCTCACACGCGTCTCCAGCCGGCCCTTCTTCATTAGTTCCCATGATGCAACACTAACCTGGCAACCAGACCTGTGGCTACTCCCCTGCTGCTCCCTTGCTCTCATTGGATAAGTTCCCGGGGGTCAAAGCCCTGCACTGCCCAACCTCCCGACCCCCGCTGGCTCGCCATCTGTCCGGGAGACGCCGCTCCGGAGCCGGCGCAGCCCACCAGGAGCAGCTGCCGGCGCTGACGGAGGCGGCTAACCGGAGCCAGGACACGGTGGGAGGCGGCTTTAGCTGAGACGCTTTTAGCTCACCCCGCACCGAAGCAGCCACTTTGAAATGCAGGAAAATCTCCCACGAGTCGGGGCAAAACGAGGGCCGGGAAAACGTGAATGCGTGGAAAATGGATGAGTTTATGCTCATGGCGGGAAAACATGTACAGATGCAGATGCTATGCATCACTGCAAAGACTCATGGGAAGGGGCCCGTTCACTGAGAGGAGGGGTGTCTCCTTATGTATTCATCTAAGTCATTTAACACCAAAATGTAGCTCCAAATATAGCTTTCATTCCAATAACAGTTTGATGCCGGTTCAAACAGACTCGTCAACTTATATTTAGAAAAAGCTTAATCCAATAAAACGTTATAATAAACAAATGCTTACATGTTGATATCTGAGTTTATTCCTAAATTCAGTGAAACTTCACAAAACCTCCAAATATAAAGCATAAACTGTTGTGCATTCCGCATTTTTATATGAAGATTTAAGAGTATTTTAAGCTTTCATTCCTTTTTGTGGAAGTCAACAGTTGAAGCGGTTACCCCCCCCATGAGTGACCCTGACCCTGATACGTCCTCCATCCTCCTGCAGGGGCGTAGCGGGCCGCAGTCTGGATCAAAACGGAGCGGAGAGGAGTGAGCTTTTCCACGTGACGGGCTTCAGCTCCATGTTTGGTGTCAGTGCAGGAAACTGCGGCTGACAGAGAGGACAGTTTGACAGTTTGTTTGAGCTGCAGTTAAAGCACAGCGGAGAATACCGAGCAGCGAGCGAGCGCGGTGAATATTCATCACCGCAGTAATGCCTGTGGCCTCTACAGCTATACGCTCCATCGTCAGCAAATAAACCAATGACAAAGGGAAGGGGGTTTTCGGGGAAAATGCAAAGCGCTCACCTTCAGAAAACAGAAACACATTATTCATTTAAGGCTTGTTGTTCTCTGTTATCTGAGAGATAAAGACAAAGGCATGGTCTGCTGAATAAACCTGACAGAAGCAGAAAAACACGCCTTCCTTCTTTCTTTCAGCTTCAACGCTGACTTTAATTCCAAAGATAAAGTCCGATAAACCTGCGTTTGGCCGTCTTAACAGGCAATTAAGGTTTTCTTCTGAATATATTGGTAGCAGCGACTGATAGTTATCAACCACTGGCAGATGAGTCTCCTGTGTGTCCCCCATTTGTCCGTTGACTTTTCTTGGGAAAAAGAAGAACAACCTCAGGAATTTCTAAATGTCTTTAAGGCACAACCAGAAAGACGCTGAGCTCCCTCAGGAATTCTCCTCCATCCTAACGTGGCTGAAAAATACTCTGAATGCTCCTTAATCTAACCATGGAGGTCTGTTCATCCATCCATTCATCTCATAAACCTGCCTTTGACCCTTTCGGGGTCACGGGGCTGCTGGAGCCAATCCCAGCCACTCGTGGCCAAAGGCAGAGAACTTCCTGGACGAGTCGCAGGACCTTAGCTTCATACAACACAGAAAATCAGTCCAATCATGAGCTTCAAACCGCGTCTTTGTGCAGCAGCGTTCAACATCTTCGCCACCGTACATCAATCAACATCTGAACGCAAAGACACACTCGCATATTCACACACAAACACACAGCTCTTTCTGTGGTGTGCAGCGGCCAACGCAGATAAGCTCAAATAAACAACAGACCGAGAAAAATAAATCCACCACCCTTTCTCTGCGTCCCCGGGGACAAGAGAGGGCATCCAAAGAACGCCGCCTGTTACTATAAAGTTTCTTGCCGTCATATTGCGACACACAGACAGACGCACACTGACACACACTAAACTCTCCCAGATATGAGTAAGAAACGGAGAGGGAGGTCTGGATCCACAGGGAGGAATCACCTCTTCTGTTGCTGCTCACACTCCTTTTATCTCATGGCTAATGAGGAGCAGATACACACAAACACAAACACACTTGAGAGGCTTTGTGCGCACTAACACCTCCTCAGGACTGCGGTTTCATCAGACCCGTCTCCCAGCGAGCGTCCCACTTCCAGTAGGACCGTTGCTTGCATCATTATGTAACGCTCGGGCTGATTGTGGCCGGCGTGCGCGCACGCCTTGGACGCTCAGCGTGAAGTGTTGTAACACTGCTGGCTTTAATGAGTCTGTTCATGCAGAGAAATGTGTGTTTGAGGATCTGTGTGAGAAACTCTATCTCAGCGTGTTAATGAGGGTCTTTGCAAAGTAAGCACTCGCCACAACAGTACATCTCCTCACAGGGCTGAGATGACATAACTCAGCTCCAAAAACCCAGTAAGTCAGGCCAGAGCCAGCGTCTTCAGCCTCCTGAAGACCCTGGTCATTGGATTTAGGATCTAAAAGTTCTCAAAGTCTTCTGGAGAACCACTACCTAGAAGTTCAAGTTTGAAAGTATCTGTGCTGGGATCAACAAAAAGTGAATAAATTATGTTTCAAACATTGTTGGATTTTTCCTTTTGCTCTTTTTGGAGACCTGGTGATTCTTTGGGGGTCTTTGACCTCCAGTTACATGACATCATAATAGGAGGTCAAGATCTTCCATGGCAATGCATGTCAGTCCTAAAGGACTCCTACACATTTGTCATGCAATCGTTGTAGCTTTTTAAAGACACGTTTCTCACAAAAAGGACATCAATTCATGATACCAACGATCCCTACCAGAAACTATACTCCATAATTATTTGAGAACTTCCACTGCATTGCTGAGAAGACTTCTTTAAGGCGACAAGCCAATGTGACGGTAGCCTTGAAATGACAAAAAACATTCAGCTACTCGAAAAGGAATCTGTCCTGATGAGAACTTCTTTCGGACCACTTAAGTAAACCATGGGATCCTTTCCTAAAACCTCTGAGGGTTTCCTAAAGAACATCCAATAATAATGCTGACACAGCGTGTGCACGGCTAGAGGGCTGCTTGAGGAACCTAAAGACATTCTATTCACAAACTACTGTCCGACTCGTCTTACAGCCAAACCTTTGGAATGACAACCAAAGCCTCTTAAGTAGGACTTCCTGAAGAAACTGGAAGACCTTTCTACAGATTCCTAGAACACCAACTCGTTAAATTGCTCTTGAATGGCCTCTTAAGCGGTTGAAATCTCTTTAGAACATTCCAGTTTCCCTAAAGGTAAAGATACATTTATGAGGAACCTGAATCATGATCTGTGGGACTTCATGGTTAGACATGTTGGATCGTCTTCATTGGCCTGATCTGAGCCCCCAGTCCTCCACCAACTTTTGGACTTTATGTCTCCATAAAGGAAAACCTAAAATAACGTGTCATTTCATATATAACAGCCTTCTGTCATGGGAGCTTCTGACAGGCCAGGGGACAACTGTTTTCACTCCATGTTCACCCGCTGGAGAGCTGAAGGAGGAGGAAGAGGGAAGCAGCAGTGAGGAAAGAGGGGAATAAGGATCCCCCCAGGAGGAGAGAAAGAACAGAGAGCCGGGACTTTTGAAGGAAAACAGGAGGAGGCGGAGACAGATGGAGGCGATCCGCTCGGCTGAGAAAATTACGTGACCTCTTCAACTCTCCTTCTAAAGAGGAAATGATTTTGTCAAATTTACATCAAAGGGAAACTATTTCTGAATTAGCTGCCGTCTTTCTTTGTCTGTTTTAGTCTCCATCATTCAGGAGCTTTTTAGCTCAGAACAGAGTTTTCTGTTGTGTGCTTTCAGGAAAGATCTTCTGTCACTGAGAAACGTTTTAGATAGAGGTCACACTAGAAGAGTTTATAGTAGGTATTTCCAGAACCTAATGCAGATGAGGTTTTCACAGTCTGTCCTATTGGGTGTTAGAAGTCTCTAAAGTGTAACGACTGTAAAAACAAACGTCTCCCGTTGTTGCACTAAAGGAACCCGGTGCCTCCGGTTGTGTTGCAGACGACATGATTTCACTGCAGTTTTAAGCTGATATTTGACTTCTGTCTTCAACTTCATGAGATCTCAAAGCAGCTAAACACAAGATGCAGATGTGGTTCAAATATGGCCGTTCCATCGTCCCAAATCCACATTTATCTCCATCCTTGCGATGGGTTTGGTCAGCATGGTCGAGTGAGTGTGTTCATGAGATTTGTGGAATGTTTATTAACCCATTTGTGGGCAGAATCAGTTTCTGGACTTTTGTCACTCATCCATGGGACTCAGTGGAGAACGAAGATCTGGATCCTTGAAGGACACTATGTGGGCCGATTCCTCTCCTCCTTTGCAGAATGTGGAGGATCATTAGCGTCTCTGACGGTCCACCCGATGCACTGATGTCCATCCGAACGCAGCAGCATCTTTGGTTTGAGTTCTCTTTTCTTTCATGAGCAGGATGGAACACTTTTTTTATCTAGTTTTTCAGTTTTATCAGGAAATCCAACCGGCGGGTGATTTGGAGGCGATATGGAAAAGCTCACTGATGTGTTGCATCTTTCATCTGAGTGTGTGCCGTGCAGACTGATGCAATCTGCAGATACGGAGGCTGCGTATGCGTTTGCATGTGTGCAGGCTGTAAGTCGGAGCATTTTGTGAAAGGAGCGCCTGCGTGCGCACACACATGTACACACTTCATAAATCAGCTTGTTATTCCGCCGCCTCCGAGTGAGGCAGCAGATCTTCGTCTCTCTCTGCTTTTGTCCTTTTGTTCTTTCATCTTCCCGCTCTAAACCTCTCCAGCATTTCCTCAACTCTCCGGCCACAAACTCGCACATGCAATTAAATCCCACTTATTACCCCCCCCCCTCCCACCAACAGTTTATTTTTCTTCACTTTCCATCTGTCTATCACAGACAGGAAGTGGGTACTTTAGCCGAGCGAAGACCGGCTGATGGAATTAACGTCCATTATCTGACCGTTTACAGGACGAAGGGAGGAAGAGGAGGAGGAGGAGGGCCACGGCGATGGAGATGTGAGCTTCAGAACAAAGCCGGCGTGCTCGCTTCATGGGTTGGCCTTTGGGTTGGCGGCACAAGAACCTGCTGTTTGCTGGAGCTGTTCTTAATTCGACAGATGTCATTTTAAAGTGTCAAGTCTGAATTTCTTTACATGTTTAGAGCTCTGCAGGAATTCATCTGAAACACATTGGTATTTGTTGGTTTGAAAGCTGCATGAAAGCTCGTTCTGCTGGAAAATTACGGCACATTTAAACTCAGCATTGCCTCTCAACATCCAGACACTCGAGGAGGAACTTTGATGTTCTCAAATAGCAAACATCCCAGCTGTCCTTACGGGTGGATACGGCAGTCTGTGGGGGCAAAATACTTCTCGATGAGTCGCGCAGGTTACCCTCACGTAACATCGACGTCGTAGCTCGCTCGGTGAACCCGGTTCGGTGAAAAAGTGCTGTTTATGCAAACAAGCAGTCACCCAGCCTGTTGCTCTGTCACAATCCAAAGCAAGCCTTTCAGTCATTATTTTATAGCTGATCAAACTCTCAAGGCAAACAGGGAAAAACAGGTTCAAATCTAAGCCACTAGATACAACCAGCATGTTTTAAGTTTGCTGTATTGAAGTGTTTTCTTGTGCTAAATAAGAGTGGAAGCCATGCTGAATGCAGCGTGTCAAGCAGCTTTCGGCTTTGAGAGTGCAGATTATTTGTAAAACAGCTTTATTTCAAAGCTGTAAAAAAATAAAAGAAATGCAGAAACCTGCTGGTAAACACTGGCGTGTGTTCGTGGTAACGGAACAGCTGGTTTACGGAGAGTCTAAATCTTTACAAGCAGCATGGCAGATGATGCAGACATCCAGTTTATACAGAGATTATGCCCAGATTAAAATATATGAAGATAATCCAGCAAAAAACAGCCGACAGAGAAGCAACCAGGATGCATTAAGGAAAGCCGGACCGCCTCTGGGTTGGTTAATCCCAGCCTCTGAAAGGGAGATGCTTTTACTGTGAAGGCTAAATGTGTGCCATAAAAGAGTCCAGCTGGTTTACAGGAGCAGACGGGGGGTGTTAAAGGCCGGCCTGTCTGCTCCTTCATCACTGCGTCTGAGGAGCTGCACATCCTGACAATCAGCAATCAGGATCCATGCTGCCTCAGGAGAACAAGAGCGGCCGCCCCTCCCAGCTGGAGCCGGCCCACGAGCCCCTGAGGCCCTCTGCCAAAATCTGCATCAACGTTCCCAAAAACACACACAAAAAGTTTTAAAATAACACAATATCCCGTTTAATACTTTCCACTGAATCTGACGGCAAATGTTGGAAAATAAACCAATGAGGATCCAACACAAACACACAAACACAGTGTCTGTGGGTGTTTGCCTGTATGTCTGCATGTTATATGAGTGAGTCGCTGTTTGTTTGTCTGTGTGTGTGTGTGTGTATTTGTGTGCGTTTCTCTCTCTCCCTTTTAGAGAAAAAGACAGAGGTGATGTTTAAAGTGAAGCTCTCTCTCCCTCCTCCCTCTCTGCGTTTCGTTAACCTCGTTTACTTTAATTGGCTGAAGTGCTAATGAGACGCAGAACAATGACAGCAGTGAGCGGAGCTCGGATGTTTCATTTGCTTTGACGATGACGGTAAATGGGCGTCTTTATTTATACCTGAGGGAGGCTGCAGCCATTAACCACTGAAATAAACTCATTCCTGTCATTTACCATCATCGCTGCTCAGTTTGTCGACACGCTCATGTCTCCCTGTTCTTATGTTAAATAAAATATGCTCAGGTTAATGTCTACAGATTTTGGTTTATGCCTTTTGAAAAACCCGAACAGTTACTCTGGTCTGGAGTTTAGACAGTGAAAGGGAAATTAACCCACCGTTCTTTTATTTTGAAGGTTCTTTTTGTTTTCAATCAGAGGAAATTCGATATGCAGCTAAGAGTCACTTTTTAAAGACAGAAACACCTGGAGCATTAATCCCACTGAACCACACCTAAACTGATGCTCTACTCCAGATTATTGAAGTTTGAATCATTGAAATATCTGTTTTAATGGTTTCAAAGTAAAATGCAGTTGTTGTTTTTTTTTGTATATCTGATCCGCAACAATTCAGCCGTCATTAAAGCTGTTCCTGGTCTGAACATATGTGACCCCTGAACATTAGATGCTGTCACCATGGCAACCCAGCAAAGTTCAGGTCGGCTGAGTTAGCGCGGTTTATTTTTAATACTATCGTTTCTGCTCTTTTTAACCCCCAATAACTAAAAACCGGAGACAAAGAGAAATGTTTGAGATCAAAACAGAACATGTGTGAATAATGAGAACAAAAGTGATTGTCATAAAAGAATAAAACAAATATATCAAAGTGTCTGGTTTAGACCAAGGTTTGTGAACAAAACCTGGGAGAGAAGTCAGCATGTGATTCATAGAAAAGAAACACTACAACATTAGAAAACTACTTATGGATGAAAATGTCATTCGTGACTAAATAAACTGCAGATCATGAAAACATGAAAACAAACAGAAGAAATGGTTTAAACTGAGGTGAATTAAAGACGGAGCAACGGCTCCTCATAGAGGTATTTAGTGGAGAGGTTTTCTAAACAGCTGCTGCACACTGACAGGTAAAAAGTGATCTGGCTGAGATCCACCAAGCCTGACACTTATCAGAGTCCCGTCAGATCCACAGATCCAGGCCGGCTGGTCTCCAGAGGTCTGACTGGGTCTAAACATCTAAAACAGTGTTTTTACTACAAAAGAAAACAGGTTGGAGCCCCCCCTGAAGGCCTGAACCCCATCCTCACCTCCCATGTCATTCAGGAGACCCTGGAGAAGGACCTCACCTCCTTTCTGATCTTTACAGCTACACGTTCTTTTCTGTTACATTCATGGTTTTAAAGTGTAACGTGCATTCATGTCAAATTGACTATATCTACCTAGATCAATAAAGGCATCACTGATCAATCAGGTCATAGATCAGCAGATGAGGTCTGAAGATGGAAGGGATGAAGTTCCTAGAGATTGAAACAAACTGCATGGGTCCTCCTCCCTCCTGGTCCTCCTCCAGGAGGATCCAGACTCCCTCAGCTGTGAGTCTCTGTGGGTTTTCCTTTACTATTCTCATCAAAAAGTAACAGATTTCATCCGCTGGCATGAGTTTTCATCAGCTCAATGTTTTCCCAGATGGCTTCTGTTCATAAGAGGTTCACAGACCCTTTCAAAATAAAGCAAATGAGCGGTTTGTTCTGTAAATAACGGCAAATTAATACAAGACGAGAGAAAGACCGGATGGGTTCTTCACGGTTTGGTTTGGAGGAAAGTTTCAGGTCACACCCGAGGTCGCTGGAAGAATCTCAATGGACGTGTAGGACAGATGTTCCGGCAAAATATAGATTTTTGATGACATTAGCTAAAAAGTGTCAGAGCTAACATCACGACACTCCTCCCACCATCATGCAGAGTTTCTGTTAAACAGGACTCCAAAGGTTCAGGAAAATGATTGAAGATGGGGATCAGCCGCCATGGGTTAGACGGACGGCGTGCGCGTGAGGACGGACAGGTGTGTTAGCGCCGTCCCCGCTAGCTTCCCTCACAGTGTCAGGCGGCTGCAGCTAAAAGCACGGTTTACAGCATTGGAGAGTTCATTTGTGAAGCCGGTGTTTCATATTGCTTGTGGTGCATGCTGGGAGGTCACGCCCCTCTTAACATGGGGAACACAGGGACTTGTGGGAATTCCTGACAAGCTGCCTACAGAAAACTGTTGATGTGTGATCTCCAACTCTGTGAGCTACTGCTCCCCTCCGGGGTTGATGGATGGATGGAGGGGGTGAAGAACAGCAGAACAGGGAGGAGACTAAAGGTCGATCCAGATGAGGTTGGGCCGCTCCGCCTCCGTGAGCGGCCCAACCTCATCCACATGAACCTCTAAAGTCCAGTTTCCCTGAAGAACAGAACCCTGTGAGAGCATGACCTGGATGATCTTCACAGACAGAAGGGAGGGAGGGAAAGTCCATCTTACCGTTCTCCGGGTGTTCCATCTCGCCGATGCTGCCGTCAGGCGTGGTCCTCTCATAGTGGTCCTCCGGCAGAGCCAGGGGCCCGATCCGCGGCCCAGACGACGACTTGGAGCTGGGGGTCTCCGACTCCTCCAGGCCGCTGTCGTAGTAACTGTGCTGGGACGCATCCTGCAGATCCTGCGCCTGATTGGACGTGGAGAAGGTCACTCGGCGGTGAGGAAGCTATGATCAGAGGACGAGAGGACGCAGACGGTTTAGATTTATGACCAACCAGTTCAGCTGCAACAACAAACCAGATCAACTAGAAGGATCTGCATTTCCAGAAGGAAGTTCAGGGTTGAATGTTATATTGCTGAATGAAAAACAAACTTAAAGGCTAAAAAATGAAAAAGAGAGATAAAGAAATAATCAAAGTTGACCGTAAATAAAGTGAAAACACCACAATAACAAAAAAGATAAGTTTGTGAAAAATGCCAGAGCCGGGTATCGAACCCGCGAGCTTCTGCACCAAGGATCCCCCATGTGTTTCAATGGAGGTGAAAATCCTGGAATAGGAAAGAGCTGAACATTTGAATAGTTGAATGTTTAAAATAGATGAAAAACTGTAGGAGGAGTTAAGCAGCAAAACATGGAGGAAGATACTAGAATAAAGAGAAACAGGAAAACAATGGTTGGTTGAAAACTTAATAGCATTCAACCAATGACAAACATGGAGAGACATCACTATAGCTCCATACTGAAAAAATCTCTGTTTCAGCAAAAAGATGCAAAATGTGCTCAATATGAAGAATTCTATTCCTATGATGAATTAATTGAATGCAGCCTTTAAATAATCATTAAATATTTCTGACTAGTGGCCTCCTGGTGGGTCTGAAGCAGCAGCTGAAGGTCTGTTCGTGTATTAGCAAACTCTGCATTTATCTCCTCAGCACCAAACATCAGGAAATTACATACATTAACTGTAATGCTATGCTTTGCAGCGATGAATGTATTTTAATGCAAAGAGTGCTTCAGCGTTGTCTGTAGGCGGACTATTAGAGATGAGAATTTCAGGTTTCTGGAATAATTTGGGTTAATATTTTTAAACACTTTTAGTTTTAAAGGAGCCGACTGCTGCAGGCCCACAAAAGACTCAAACCTTCACAGCACCAAGAAGCGGCTCCACAAACATTTCTTTTCTGAATATTCAGCTGTGACGCCCACCAGAGAGCCTGCAGCGCTCCATCAGGTGGGTTTGTCAGAGCAGAAAGCAGCCGTCTCTGTGTTTCTCTGCAGGGCAGAGGGGATTGAAACCCTCATATTTATGGACCGAGCTGTTGGGATCCTGGTCCTGCGTGTCACCTCCAGCACACTCTGTCACAACACAACCCACTGCTTGTTTGCTGCCCTTTTGTGCGCCTGTTTGTGTTTGTTTGTCTGCTAGAAATAGAAGCGCCTTCTCAGCGGGTCGCCGTATGGAAAGCAGAGCGGATCGAAGGCGAGCGTAAACAAAGATCATCCAGAACAACCCGAGGAGGGGCCGCCCGCCATCCTCCACCTGCACCTCATCTACTCTGAACCACTAATCCAGACCCTCCGTTCCTCACCAAGAGTCATGCGGTCAGAAACTTCCCAGAAACTATCAGACTAAAAAAAGGGTTTGATGAAATAACAGACTGTCTGAATTAATGCGTGCGGCTCTAAAAGTTAAACTCAATTAGCTGAGAAATCCCAGGAGAACAGAAATAAGCCAAATCCTGCAAAGGTTACATTCAAGCTATAATGAAATAAAAGAAAATATAATAAAATGCAAATGATTTATAAATCTGAAAAAAACTAGAAATAGAATATTTACTAAGACAGAAAATGATGACAACACAAAAAGCCTGTGCATGTCTGCCTATGGGGTTTATTTCACCATAACGTAGTAAAGAGCAAATGCATCACAGCAAACAAACACGGATCCGTCCATCATTCCAGTCCAATGTGTGGACAGACTGTGAATAAAGTCATGTGACCATCCAGTGTCTAGAATGTTCTAAGAATGTTCCCTTTGGATTCTCTGGATGTGGAAAAACAACAGTGGAGAACTTTAGGAAACTAACATGTGAATGGATTTGACATTCATTCTAGTTTACTGGTTTGTTTGGACACAGATTTCATTCATGAATCAGACCATAAGTCAGAGTTAAATACATCGGTGTCATTGTTTTGGTACGTTGATGCTTTTTTTTCTTTCGTTCATTTGTGTCTATGTAAATAATGATGTGTTCGTTATGTAAAAAATATGCATTAAATATTGTAAGATCTTAATGTGAGCAAAAAAACGCCTGGTAGTGAAATGCAAAAGCAGCCCTGAAATTTTTACGGTTAACTTGGAAATATAGAAAACCAAAATCCTACATGAGTAGAAAGATCTGTTTGAAGGTTTAAATGTTCTTCCATGTTGGAATTGTTGGATTGAAATAAAAAAATAAAGCTTTAATCATTGTAAGCTTCAGATCATTTGAATAACATTTATAAATATGCTAAAAGAATGAGTTTCTGCAGATCAGCTAAAGTGAGGAAGACTGACTCTGTAATTAGGTCTTCATCCATTATTCTGCATATTGTAAGTTATCCTTATTTTAAGGCTCTCAGTATTCTGCGTTTCAGCCCTCCAAACCTCCATCACGGAGCTGATGAAGGTCGGTCATTAAGGATTCAAGGAAAGCGGCATCATCACGGCCTCTTCCTCCAAACAAAACTGTTAGTCCTGCGTTTTGACGGAAGTTTCTAATAAATTCTCCAGCATCCAACCGTCTGCGGGCGAAGCGCACACGAGCGCTTTTATGTAAAACAAGAGGCCATGATGAGCCGTTTTTCCTTGAATCCTTAATAAGTGACCTTCATCACCGTCAGGCTGCAAATATGCTGTCGAACCCATCCAGAGCAGGAGAGGAGCAGGAGGAGGTAAAGAGGCAGGATAAGCAGTGTGGCTTGAGACTGATAAGGAAGCCAGGTTTCCTCCTCTTCCTCCTGCTGCTCCAGCTCCCACAGGAGGTGATGGAGGAAGAGGAGGAGGCGCCTTCAGTGGGCCGCATTGTTCGGAGATGATTAAAAACCAGCGAGAGGACGCATGCAGGACGCCTCGCCGGGTGTTTGTCAGCCGAGACACGCAGAGGAAGATAACTCAGAGTGTGTGTGTGTGTCAGATCCTCATTACCTCCCTCTGTGGGAGATAAGAGTGTGTGCGGCTGCATTGTGCATGCTTATAAAAGTCTGTCCTTATCAAGTATGCACGCACACACTCCCAAACCAACACACGGCGAGAGCCAGCCATAACTCCACACGCCTGTGAAAGGCGGAGGAGTGGGAGAGCAGGAAGGAGGCTGCCAACACATAACAAAACGTATCAGCAGATCCTGAGAGAAAGCCACGCAGGACCTGGATGAGCGCCGCTCATTTCTCCAGCGGTTCTGGTCCTGAGGGGTCACAGAGCATGTCACTTCATTACTGCAGACCCACCAGCTCCTGCAGACCCACCCATTCAGCTTTTCTTCACGCTGCAAAGATGCAAAAGATGCACGGCTGGAACTGCAGGTGGAGAAGGAAGATGTGCACATGTTCACCAAAAGCGCTGCCCTGGAGCCAAAACAAAAGTTCCTGCGCCCCCTCCCCTCGTACCCCTGAGCAAAGGTAGCTGCAGGCGGCGCTGTGTGAGAGAAACCGAGATGAAGTGAGCCAGCAGGTGCACGTGTCAGAGTGTTTGCTCGGGTACTGTATGTGCTGTGCTCCTGGACCCAGCAGCAGAACATCTGGCTGCAGAAGCACGTATGATGGCCGCCGACATCTCAGGCCTGTCAGCCTCGTCCATCATCCTCGCACTCCGAGCCGCACCGCTGCACAGTTTTTGGTTATCGGGAAAAGTTTATCTATAGGCGCCTCCAGCAGTTCTGAAGAGTCCTGATAACATCCTGAAAGCTCGCAGTGATCGAGTCCAATCGCTGATAACAGACTTTGATCGGAGAGCAGCAGCAGCAGCGGCGGCAGCAGCAGCAGCAGCGGCGGCGGCTCACAGACGCCAGCTTTGTGTTTCTGTCTCCAGTTTCTGCATGAATCCAAATGAAGGCGCTGCAGCATGGAAATGAGTCTGATGCACTATGCAAAAGGCACTCATGGTGCAGCTTGTGCACGTGAGAGTGCGCACGTGTGGTCCAGATGACCATGGCGGTGAAACCAGAAACAAAAAGTCATGCAAATGCGTGAGGGAACCATTCAGATCTCTCATCCTTTTCTTTCCTCAGTCTGCCTCGAAAAGACAAACGTGATGGGGATCAGTCCGCATGAGAAAATAGTCCCCGGCCCGGACCTCCGTCAGTTCTGTTTGAAGCATCTGCAAAGGATTTGCAGTGAACTGCAAACATCAGCAAACTGGTTAGAAAGGCGGCTGGATGGTCCAGGAGGAGCATGAAGGCCGCAAAGGTCAACTGTCTGAGAGAATCAGCTTTAAAAGCAACCGGATGACTTTTTATTCTCACATTAGGAATCCTCGCAATTACAGACCGACCCGAATGCCTCACACACAATCCTGACGGGTGTGGAGGTCCAGGAGAAAGTCCTGACTTCTGCGCACACAGACAGGAAGATTCAAGTCTGAGATGAAAACAAAGTCCTGAAAAACATCAAAGGATGCGATGAGTCAGCAGAAGTCAGACCGGCAGCAGATGAAGGTCGGTAAGGCCTGCCTGAAGCTAACCAGAACCAGAGCCAGAACCAGAACCAGACCTTCAGAGGGACTGCAGCCAATCAGACACTGACTAATCTTTATTTCTCTCCCTGCAGACATTTCTCCATTTATTTAACTTTAAACAGCTGAATATTTACCATTTTGATTCCTATTATTTAGGGTTTTCATTCATTTATAGATTCATAACTTTGATGATTTGATTTTTATGAGTGCTTCATTTGCTTGATGAGGGCATTTACGTATTAGTTTAGCTTTTCTGTTTTTATCAATTACATATTTGTAATTTTTTCAGTTCTAGCAGGCATTCAAAAAAGGAATTATGTTTCAAGATTCAGGGGAACAAATACATTTAGAAATATGAATGATAACTAAATAAACAATAAATCTACATACTCAGAAATCCTCTGTGGTCCCCTGATTATTGTTTTTTTCATTTGAATCGACTCTTTTGTCTGAAACACAAAAAATGATCATCATAAAAACTTTGTGGATCAGTTTAGACATTAAAAGAAAATAAATAACAAAACAAAATAATCCCACAAGCTCACTTGTTCAAAGAAGCCAAAAGCTTCACTGAAACCAGAAAGTTCTGATAAAAACCCGGAAAACGACGGACAGAACCATCAAGAGATGAAGCAGATGTGAGGCCCGGAGCCCCCCCCCCCTGTTTTTTGGACCAATCCAACATAGGAAAACCTGTGAGAAGATCCAGTCTGTTCCTACATTTACCATGATGCATTTGGAGGCAGAGACACGTCCGTGTCTGCACTGCATTTCCATAATCTGAACTTCACATGTCAGGACTGCGTGCTTCTGTTCGCCGCTGACAGCGAGTCATTCCCACGCCCAGATTTCCTGTGAAGCTCCAAACAAGCGGGGAAACTTTGAAAAGCACAGAGACGCGGCAGAAAGTGGGATGAAGGGGTTTCCAGCTGACAGCTGTGGTATGTTAATCCCTGAAACCTCCTCTTCCTCCTCCCGCACTCAGGAATGCTGAAGCAGGTTATAATTGGCTGCAAGCGAGGGAAGATGAAAGACTGAGGGAGAGGAGGAGCGATGAAGACTGATGGATGCGAGGCTGTCCACCCTTTGAGGAGCTGAACCCCAATAAAAGACACGAGAAGGTGGAAAAAAAGGCTGCCTTCAGGTTCACGTCAGAAAGGAGACGAAGAACGAAAGGATCACCGATGGAGGGAAGATGTCTGATCCTCCATCACACCTGTTTGACACGAACACCAACCAGACTCCACCTCCCCTCCCCATCACTAAATCCATAAAAAACAGGACAAAAATGGGAAAAAAAGGTTAAAATCACTTTTCAAAGATATGCGATGAATAAAGAAGAAGAATGAAGCTCTGTGTCACATGTAGAATCAACACGTCAACAATCCAATGAAATGTTTGGGATGAAGAACCGTCACCTTTCAGAGTAGTGCAATGCAAATATACAGAGAGGAAAAAACGAATCCAAAAGATTAAATAAATACAAAATGTTCAAAGAACAAATCAGAATTCATGTAAACCGTGAATTTGAGAACTTGAAAAGATTCTGTCTTTTTTTGTTGTTTTTTGTTTCTTATCGGTATTTTTAAGCACTTTTCAATGTTTAAATTATTCAAAAGCACTTAATAAAAAGGAGAAGGAAAAAATGTAAGGTTTATGAAAAGATATTGGGGATTTCATTTTTCATTTTATTTCATTTTTCAATGTTTTTATTGTTTCTATAAAGCTGTCCATCAAAATGACTATTATGTTCTGCTTCTATGTAGGCTGTGTCCGAACCCCCCCCCCTTCCCCCCGACCCCTAATTACTAAAAAACTATAGTGCAGGACCATGTAGTGTCCTGAATTTAAAAGCAATTCAGACTTCATGCTTACGTCTTTTGTTTTAAATGGCGAATATGATGTCATTGATTTCACAAAGTTAAAATCTAATTAATATGAGCGTTTTGTGATGATCATTTATGAGTCCACTGTTTTCCTAAGATAAAAACGTTGATGGTTTATCAAAAAAATACAATTAAATACATTTTTTTGGCAAATCTTGTTCTGTTGCAATGCATTGTGGTCTATATATTCACCAATCTCGTGAGCATCGATGCACACTGGTTTTTCACAGAGGCTTCTGGGTAATTTCTATGGTTCTGGATTTTGGAATTGTAGATTCAGACAGAACTAGAAAATGACAAACGCACTGAATAGTGAGTAGGGAAAGAATTCAGAGACAGAGCTGTCCTTTTATGTGCCTGTTCTCCTTTTTCTGACGTAAAAATGTTGTTTCGCTTTAGAAATGTATGTTTTTAAATACTGGCACAGTTTTCCATGTTGTAGAATTTTAATAATTTGTGGGGATAATTCTAGTCCCAGGGGGAGGAGCCATCCTTTGCTAAACTCTCCACCCCTTTCTTTGGAATATGAGGAGAAACTTTTATTTTGGCACATCTGATGTTCTGTGCACGTTTCCTGCTCAGCCCAAAACTGACAGTAAGTGCATTTTTTGACTTCAATCTAAAATGTTCCCATGTGTAAAAATGTGATGACATTTCTGAGCTTCATTGATATTTATTGATCCCTGTCGTTTCCTGAGCATCCCCGTTTGTCGTGAAAACGGCTCGTGGGACGGAGAGCTTCATCTGCAGCAGGGAGGAAGCCGCAGTCATCCTGCGAGCTCGAGTTTCTCCTGCAGATCCTCCCTCCATCTCCTCACACCGAGGTCATGAATCACTGCCTCTCTGCAGCTCAGATACAGATGGATCCGTTACACCGCGCACGCGAGCAGGTAAACTCTGAGGACGGCAGCCTGTGCAT
Source organism: Oryzias sinensis (assembly GCA_037389245.1). Taxonomy (NCBI): domain Eukaryota; kingdom Metazoa; phylum Chordata; class Actinopteri; order Beloniformes; family Adrianichthyidae; genus Oryzias; species Oryzias sinensis. The sequence continues at coordinate 30,617,811 of CM074496.1, read as the reverse complement.
GTGTGTTACTATATTTATGTGATCACATGAGCTGTAAAAATAGTGGCACGGGCGAGGAAGAGGAGGATTATGTCCAGAGGATTGTGCTGGAACAATCACAGGAAGCAGAGTTCTGCGAGGAGACCAGCTTCTTCTGCGAGGAAGAACAGACGTCTAAACAAAGTCAGAGGCAGGAAGGAAAACCTGCAGGTCACAGGTCCGTGAAGGTCACAGACTCTGCAAAGCAGAGGTCGCTCCAAACCAGAGAACTGCTTTTAGCCTGCAGAGCTTCAAGGAACAATTCAGGAAAAAAATGATGCAAATTTAATAATTCCAACCAGGATAGGCATTAAAAATTCAGCACAATGTAATTCTGCATGTTTTATTGCGGAGAGGGAGGGAGCCTGTAGCTGTAAAAACAGCAGGTCTCTCCAAACAGAATAAGTGAACGTGGGTGGAAGAATCTGCAGGAGACATCTGCTTTTTTTTTTTCCTGACACCCACTGAACCCAAGGTGCTCCCACTAACACACACACACACACACACACACACACACACACACACACACACACACACACACACGTCCTTTCAGATAGAAACTGTTTCCTCAGACTCCAGGTTTTTCTGGAAAACCTTAAACTCTCCACTGAAGGACTTCCCCAGAACTAAAAACACAAACAGTTCCTGTAATAAAGTTTGGCTTCATGGATCTTAAAAAAACGTATATAATCCTCACTTTTTCATCCAGGTTGTACACCAAGAGGAGCAAATCCCCTCCTGCAGCAGCACCTTCCTCAACCAATGCTGATCTGCGTTAGCCTTTGGGCTTTCCAGCAGCAGGCGTCTCTGCAGGAAGGAGGTGGACACTTTCCAGAGTCTATTAGCATCCAGGCTGGATTAGCTGCTGGCTTTAGGACTGCAGCTCCAGCCAAAGGAGACAACAGGCCCACAGGGAACAACTGGACAGGCTAAAGCTAACTCCTACGCCAAGTCTAATCAGCAGGAGTCAGGAGGAGGAAGGGAACACCTCACTTCCTCTTGAGACACGACCAAGAACACAAACGTGTCTTTACCAAAAGACACATTTTAATGTAGAAGTAATAATGTAACAAGGTTATTAGGTTTTATAATAGATAATTTAGTGTCTTAACACAACAGCACTGAAATCAATGTATGTTTGGGTTTCTTCTGTTCTAGCTTTCCAGTTTGTCTCCCTGCAGACGATCCTGTATTTTATGTTTGTCTCCTTCTGGTCCTCTCAGACTCCAACCAATAACCAATCACAGACCCTATCTGAGTCTGGTTCTGCTGAAGGTCAATCCCAAATCTTCCATTTGACCCAGAGCTGTTGCCAGTGACGCCCACTGTACATCAGTGACGCTCTTCAAATTATAGTGACTCTTAAAAAGCTTTATGCAAATGACGTAGTTTCACTTCAGAATCCACTGGAATTACATTAATCAGCAGCTAAAGCTGAAGTGCTAAAGGGTTAGAGTAATCTGTCAGTTACTTTAAAAGACTTTTAGTGTAGGATTACAATCATCTGGCCTCATCAGAATAATCTGGACGGAATTGGATTTTAACAATCATAATTAACAAATATCCGTCTGATGTTTTTTTACATATAACACTTGGAGGCAACCAGTTCTGAGCCAGTTCTGGACCAGTTCTAAACCAGTAGAGGACCAGTTCTGGACCAATTCTGAGCCAGTTCTGGACCAGTTCTGGGCCAGTTCTGAGCCAGTAGAGGACCAGTTCTGCACCAGTTCCATACCAGTACTTGACCAGTTCTGGACCAAGTCTGGACTGTAAACACGATCAGCTGTAGTTCAGATGTATGCATTTTTAACGATGTAAGGATGTTTCAGGATGTCGACAGGGATTTGTCCGATCAGCACCGCCCCACTTTAGAGCGGCGAGATGATTGACAGGAGGAGAAACTGCTGCACCTTTTTAAAGCTGCTGAGTTCACTGGAGATCTCCCATTAAAGACTCTCCACCGCAGATTCTTTTACATTTTCATTAGTTGCACAATGAAAGCCGACGCCGGTCAAAGCTGTATCCGACAAACGTGCTGATTCATCCTTCCAAACACCTCCTGTTCAATGTGGAAAACGATAGATCTATTTGAGGATATTGAAATGTAACATTTATTATAAACATGCTGGAATCAAATAAGACTAATAAACTGACTCTTTCTTTGTTGAATGTGTAGTTTGGGAACAGAAATAGGTTGTAAAGTCAAAATGAACAAAGACACTCAATGAAAGGAACAGATACTGTGGGCAGACAGGAGCTCCTCCTTCACATCAACAACATGCGGGAGATGACAGCTGGGGATTACCCACAATCCTCCACGGCACAATTCTCCGGCCTCGGGCGCTCGGAGCAGGTGCTGATGAAGTCAGGCCTCACAATACTCTTCTTTCTGATGCCTCCAGGAGAGCTGACGCATGAACTAAAGTTTTCAAGAGTGTGACGGAGTCCTGAGGCAGAGCGGACGTCCAACCCGGACCGGAACGAGCCGCTAACCACAAACAGAGCTCTGCTTTCACTTTTGCTTTTCGGTGACCACTAAGGTCGTCATGCCTACGACGGGATTTCCACATCGTATTCATTCAAGCTCTGCTGTGGTTCTGAGTCAGCAGGGATCCTGGAAACCAGTTTCTGTGCAGCATCTTTGATCCTGATGGGAACATGACGCTCACAAGTCCTGGAGATCTGACAGACTTGCAGTGATGATACTCTGTGACAAACATTTATTGTGTTCATCTTCTTTGCCACATGACTATTAGAGCTCTGACAGCCTTTCATTTGCTGCTCCAACTTGTTATTTGCAGATTTCTTGGCAACCCAGCCTGAAATAACAGACCATAAAACCAGGACTGAAACCACATATCGGAATAAACATTTCCCCGAGAAAATGATCAAACTGGTTGTATTGATCGATCATTAGTCAAACATCAGATCCACACCTGACTTCTCGTTCACAAAGACAGTGAAACCTGAGTCAGAACCGATGCGTTCAAAGACAGTTTGGGGTTTTCTGAATCCCACGCAGAGTCTCAGATGACAGAACAGGAAGTGTCTTGACCACACAAACAAATATCTGCGCACAAACTCGTGCTTTACTTCTTCATTACTGCTTTTCATAATGGAAAACACATGATGGAGGTTTTGGAAGTCCTCCAGATGCCAAACACCAGATCAGCTTCATTTTAGACGTCACATCACCGTAACGCCTCTTCAGCACGAGATGTTGGTGCAAAACAGCCTCATTTTTGTGGCCTTTTAACCATGAAACTTGCAGTTAGTGGGATGGGAGGGAGCAGTTTACTCCCTGCATGGAGTCATGTGGAATCCTGAGGTTTGAAACCAATCACAAATCCTTAAAAAAAAACAAAAATACCCTGAACAGGGATGTTTGTCTGAAACTGAAGCTCGTTCAGGTCGATCCACAGCAGCAGAAGTGAGTTACTAACGTGGGAACTGTTGCAACAACCTTTTAATAGTCACCAGCTGAGAGTGAGGTTGGAAAATTATAGGTCAGCCCCAGGGATTAGGACTGTTATGAGGCTTTAAAACGTAAGGAAAGACTGCAGACTGAGCGCACCAACAACCACAAACAGTTCATTGGGCCCTGCTGCTCACCTGGAAAGAACAATGTGACCGAAAGCAACAAAAGCCACCATGAAAGTACGCTGGATAACGGCGATTTCAGACAAGGCCACGGCTCATTTTTGGGTTTGACACGGACAGATTCCACGTCTGTTTGGGTACGAGGATTTACCGCAGCTCAGATGAAAGGTAAAGGGTCATGACAGGGCGCCTGCTGTAACCATGCCGACCACACGATGGGAGGAGAGCGGCCCGTTGTTGTGGAGACCAGAAACAAAGCGTCAGTCAGCGGAACCAGACAATTGGTCTGTTAGAAAGCCTCAGGATGGTGAAGATACAGGCTGTTGTGCGTTACTGCGGCTGTTTTGTGTATTTAGTTATTACAGCGCGGGTGAATAATGAGGCGCGTCGCACAGACGGCAGAAACACTCTGTGATAAACAAGGAAATAAATTAAAGAAAGAACGGCAACGACCTCTAACTTATTATCCAATTATCTTTTATTTGAGTGTGTTTGTGTGTGAGTGTGTGCACGTAAGGGTTGGGGTTGTGTCTGATGAGTTAAAGAAGCAGAAAGAAACAAGTTGGTCTTTTTTAAACTACGTGCACCGTGACTTTAGGGCAGAACACGACTTCCTGTCAATGGGTTCCACTGCACCCAATTTTATGGACATCAATTCTTTTTATTCATTTTGGAATAAGGCTGTTACAAGACAACCTGGAAGAAGTGAAGTCTTGTGAATATTTTCACTGATCTATGAAGATTCTCATTTATCCAGGTGAGTTCCATCAACGTAGGTAAAAAAGTGAACTCGGTTTGGAAAACTCCAGTTTAAGCCAAAAGACCTGCAGCTGAGGCCTTAAAGTCAACCAAAGATAGCCTGAACTAGCCAGTACAACCCCCAAAATCCGTAGATTGTTAAACCCCACCCCTCATTCACCTCAAAAAGATCTGATTTCGTCCATTAGCATGAGCGATGGTGACCTTTCACGTGTCAGATCACCACCATAAGGTCATCACCTAAAAACTGCCACAGCCTTTGCTCCAACCAGATTCTCAAACGTTCATCTCCTTCCCTGCTGTCAGAGACAAACCTGAGTCCGCCAGAGCAGCTCCACCGGCCATCATCCTGGATAATCCCGTACATTTGATCTGTTTTTGCTTTACAGCAGACATTTGTTTGAGCTTGTTCAAATCCAGCAGAAGAAAGACTGTACCATCAAAGGACGCTTGTTCAAAACAAAAAGGGTACATTATTGAAACTAGAAAGGTGTCATCCACGGCATTTTAGAAGAATCTAATCAAAATAGACTTTTGACTTCTTAGCATAAATCCATGCCTGAAAATAAGTGACTCGTTTTCTGCCATCCCCAGAAACGCCGATGAGAGGAGGCCGAGTTAACCCGGCTCTCTTATTGGCTGCAGAACGCAGCATCCTGTCCCACCGATCGTTCCCGCATTCCTCAGGTTTGGGCTGAAATGAGCAAACCGTATGCAGGAGACTGAACCTTTATTGATCCTGACATAAGTAGACAACAGCCATTACATTAATAAAAGCTGGGCTGCTCCTTTAAGAGAAAAAGGGTCAGGAAGTGTCAGCTGAGCGCGCACAAACACTTTTACTGTGCGTGACGGCACATACAGAAATGACACGCCCACATGCACGTGAACACACACACACACACAGGTGTATTAATATTCAACGCGGACAGTAGCAGTGTTTACACACACACAGCCAGAACGAGACAGTGATGGAGGACGGCTCGCTCAGCCCGGCCTCCCTCGGCCTCTCAATTACCTCTGACTCTGATTAAAACATCACATTACATATAGCCTGCCCCTCTTCCTCCCTCCTCCTCCTCCTCACTTAAACTGACAGAGAAGGCAGAACTGGCCTGTGGGCGGAGTCACAGCAGGCTGCGGTGCACGGAGGTGGTGCAGAAGCTGTGACTATGCAAGAATGAGCTGCGGAGCCGCTTCTGTTTACTTGGAGGGAAAAGGTTCCCTGGAATGCTTTCATGTTTGTTCTGGTCGGACTCTTTCATTTCGACCCGATCCCACAGAACCACACTGTGGATCTGAAGGGACATTCTTCCGGTTTACACGCTGACATTTTATAAAACCTCACTAGGCTGGGGGCCAACAACACATTCAGTGACTCCGCCCCTCCTAAAGCCTGAAAAAAGACTTGAGTTTGTCAAGTCCAGATGTGCGAACATCAGAAATTTCTGAAGAACGCTTTTATAAAAACAAATGCAACATTTTTGCTCCACAGTTTGCTGCTGCGACCTAAATCCACAGGAAAGGTTTGGTGTGATCTTCACCGTGTCAGAGCGTTTTCCCAGGATGCCGTTGTTATGATGGACATCTCATGTTCAGAGCACAGACCCCTCCCATCACTGCTCCGGTCCAATAAAACAGAACCTGAACTTCACCTGCCAGGACAGGCTCACCTGTGGTTGGACTGTCCTGCAGCCTCTGGCGACTCATCACACCAGCTTTGGGCTGAACTTCAGGTAAAAATGACTTTTTACTGCATCAAACTACAAACATGATTGGGAAAAATCTCAACAGAGCAACGAGTGGAAACCGAAAACAGGCCGAACTTTTTTTACTACCTTCAAATTTGTCTGTCAAACACACTGGAGAGCAAAGCCCATGGTAAAAATACGCAGCGTTTATTCTGCCATCTGCCGAAGCTAAGCGTGCTAAAATACTCCACATCCGGGGGGGGGGGCTTTCATTTGACCTGATTTGTTTCATTTTCTCTGGGAGGAAACAAAAACGCTCCGAAACTTTAATTATTGATCAGAAAGCCTGGTTAGCAGCCCACGTGGGTCATCGTTCCCCAGCGTTCCCACGGTTTGGGGCGGCACGGATGTGTGTGTGTGTGTGGGGGGGGGGGTCCACTGGGAAGCATGGAGAAATGTTAGATTGTACAGTACATTCCTCATCCCAGAGTTCCCGCCACTTCCTGTTTGGCTGTGAACTTACGAGCGGTGACAGAACTGGAATAAATAAAACAGGACAAGATGTGTGTGTGTGTCTCTGTGTGTGTTTCTGTGTGTGTGCATGCATGCATGGGCATGTGTGCGTGTGTGTGTGTGTGTGTGTGGGTGTGTCATTCTGTGTGTGTGTGTGTGGGTGTGTCATTCTGTGTGTATGTGTGTGTGTGTGGGTGTGACATTCTGTGTGTATGTGTGTGTGTGTGGGTGTGTCATTCTGTGTGTATGTGTGTGTGTGGCGGGGGTCATTCTGTGTTTTATCCAACAGGACATTTTTGCTAAATCTGCTTTCTTCTCTGTGAATCTGCAAACATAACCCCCACCCCCCACCCCCATCCCCACAGCACCTGAGGGGGGGGGGGGGCATCCTGCAGGATCTGAATGAACAGCAGCTCTTTGACGAGGCGGGGAGGCAGGGCAGAATTAGGATTCTGCGGCGGCGGTGGGCAGAGTGAGCGCTGACTTAGACAAATCACCTGCACGCACACACTGGCAAAGCGTGCTGACACAACGAAGACAAACACAGCAGCAGGATGAAGATGTTAAAAAAATCTAAGACGCAACAAAACTGCAGGAGCGCACAGGCTTTGAGCCGCACAGAGACACTCCGTATGATTGACGCGCTGCACAAACGTGTGCAGACACAAGCGCCTTGTGAAGCTACACAACATGAGGACAAAGTCAATCCCTCTGCAGTCATGACTCTAGTCCTTCAACACCATCGACATCCAAACAGCCTGAGCCCGACGCTAACAGAACCATTTATCACCATTAATCTCCGATGGAAAAAAGGCTATTTTGCAGAAGATTTTCTTGGAAATGACCATAAAAATGAAACGGAAGCAATCAAAAGACTGGAACTCAGCAGGTGGAGGGAACACAAAGGACTTCATGAAAATCATCAGCTTTGTTGATGTTTCTTAGGGATTCAGGTCAAATGACGTCCCGGTTGTTAGAACTCATTCCTGAACTGAGTCTGTTTCAGTTCATATGGATAACGAGTAAAGTCTCTGAAACTGAAACAGGATGCAGACGTAAAGGAAGACCCATCAACCAACCCTGTACACTGCAGGGGGGGGGGGGGCAGGTTCTCATGTTTATGCTTTAGTGCCAACTCACCTCTGCATCCACACAGTCACTGTGTGTGTGTCTGCATGCATATGTATGTGCGTGCATGCTTGAATGTATGTGTGTGTGTGCATCTGGCTGTGTGCATGCACAGAAATCAGCCGTATAATGAACATTCATGTGAGAAACTTTTGTTGCGATTTGTCTCTCTGTCACCCCCCCCCCGTTCCCCCCCAACACCCCCTTACCTTGAGTTTGAATCTTAACAGTGTTCCAAAATTGACGGGGGGATATTTGTGTGTGGAGGGGGGGGGGGTAGTGTTAAAGTGTAGGGCACACTATGTTAAGACTCCCACCCTTTTTGTCTTTTTTTCGAGGGGGGGGGGCAGATATCAGCAGCAGATAGCAGATATCATATATAATTCCGTGCATGCTGACTCCTAAAGACGTGCAGAAATCTTCTTCTTGTGGTTTTAAATGCAGAAGGCGGCTTGGAGCTTCAGCTTGTGGTTTACAGATTTGGGGGGCTGAACTGGGGCAAAGTTCAGGCATCTGTCCCTCGGATAAACATGTCGTCCCCTCACCAACTTTCCGGGAGCAAACTGCAGGTGTGGGCTGTATTTTTGTGTTTTACTCTGAAAGCTCAGCCATGCTTTGTTCTGAACTCTCTGAGTAATTCTGTTTCCTAAAGTCAGGACAATCAGGGCTCAGGAGGATCAATTTAACAATTGGACGCCGTGTTCTGACCGCATCAGCATTCAGGAGTCACCAGGCACAGGAAGTGACGTCAGCCTTTCCCGTGCATTGATTTGCATTGAGGTGGATTTGCAGGAAGTGTGTGGGCTGCGGTGCGACTGTTGAAGGCAGCCCCCCGGGAAGATCCCACTCAAAGCCTCACATCCACGCTCATACACAGGAAGGAAGCAGGCAACAATGGATGAGCCACAGCAGAGAAACGGAGGAGGAAAAAACAAGCTGCAGGGGAGCACCTTCAGCCGGCTGAGGTTTGTCCCTGACAGAGAACTTCTGCATCTTTTGGTTTCCAAACTAAAACCACAGTTTTCCCTCTGAAAACAGATCTGCATGTTGGAGGTAAAGTAAACCTTTTCCAAAGCGATGAGCTCAGCCACACCTCCCAGGTTTAGCACTGCTCCTTCATTCTGAATGTTTCTGGAGCTGGTGGTGGAGGACCCAAAATGCAGGAGACCAGGCTTGGTGACAGGAAATAAAACATTTAATAAACAGACTGAAACACGACAAAACTATGGGGAGAAACAAACCGGTGACAAAACAGAGCAGATGACCTGACAAGGATGAACAGAAACTTAAATAGGCTGAGGGTAAATAACTGAACTGAAGGCTGTGGAGTGACTGACAAAGGAAACCAAACTGCTGAATCCTTACATTATGTGACTTTGGTCAGATTAACCGCACCGTCACGTCACAGGGATTTCCTTTGGGAGTCGCTCAGCACGTCACCTCAGATGAACTGCATCTGCTGGCAGTGGAAAACATCTACACCCTCACTTCTGCATGCTGGACCAAAGGAGAGATGTCTGCTCTAAACACACAACCAGTAGCGGGAACAGCTCATGCTGATTATGAAGCACGGTGGTGGAGGGTTGATGATGCGGACTGGATTGATAATCACAACTTTACAGACAGAATAGACCACAAACTCCAGGATGTTCTAGATCAAACTTTATGCTGATGATGATGAGTTCTTCACTTTTCCCTAAATAACCAAATTAAATCAAACCTTGCACAACTCGAAGCACTTTAACATTTAGAACAAAAATGAAAAACACTCAATGTTACAATAAAAACCAAACCCATCCTACGTTAAAACATATGACCTATGACCCCCCACACAATGAATACTTATAAAAAATTACTTCTAAAAGAAACTTGAGGCTTGGCTCTGCTGTGAGGAAACACTATTTTGGGAATCTCTTCACACCAGGAGCAGCTCTGCTGTAGGAACATCACCACAGCGTCCACCCAGACCGGGATGGCGATGGGGTCCAATTCACAGCCGTAAACTCCAGCTGCCCCAGCAAGGGTAAAAACCACCGACCAAGCTGCTTTAGTAGAAAAGATCCCCACACTATCTATTCTGCCAGGGCTTTGCCGGCTAGTAGACGAGAACCGCGAGCGGTTTAGAAAATGTTGTCAAACTTTTCAGACTGACGGTTTTCCCAGGTTTTGTTTTGAAAGGTGAAGCGACACAAACTGAACAGCTGGACTCTGAGTTGAGATTTGTGTTGTTTTACCCCGTCACACAAAACCCCAGCAGCTGAGACAAATGGTGGCTGATGAGTTCCCCTTCATCTTTACGGCGCTCCCTCCTCTTAACGGCAGGGCCTTTTGTTCGACACACAAACAAACAACGCCAGAGCGGGTCGACGGCGGTCAACGACTTCTCCTGGTTTTCCTGAGCAGCCGGGCTCAGAGTCAGGCTCCACCTTCAGTTTCATCACTGTTCATTGTTAGACTGTGCGTCAAACTGGTGGAGTCTGAGCGGCAGGTAAGCAGGTAGGCAGGTGTGCATCAGTCTGCCGTTTGTGTTGTAAACATGGAGCTGCAGTCAGCAGTTAGACCTCCGCCCGGCACCACCAGCATCTCTGTGTTGGAGCAACACAAAACTGGTGCAAATGAGGCAGCAGCTGCTACGTCTGTTCGGGTCACACTTAACCCTTTCAACCAGAGTGTTTTAGTGTTGGCGTACTTTAAATAACCGTAACTCTTCAACCATTAAGTAACAAGGCTTCATGTGGATTCCAACACGGAGCTGAGCAGCTCTGCACTGATGCATAACACTTTACAGTAGTAAAGGGGTTTTCTTCATTAACGCTAACCAGACGATCCGGAGTGAAGAAATGCAGCATCAGAATTATTAACAGTTACAAAAGTTTACAGAGTCTGGATTATTTCCTGTCGCCTGCAACATCTCAGGTGTTAAAGAGTTAAAAACATCCATTCACTGTGTGCATGTACGAAGCATGAAGGAAACTTCTCAGAAGAAAAACGCTACTTTTTGAAAAGAGGACTAGAAAATAACTGAAGAATAGAAAACTGCTTCGAAATATCTGCACTGAGTGACCCCGCCCCCTGTCGTTTCAAACAGGAATTACCTGCTGGATCCAAGAAGCCAGAATCCCACAGACTTCTATAGGGAAAGAAACAGAATTCTTTATAATCCTCATTTTTAATATTTTTCCTGTAGTTCAAGTTATTCATGTCATAAAATGATCAATCAGATGTCTCAATAAGAGTAGGTGGAGCCTTTTGCCCCCCCCCCCCCCCCCCCATGCCTAAGTGATAGGGGTGTTGGTGAGAGGGGAAATGCTGATTCAGACAAAACCACTGCTTACTGATGGCGTCTGGCTCCAACACGGTGTCGTCTGTATCACAAAAAATGGCGACTGGATTGGCTTCATGTGGTTGGAGCCAGAAGTAAACCCTTCTCCATGGATGACATCACGCTCACTCGTCTGGATCAATGTTCTTAGGTGGGATCAACTGACCATAAATAAAAGAGCATCGGAATACAATTGTCAAGCATGGAGGTGGGGAACCATGTTTTGGGCTGATATTAATGTACAGTAGTGTTTCTTCTGATTCTGGACTTCCCGTACAGAAAACTGAGGCTTACTGGATACCAGAGTATTCCTGCTTTTCCCAGCACACTGAGAGATTTTTAAAAGCTGACATCTCCTGATCATTGGGTCAGAGGCCGATCCAGCTCAGGGGTGGTAACGGCGTGCAGTGGGTTTGTGGAGCCAGGATGAGTCTCCCAGAGCCTGGGTGCATCCTCGGAAGGATCATCTGTCAGGCAGACAGCTTCTTCTGTGCTCGCCCGCCTCATCAATCTCCAATCCGTCTGTCTTATTGATGAGCCCACGGAGGCGCTGCCAGCTGGCAGCTGCAGGCAGACGCGGACAGACGGGCGGACGAGATGGGGTGATGGGGAGAGCGATAAATAAAGGGAGGCCTCGCCCACCAGCTCCAAGACATTGGGAGTCCCGTCTGATGCAGGTTTTATGACTTTGATCAGGGTAATGTTCCCCCTGATGCGCCTGTCTTTCCTTTTATTTACCTTCCCCTGCTGCCGCCGCTGTGCATTCGCTCAGCCTGTTACCGCGGTGATAAACCGCCTCGTCGCAGTTATGCGGCTAATTGATGGTAAAGACTCTGACCTTCACGCAGTTACACTGAGGATCGGGAGGCGGGATTTCAGGCCCATCAAAAGTAAAAGCTGCAGAAAACCTAATCCCAGAATTCATTCTGGTGTTGACAGATTTAATTTTCATTCAGCAGCTCCTCCACAGAGTCAACTTCAGCAGTGGACTCTGATTGGTCTTTATTTCTCTCACCTGCAGTCTGGACAGGTGAGAAGGAAGGCAGCCCTGGTTTCAGGTGTTTTCTTTCTGTGTTCCTCACAGACAAGCTTTTCAAATCTACTTCAAACGTCAATAAGCCAAACCGACTCACTGAATTTGGTGCAGAAATAAAAAGTATCATGTTAGATCATTTGATTTGCTTCATTTGATGACTAATTTTACATCTGCACAAAATACAAAGGTGGATTTTTTGCGCTTTGCACCATCATTTTGTGTCATTACCATGTTTTATAATTTGCTTATTAGTAAATTTATTTTAATGCAACTGCCATCAATATTCAAAATTAAAGAAAAGCGGTGCTAAAGTCAAAGAGCAAAAATACAAATTAATTTTTTTTAAATGGTTTTAACGGTCTTCTCCATATTTGACCCCTCCCAGAGCTGAAACCCCTCCCACTGTTATTTCAGTTTACCCTTTAGAGAAATGTGAACGGTAGAAAAACAGAAGAAGGTTCAGTAAACATTTGACATGAATGATCACAACTTGTGAAAGACGTCCACGAAGCATGGAGGTGGCACCGATCCAGTTCATCATGTGGGCCGGCTGCAGAATCCAACAGCACTGATGTGGAGGAAAGCTCTTCAGGTACAGAGCAACGCCAGCTGACGGCTGCAACGGAGGAAGAGGAGCTCGTGTTTCTGCAGCTCCTGGGATGGAGTCGGATAACAGATGAGCGGAATTTCAAGCAGGACGCTGCGGCGGTCTGTCACTGAGCTGCGAACGACACCTTCATCTCTGTCACTTTCTCAATCAAACCTCCTCCACATGAATTCCATCTTCAGCTCGCTCGTGGAGTGCAGATGTGTAAAAGTGAGCTGCAGCTGTTCCTGCGCCTCCTCTTCCTCTCTGCAGGATCACACATTTGATCCTCAGCAGGTCAGGCCAGTGGAAATGTGGCCCATGAGCCAACCTGCAAGCCAAAACCTCTCTTCCTCCTCTTCATCTTCACCCAGCCTCAGATGAACCTCTGGACTGCCAGGGTCAGCCACCCCCTCTGATGCCAACAGACAGAGGAGGTGAGGGCGGGAGGTGAAGGAGCCGTCAGTCACCTCAAACAAGATGAGAGGAAGATGAGGAGTAGGAGGAAGAAGCGTCTAATCAGCAGAGCAGAGACCAGGATTAGTCCAGTAATTTAAATCTAAATGATTGACGTTTGTGGATCTTCAGGTTGATCTGAACCTCTTGAGGTCGACAAATCCTGAAAAGAGGAACCATCTGCTGACAGGAATCCAGACCAAGAAGGAAAACGTCATCTGAGGTACCGAACCTTAAATCTGGATGAAAATGATACATACGTCGCTGTAGATGTTATTCCATCATGGGAGAACAGTGCAGATACACACTCTGAGCTCAACTAAAGCAAAAAGTCATCATTTTAAAATCCATTTTGGATGTATGATCCCTTTAGAAGACGGGAGAGAGGAGCTTCATGCAACTGCTTTGTTCTTTAGCAACATGTAGGAAACTGACGTTTGTCCTCAAACTGGTTTCATGATGGAGAACATTCAGGATTTTATTTTATTTCCATGCAGAGTGATCATTCTCTCTCCGTCAAAGTCAACAGGATCTCCAGCTTCCGTTTTTCCTCTGGGGTCCATGCTGTTTCTGCTCCTGATCTTCATCAGATCCCCGGCAAAGCAGAGTTCTTTTGATGGTCTGCAGACCGGCCAGTCCTCATGCTCTGATTGGTCAGATTTAACGATGATGTTGCTGCATTAAGCAGCACTTCTCCCTTGTTCTCTCCTTCCTCAAACACCACACGGCAATGGCTGTGTTTTTCAGAGTTAGAATTCAAGTACACAAATATACAGCATTGTGCAGTCACAACAGCCTGACAGAGGCATATTTCTTTACACATGCGACCGCGCTTAAAAGCAGCAAGGGCGCGCTGCTTCCTGCTCTGCTGACTCGCAGTTTGTCGTCCTGTCAGGCTAACGTTTCTGCTGTCAGACTAAAACTGCTAAAGTAGCATTTTGGGTCTTTTTCAGGCAGATTTAGTTTCTTTAAAGTCCTTTTGTTCCCGTGTTTTTCTGTCCATCAGGCTGTGATGCTTTCTGTCCTGGAGGAGCAACAAACCGTTGGTGTGAATGTATGGATGCGGCAAAGAAAGAGCAGGAACATGAGAAGAAAATAAAGGGTTTGGACGGATGTGATGAGCCCTCCGAACAGCAGGAATCTAAAGAAAACAAACATGTCTTTGTCTTTGTGAGGATTGTTTCTTCTTCTCCATGAAGCCTGAACAGATTCTCCCAGTCGGCTAAATGTGGGCTGTGAGCCGCTTCTGTGGTCAGGATTATGCCAGGTGATGAAGAGGAGTGATGAGGACACACAAGTCTAAGGCTGATGGGGGTGTCACAGGACAATACATTGCTGTTTGTCGAGAGCTCTGCCATGATGGGCAAGGAAGGATGGATGTGGAAGGAGTGATGGGTTTGCATCATAAACTAGGAATTAGTGAGTAAACTGTTGGATCCAGAGGAATCTGGGACTGAATGACTTCTGTAACGAGGGGTGCAAGCGTTGCCGCTTGGCTCCAATTGGACCATAAAGGAACCCAACTGGTGGAAGTATTCACCCATTTAGCAGATGAGATTCTCAGTTATGACTGGATCTGATCTCATCTTTCTACATAACAAGAGTCCTGATTCACCAACATCTGTATGAGTAATAAAACAACATCAATGTGGCTGCCTCATCAGAAAAGAAACGTGTGTTCAGATGAAAGCAAACTACAGTCTTAGCTAACCCTAACCCCAAATCTTACCCTAACCCTAACCCCAACCCCAACCCTAACCCTTACCCTAAACCCAAATCTAACCCTAACCCTACCACACTCCTCCTCTAGTTCTAACCAACTACAGGAGGAGTGTTTGATCTGTTTCTCAGATTTCTCACCTATCAGAATCACATTGTTTCAAAAAGAATTCTGAAACATTCCTTTGGCAAACAACCAATTATAATGGAGATTCTCAGAATCGCAGCAGGAATTCAAAGGAAACCAAAGGACGAGGAGGCAGGAAGCATCAAACCAGCTTTCTGCAGCCTGAAATCTGAACCGAGCACCACTTCCCCTCTGCACAGGAAGCCACGCAGCGCCAAAGACGAGCCCGGAAAGCCAATCCATCATCTGATCCACCTGCAGGGTTTAAGTTTCAGAAAGCCACAGAGTCTCACGAGTGCCGATCAGTTGAAACAGCAAATTGCGTTTTTCTTTCCTCACCGATTTCCTGATGATCTCTGTTTTCACAGAAGGTTCATCAGAACTCAAAGTGCTAACGAGACACTCACAGCCTCCCTGCTGTCATCCAGCCACTCATGTTTCCTCCTTATCCGTCCGTTGCACACACCTGAACTCTCTGACCTGTGCTGAGTCGCTTTGGGTCTGTGTGGCTTCATTTCAGACATATATTCAAGCTACCTTCTTATCTTTCATCTCTTGGTGGGAACTTCTAAAATAGTTCAAGCTTTTACAGGTTCCTTTGATGTTTCAGGAGAATAGAAATCTTTGTTTGGCCCTAAATCCAAAGTACACAAACTTACAAACAAGTGATTTCAAGAGTTTGGTTCAGGCCTTTTATTATTTTGTTGAATCCTGAATGATGGTCGTTCTAAGTGTTTCTACTGCTTCCCATAGACCAGAGCAGCTCAGGCCTCTAATGAGGCTTCTGTTTCTTTTTTGCCAAATTGTTTGTCCGACGAACTAAAAGACGATGATGGATCCTAGAAGCAGACATGGACCTTTTCTACTCTTGTTATGAGTCAGAATGAGGAACACGTGGGGCTAGTCAAGTTGGTTTGAGTATTTGGTTACCTGGATGCCTGCCAGGTGAGGTTTCTCAGGCATCTCCATCCAGGTGGAGGAGGCCAATGAGATTCTATCTCTAGCTGGTTCTGGATCTAAGGAGACCTGAAAATCTGGTTTAGGATGATGCCCCAATGTTCAATGAGAAATACTTTTTTTAGGCTTTGACTGATAATGATCGTCCAAGAAAGTCTCCACTAAACTGTTTCAGGAAAGAGGATCACCCCGAGTCAGTTTCTGCAGGGCCAAATCAAGTGGGCGTGGTTTCAAATCAATGCCATTTAAATCCTCAAGTCTGCAAAACCTGGTTTCTGGTTGAAGCTTCTCCACTGTGATCATCTGAGTAAAACATAACATCCTCAACATTCAGAGAAACGCAGAAGTTCATCCTAAAGCTCATTTACACAAAAGCCTTCTCTTGTCCGTGAAGCTGTCAGGAACCCGAAGAAGAGCTCAAACGCTCCTGCATCTCTCCTCCTCCGTCGTTCAAACTAATACTCACTTAAACTGTTTTCATCAGAAGTATTCGAGTGTGCACAGCACACGTGGTTCGGCTTGTGTGTTTGTGTAAAGAAATGCTGCCAGAGGCACTTTGCTTTCCCTTCGTTTTCTGAGAAAATAAAAACACTGACGCCGCCTTGTTGCCATAACAACCGACAATGAATCCAGTTTACCTGTAGCTCACCTCTCCGTGCTTCTATGTGGTCGTTTCAAAGACACAGGAGAATTTGCACATTGCTCCATTTTACCTTTGCGACTCAGACTTACCTCAGGCTTCAAAGTCGTGAAAACATTTATCTGTGATGTGTCAAAAACATCCCCATTTCCTGCTAAAAAACCTCCTACACATTCTCCGAGAGATACAGTTGTCTAAAAAAATGAAGACAAAACAAAAGCAAAACGACATGTTTTATCTGCAAGCTGGAAGGGAAATCATGAACCCTCCACCACCGTGCGTGACAGCTGTTCACAAACATCGCCGTCCGGTCTTGTTTGCAGAATAATTTTGTTTTCACCACTTTTGGTATCCAGCGTAAGCTTTGGTCAAACAAATACTCATACATACTCAGCTTTTGCTGTATCTTTTCTCTGAACCAGTTCGGTTGAAAAAAGAAATCATGTCATTTTGATGACATTTGTTGATTAAAATCTCAGTTTAAAGCGTTCTATCTTCTGGAAGCTCCAAACTTTCTGAGGCCTCCGGTAGAGAGCAGATGGCAAGAAAGGGTGCAACCACACTCACCTTGGACCAAGGTGGTCCAGCTCTACCTGTCAAGGTTCATCAGAGGTTTGCCCTTTGCCCTGATCACCTGAATCAGGTGATGCTGAGGATGAGGATGAGGACTAGAATCTGTCGGATCAGCACATGTTAGCTTCCAGAACTTATTTTTTCAAACTCCTACTGGAGATGGGTGGATCAAAACTGAACCAGAACAGTTTTAAACAGATTTGTTTTAAGATTGTGACAAATGCTTCTGTTTTTTATTTACCATTTGTTTTTTCTCTCCAGAAAATAAAGTTCACAGCATCTAAACAAAGAGTTGAAGTTTTTGGTGTTTCAAAATCTGACGCCAATATTTTTACTTAGTAATAAAAATAGATATTGGCAACAAATCAATTACATATTATATTATTGATGGTATAGACCCTCAAAAAAAGCATATTGATTTTTTCCTAATTATTCAGCTTATTGTGTCTTATTACAAGCATCATAATTTAGGAATTTAAAACAGACTTTTTGCCTTTAAATTAGAATAAGAAATATCAAAATAGATCTTAGAATAAGAATTTATTTCCAAAAGGAAAAATCTAGAAACTAATATTGGCATAAAACACTTAAAAGAAAAATCGCTTTTCAAAAAAAAAATAGAAGCTTTCTTCTTTTTTAGTCTCAATATCTTACAAACCGACACTTTTTTCCCATCTTTGTGCCGTGATGCGTCTGAACCCTCAGTCTGTCACTTCCTGGTTCCCCAAGAACATCAGACCTTCTACCATAAACCTCTGTTCCAGCAGGATGATGTTTGCTCCGAGCTAAAGGAAATCCCTCTCCTCCCAAACACTCAGCTGTGAAGTAACTAAAGTAACTAAACAGTGAAAATAGTTCTGAAGGAGCTCAGGAGAGGTCAGGGTTCAAAAATACGTTAATCTAAACAGATCTATCTACTCAAACAATCCGATATGGAGTCATCATAAAATGCACAAATCAATTTTTCTTTAGGATGATTTATTGTTTTCAAGTGAGATTGAAATAAAAAATGTTTTTCTTTGTGTTATGACTCAACAAAAAAAAAACATTTGGTGTAAAAATTTGAAACATGAAGGGACATTTTTTATAAATCAGCCCCACTCTGCTTAGTTACCCGAGTAATAAATCAAATTTCCGAATACTTTCACAGAACTTCTTTGATGTAAAGCTTTAAACAAAAATCTCGCCTTCCTCCTCTTCGAGGTGAACGTGGGCCGAGCAAACCTGGCGCTCAGAACGCGGAGCAGAACTGAAAGCGGTTCCACATTTTCAGCATGAAAGCAACGAGTCTGCATTTCACAGCAAAGATGTGTCGATGCTGCATTACACGCCGTGTCACATCATGCATTAGCACTCCCAGTGCATTAGTCATCCCTGCCATGTTATCTGCTTTGTTAGGCTCAGAATGAGACGCCGTTTTGGTGTCAGGTGTAATTCCTGCTTCTCCACAGCTACCTGAACATCTGCCATCAGTAAAATATACAACATTTAAAGGCTGGCAGACGCTCCGGCGCTCTGTAATTATCCCACAAACTGCAAGCAGGGAAGCACTTTGGCAAAAACCAGAGGTTAACCGGAGCAGGTGGAAAACAATCATTGTGGTCTGTGGGGGGGGGCATGACTTATGTCACGCCTCAGGTGGAAGCTTTCAAGTCATCACCATGACAACCCATCTCATCCCTGCACTCTGACAGAAGCATGACAAAAGCTGAGAAGGAGACCGGTTTCCTGTCGGACCCGCTCGACTGGTTCGGGGAAAACCAGAACGTGCACACGTACGAGCGCACGCACCCAAAGAAATAAAGTACCCCCTTCCCCTGTTCAGTACTTCTGCCTTAAATATTCATCCTTTACTAGTCAAGCTGGTCTTGCATTGAGATTCCCCTTGCAGCGCTGAAGGCTATCAGCCTGCAGAGCATGGAGATGGGGTGGGGGGTGGGGGTGGGGGGGTAAAGTGAGAAGGGGGTGCTGATGGGGGAAACAGGACAAGACAACCAGGAATTAAATACATTTGTTTTCTTATGTGCCAAATTAGTATTGACGGCAGCTACCTTCCCTGCCAGAACCCAGCCATGTTGAAAATTAATTATTCGACTGTGTGTGATGATACCACACACACACACACACACACACACACACACACACACACACACACACACACACATGCAGGACGCACAAGCAAAGGGGGCAGGGATGTTTCTGCACAGCTGCCACACACCGACACTTGAAAGGACGGGTGTGTGCACGTACACACACGCACACACACACATGGAAATGCTTGTTGGGTTGGAGCTCTCTGCCTCTTTCCAGACGTCAGGAAGCAGCAGAGAGACGAAAACGAGGAAGAACGGCAGCTTTGAAGACCTCATCCTCGCCACAAGAAAGACACTTTTTCACCACCATGGAGGGAAGAAGCAGAAAAACGATGATCGAATTCATTTAACCCTTAAATACCGGAGCTTCAAATCCAGCCTTGATGGTCTTTGATCTACCGTAACTCTTCAAACAATTATACAGTCAGATATGACTTTGGGCTGATATGCAGAAATTTACAGTAGTGACTGACATGTTTATGTAAGCTACATGTCAGCTGATTCAGACACCGATAAATCAGTGTCTGGTTCACTTTGATGGCGTGAATGTTTGTAGGGCTATGGTAGATCAAAGACCTACCTAGACCTGGACCTTTCCTCCAAATGGGGCTAATATGACCCGACAGACCCATTATTTTACTATCATTCAGTTTACTACTTGAACATGATAAATTATCTTCCATGGGTCAATAATGGCCAGTTATGTTCGCCAAAGTCTTTAACTGCTCAGATTTACAGTCACTAGTTGATAGTTGCAGTCGATGCCCACAGATTAAATATGGATGTTTTTTTGATTTTCCTTTCAGACTAATTTATTGGAAACAGAAGAATCTGTGGAGAAAATTGCCATGTTCATAACTAAACCCTTTGCTTTAATGTGTGAAAACAATTAGTTTGAAAGCTCCCACCGTTCCAGCTCTCGCTGAGCTGATGGTGCCAACAGCTTGAGAAGGATTTGCCGACCTTTCAGGTGACCTTTGCAGATTTCCCCTAAAGAATGTGGTCACGCCATGGAAACGGCAGAGTCCTGACCAGCAGAAGGCCCAGACTGAGCGCATTCCTGTCACAATTAGTTCCTGCACGCTTCTCTACCAGCCACCACAAGTGCTTCTCCTGACCTCGCTACACCCAGATGCTGATCACATGATAACACCAGAGGGAGTTTAGTGACACTTGAGTGAAGGTCGAAAGACGAGACTTTAGTAGATTTATGAATCCAAATCTGCACAAAGCTGGATCAGAAGCGGGCTTCGGAACGCCGCCGTGCATGACAGCGACTGGCGCTAAGAGTGACGGCAGTCAGAGCGAACCAGCAGCACTTAGATTGAACGTCCTTTGTCCCTGACTTCCCCGACACGGACTGCAGCCATGAAGCAAGAGCAGCTTTAACAAATGGAGAACAAACAGTGAACGAACGACGGCCTCTGTGGATCAAAGACGTTAAGTGCTTTAGGCTAGTGTGACTTTAGGGTTAAACCCGAAACAAGGTTAGACAAATAGCTTGTATCCATAGTTTTGCAGAAGACCAGCTGTGTGTGTCGGAGCTTTTATGGAAAAGTGGCTGCAGGAAGCTGATCTTCTTGTTTGTCCTGTTTTGGTGTGCTCAGACTCTTTAGGCGCTCCAAACTAAAGTCCTGGCTGAGTGGATTACACCTGTTATTCCAGAGTCAACATGCTTTGTCGTCATCTAAATTCTCCTCTTGAATCTCATGGGGGCTCAGGGGACTCTGTGGAAAGTTTTCAGCCTAAAAAATTGGAGTAGCTGAGATTTTGTCGGGCTTTGAGAGGCTTGAAGGAAAAAGCTGTAATGGAGAAATGGAAGTCTTATAGTATTATGGACAAATCCACCCACGGCCATTTGACAGGAAGGCGTCTCAGGCTTGAAGGCGGGTTGGTGAAATAGAAAAGTCCACTTGACATGTCTGTCATAAACAGATGAATTATATCAAATCCCTTTGTAGGGTTGAAGAGGATCTTTTATTATAAAACTGAGGTTCTAGAGATCTTTAACATGGAAACAGAGAGTGGAACATTTTCATGTGCAAAAGCTGAAAATATTGAGAACTGGAATAATATATTTTCATTTTTGTAATAATCGGTGCAGATTAAAACTTTACGGATTCTGACCTGGACTCAAGGCCCGATTGTTTTTACAATTCTTCTTTCTTTCTGCATCTTCCAGTGAAAATTTGAGCCCCGCCATGAACTCAAAAACTCACTAAAATTTGGACACACCCACTACCTGGGGGAAAGAGAACTGTGGAAATAGTGATGTCATCAAGAAAACCGTGATGACATCACAGTGGAAGAAACCGTCAAAGGAACAGGACCGAAATAGTAAAAAAAAAAATAATACACACGTCTGGAGTATCCACAGGAAGTCTGGAAATTATTATGGGATGTGTTGGCTCCATCTGAGCAAAACAACACAAGATATGAACATATTAGGATTGTGGGCGTGGTTAACAAAAAAGGTCAGTCACCGAGGAAATCTAAAAACTTCCGTGTGCCAATTCTTCTCAATCTGTTCGTGATCCCCTGGCAACCAAAAAACAAAATGTTTGCTAAGGAGATAAAATCAAGAGAAAAGCTGCCATTTTGAGAAAAGAGTTTTAATGAATTTATCCCAGCAGCTCTGAACAGGGTGGCAGAAGGGGGGAGTGGGGGTCTGTAGCACCCACCCAGTCAGTGGGGGCGGGCAGCCCCTGTGGGTCCTGCAAAGGTGCTCGCAGCTTTAATTTTCCTTCAATTTTTAACGTCATTTCTGTGGCTTTTCTTTTGCGTTCTCAGATTTCAGCAGACACTGATTCGGGAACTTCTGTGCTGCTTCTTTGAAATTTCACTTTTATCATGTTTTTTTTTAATTCATCCCTGAAGGAATACGGCGCCATTCTCAGTCATGTGACGCTGGTGCTGATCTGAATGGAAAACAGCGCTTCAAGATGGCGGCAGACAAACAGAACTTTGATGCGTTTCCAGCAGAAACAAGCCGGCCTCTTCACAGCTGGACTTCAGTGGTGTTTGCATCTTCCTGCTTCAGAAGTCCTCAGCTCACGCTGCCCAGCAGATGCAAGAGCAAACGAACAGACGGGTGTTTGGGGGGTCAACAATGCTGGATTCTGAGGAGGAAAATCTCCATGGTAAAGGTGGAGGAGAGCGCTACCTGATGATGCTAGTTATCAAACATGAACATTTGCTTTCAGGGACACCAATGAGGACACTCCTCAAATGGGGAAAGCCCGTGCCCCCTGCATGTGGGACCCAGCGTTGTAACCTGGCCGGCCTCCAGAACATCCTCAGCGTTTTTGGATCGGTGTTTTGGTTTTTTTGGTCAGGTTGTTCTTTGTCTTTGACGGCCCTCATAATCGCACATTGGAGAGCTTCAAAGCCTCAGACAAACGGAAAGCTCTCGCTCATTCTCCTGCTGACTAAAGCAGGAGGAAGAGGAGCTTCCTGGATGAAGGGGGGTGGTGGAGGTGAAAGGATCAGGTTCAGACATGATGTCCAACAGCGGGCAGCTGGTTTTATCCATTGCTCGACACGCGGAGGGCATTGAACGGTCACTAAATATAGCCGAGGGGAGGACGGAGGGCGAGCTCTGCCAGCAGCTCTCAGAAGCATTACGTTAATGCAGTCCGTGCTCATTATGTTGGTGCGGCTAATGCTGCAGATGTGGCGGCTGCGTTGCTTTTTGCTGCTGGCGTCATGAGATATTAATGTCCTTTCAGGTCACGTGACACGAAAAGGTGAAAAAAAAGTCTCAGTGGTTTCATTTATTGATGAGTGCTGCGTGTGTGAGTGCTGTTCCACAAGAGACTTTTCTAACAGGAAAACACATTTTGCTGAGTTTGTTGTGAAGAAAACCAACTATGCAGACGTAATTGCAAGAATCAGGCGGCAGCAGAAAAATGCAGCAAGAAACGTGACGCCAGACGGACTGCAGAGCCAGTTCTCCTCTGAGAACCAGTTTGTGCTCGAGAGCCTCCGAGATAACAAAGCAGAGCTGATTCCGCTCAGCGGTGATTGTCTGCAGACTGAATATACTTCAGAGAGAAAGCCTCCACCCTCCATCAGTCTGAGGAAGACGAGGACAGGAAGGAGCTGCCCCCCCCCATCTGTCTTTGTGCTCCCTCTTCCAAAGGCGACTCTTTTCATAACTTCCAATAAAACTGATCTAAAAGTAAAGCCTGAGCTCCTCCGCAGCCTCGATTTCTTCCACTTCCCGTTCTTTCACCGCTCCCCCCTTCCTGTAGACGCTTCGGTTTATTTCAGGCTGAAGTGCTCGCCGCCCGCTGTTCTTCCTTCAACAGAATGAGAACGTAGGAGAAAACGATGAATAGAAGGAGAGCAGGATAAGAGAGCAGTTCTCCTGCTGGAGAGCCTGTTGAGAAACAAATGGTTCGAGCCCCAAAGAAACCATTTGGATTGGGGGGGTGGATGTGAGCAGCAGTGATGAGATCAGTGAAATGGTGGGGGGGTTGCATCAGTTGTTTTCCACAATTGGAATTAGCTAAAGGCAAAAACAAACTACGACATCTCCAACTGTTTCCGGGAAGCTCATGCTGCCACTTTCCAAACGTTTTTCCACGGAAACGTCACGGGAACAACGTGAAGAAAGTTCCAGACAGTCTTCCAAAAGTGGACTTGAGATTTCATGGCATGTGTTCACTTTTGTTTCATTCTATCATCTTGGGTCTTCTTATCTGATCTACCTTTAAGGTGTGAACCCTCGTGGATCCTCAGGTCCTCCAGTCCTGGTCTTCTTACGGTGAGGACCAACTATTTAATGTTGCTTTTAGTTGATCTTATCAGCTTATTTATTCCATTAATTTAAATGTTTATTATTTCATGTATTTAATTTTTACATACATCACATGTACTTCATTTTAGCATCTTACTATGATTTTAGCCTCAGTGTTTCTTGTGGGGATCTTGTCTGCCAGGGCTTTCCGGCTCGGTCGGTGGTTGTTGCCGCGGTTTTGCCCTTGCTGGGGCAGCTGGAGTTTAACATCGCAGCCTCACGGCTGTGAAGTGGACCCCATCGCCGTCCCGGTCTGGGTGGACGCTGTGGTGATGTTCTTACGGCCGAGCTGCTCCGAGTGTGAAGAGATTCCCAAAATACTGTTTCCTCACAGCAGAGCCAAGCCTCAAGTTTCTTTTCATCAGTATTTATTGTTTGTGGGGTCATAAGTCTGTTAATGGAGGGGAATGGGGGTGGGGGGTATAAAGGATGGGCTTTTATTGTGATATTTGTGTTTATTTTTGTTTTTAAATGTAAAGAGCTTTAAGCTGCACATTGCATGAAAGCACTTTTTATAAATAAAGTTTGACTTGATTTGATGTGATTTGTGTCCGTAGGACGTCCACACAAACTTCTAAATTCCTAATTTCTAACAGTCAGGCTGCAGTGAGGAGCGCGCACGTGAACAGCACTAACGGGATCCTTGCGGGGTTTTAGGGACTGCATGCTGTTCTGAAACACTGGAGCGCCCCCCCAGACTCCACATGAACAAATAAAACAAGCACAGCGGCGAGGGGTTGATGATGTGGGCTTCCTTCAAAGCCAGAAGAGCTAGAGACCTGAACAGGTCAGAAGGCGTGATGCGTTCACTTACTAAGCTGAGACACTCATGTCCAGTTACCAGACCTGCAGCTGATCCCAGAGCAGAAAGGAGATTCCTGTTCTGAGTGGGATTTCTACGACATCTGACTAAATGTTGCCAGAAATCCCTCCTCAATCCACCAAGAGTCCTGTAAGAACATCTAAATGCTGAGATCAGGCTTTGCCGACTCTTTATGAATTCCCCCAACCTCTCCAGTTCACCCCCACCACTCTCCCCAACAAGGTCAAGGAGAGGAGCGGAGGAAGAGGAGATACGAGGAAGATGTTTGGAGAATTTAGATGAAGCCTGGAGTGAAAACTGAGGATGATTTAGCAGAACAATGAAAGCTGCGGCAAAGACATCAATCTAAATCTAAAAAACCTGGCAATTGCTCCGAGCTCAACCAAGAGTTTAACGCTAAATAGTCTAGACTAAATAGTCATAGAGTTATGATTGTTCAGAGAACAGAAACACGATGTGTTAAAGAGTTTGAGGAAACTCGTTAACCTGGAACGTTTCAGCAAACAGTAAATCTATGAGATCCCAGGCTGAAAACGCCACGGCGGCAGCTTCAGGGTCATGCCTGCAGGAGCCGCCGTGCTGCAGCGGCTCGGGTTGCTCTTTTGTCACGTGTCCTGCTCGGCCTCACACCTCCAGGCGCTCGGCTCCTCCTGGCAGGACGCTCTGGACCACGTCACGTCTGTGCTGTGAATCTGCCGCTAAAAAGCTGAAACTTGGCTCTGAATTTCTGCCGAATCTGTGACTGAGCCGTCCTGGCAGGGATTTTAGTCACAGACTGCTTCCTTCAGCTGCAGGAAGGGGAGCGTGGAAGTCGCTGCACTCTGCTTTGACTCAGTCTGGATCCCTTTTACAGAGTTTTAAGGTGGACTTTAGAGTTTCTGTCACCTTAAAAGTCTAACAAACTCCATCTCTGATGCCTCTGTCTGACTGTCTGCGGCCTCCTGACCTCTGACCTCCAGCTCAGACAGGAATCCGTGCCCCCCCCCACCAGCCCGCTGAGCTGGAGCGCGACCTTTAACTCCGTCACCCTCCACCAGCCTCATTAGAGCGTGTGTCACTGGGATGTAAGGGGGGGGGGCTATGCGCCGTGTCTGTTGCTGGTCAGACAAAAGGCTGAGAAACACGAGGGGTCAGAGGTCGCGACGGCAGCAGACCCACACGTGCTCCGTTAATGAGGCGCTGTGGGTTTATCAGCTGCACACCAGGTTACTTTCCAAAATAAAAGTTTCCCAAAGTTTCTCCTGCAGCTGCGTTCAGCTCAGCGGCTTGAGAAGAATTCATTAGGAGACGTTGAACAGTCGCCAACAATTAGGCTAATTCATTTATTTCGAGGGGTTCAATTGCATCCTTTTAATTTGGATAATTAACAAGCTTCTGGTTCTTTTTCACACAGCTCACGCTCACATTAACACCGCCTGCACCTCCTCCGGTTCACCTGACCCGCTTCATTACCGCCGCCAGTTTGCAAAGGACGCCACAGAGTCTCCGCCCACACCTGCTTCCACCAGAAAAAACGATGAGTAACGAGTAATTAAGGATCAAAATCTTCTGTTTCACCTCATTCTGATGGCAGACTGCAGGCTGGGGGGGGGGGGGGGGGGTCATGTCAGACTGAGGTTCTCTTTGTTAAGGTGGAATTTTCTTTCATTGCAATGCTTCTTTTAGGAATTGATGATTTTTTAGAATGTGGGGCCCTCCTCTCACATAATCTCTGCTTTGTGAGGGGTGGGGTCATTCTCTATGTGTTGACAGC